>JAPZEA010000008.1:6748198-6758297 GCA_029783685.1 Heniochus monoceros
ATCCTCACTAAACTCTCCACCACATCCACAAACCTGGTCCTAACTTACCGAGCCCCCTCTGCTCTCTATAAAAAGACTGAGGCGCTGCTGCGCGGATCGCTCCTTTGACTGTACGGGAAACACCTGGCGCAGAGATTTCAGGTTGCTGCTCCTTGATAGGTCGACCCTCCCGTACCCTCCACTCCACGTCCCACTTCATTGCGCTCGCCCGATGTCAATCTCACGCGTAAAGCCCTCCCCCGAGATATCAAATAGGCCGTGTGGCTCGGTGGATCCTGCACTGTTTGCCCAGACGGCGTCCGCTCCATCCAAACACTGAGTGCGTCTCTGCTGCGGTGCGTTGCGCGCAGGCTGGAGAGAGATGACAAGAGCCCCGCGGAACTGGCCAGACAAACATGGATCTCCGTAAAACGCTGATTTCGGTGCTTTGGATATTATTGCTGAACCTAGAAGAAGATTGCCACGCCGAGGAAGGTATGTTAAAACGTGTTTAGTCTTCTTTAACCCAAACCGGTGTCCGCAGCGTTGATCGACAGACAGATGTCCGCGTCGGAGATAGTTTGGCGTTTGCGCTTGTCCTGTGAGGAGAAGCAGGTGCATCTGATGAGGAGTTAAAACGGTCTTTAAATGGCTCAAACCGAACATGTGAAAGAGGAAGGGTTTTTTTTTTCCTGCTCTCAACACGCTGTAGCCTCCAGTGACAGATTTACGCATTTGAGCTCAATGAACTAAAAGCGTTTCCCCGCCGAATAACGCGAACATGCCAATAAATCTGCTTTATTTAGATTGTTAGATTTTTTTTCTTTACTTTTTCCCTCAATTTCTACAAAATCAAAATCGATAACATGCCATTCAGTAGCTGTAATAGCTCATCAAAAACCCGCGCAACTGCTGATTATTTCCTGCATTCCGTCCAGCACTGCAGACTGGGAACTAATGGCTGCTGTGGTTCAGCTGTTTAATGATTTTTGTCTAAAAGTCTGAAAACTGAGTAGAATTCTTCCATCTCTGTTGCCACACAGTAGAGCCACTGTCTGCTCTAACATCCAGTTTCTGATTTATTCCTAAAGGAAAAGTCTGTTTGGTTCAGGGAACCGTTCCCAGTATGAGACAGAGGTCTCTGGTCTGGTGTCCCAAAGATCTGGACTGTACTGGGGTTTTGTCACGGCATCTTTGTGCAACTGGTTTCTTTGTCTTGTCCTCCTCCAGCAGCCACTGCCGCTGTGGCGCGGACGACAGGATGCATTAGGCTGATGCCTTATTGCTTATCCCACTGCGTGCGGCTCTCCTCCGTTTTCCAGCACAGTTCTTCTCTAATAACTATTCCCTCTGTCAGATCTGAACAGCAGGACAGCTGTTTCACTTCCTTTGTCTTTCCGCCGGTATTAAACCAAGAATCATTATCAGAACAGGAATGCAGGGTAGGACTCACTGAGTGGTTCATCAAGATTTAATGCTGATGTGGGATCGGGATTTGGGCTGCTGGCTTGTTTAATTGCCCCCGTGCATCTGCACCGAAGTGTGTCAGAGAGTGAGGGAGCGGCTGTGGTCCAACAGTTTACCGGCAGTCTGGCTGCTTGCCGCAGATAAATACTTTCTCAGAAGTTAGCCAGGATATTGTAAACCTGTATGACTTATATCAGCTCAAACTCACACACAGAGCTGATTGAATGTGTGTGCGTGTTCCTCACCGGCTGGCTCAGGTGAAGCCGGGGAAGTGATCCTAATCAGTTCTGAGATTGTGAAGTGGAAAAGAACATAATGGCTTCAGACCCTCGGGCTCTTTCTAAAGAAGCACTTTATTGGCGAGGTATAGCAGAGTGGATTCACATACGCACTCGTGAACGAACCAAGGACACACACATACATCTACTGTGTATGGAGTATAGAAAAGTACATCTGGCATGCTTACACACTTCACGGCCATACATCATTGACACACATTAATGCATTGCTGGCGCACGCGACTCCGGATCAAATGCACACACTCACTTGACACGTACATGTTGCGCTTGCATGCAAGCCTTCTCATGAAACATACACACTTGTGCACACATGCGTGGAGTGCCACTTTCTGGTACTTAAAGGCCCCTTTAGCGCACGCAGATATGAGCGCATACACACACACACACGCACACACACACTTCCTCTCGGGCATTCGATGCAACACTCGCAGACTCATTGCCAGATTGATTCGGTTCCCTGGAATGCTGGGTAGCCAGATTTGGATGCTAGCTTTTGTTTAATTGATGTTGTGACAGCGATTAATTGCTGTGAAAGCAATGTGCTCCTGAAGGCTGCTATTGGCAGCGATTCTTCTCGCTGTTCGTAAGGATTTGGGGAGATAGAGAGAACACTGGGGAGAATTATCCCTCCTTTTGAATTCTCTGCCATTATATCCATGTTAATTGAGGCAACTTATCTACCTGTCTGCTTGTATTCTGTTACAGTGCGAAACTCTGCCACGAGAGCTGTGTTTTAACAAAGGAAGCGTGTGCGTAAATCTTGCCTGTATTAGGGATTTTGAGAGTATCTGTTAAAACCTCCTATTATATTATATTACAATATTTGCAGTATGCGGCTCTTTGATCACCATTCATGAAATTTCTCTTTTGCAGACTGCCCTGGTGCCTATTTTAATGCTCTAGTAGCTTTTATTCACAGTTTTACAAGTCCCCTTGTGTTTGTCTCTTATTTAATTTCTCGTGTGCCAGCAGCGTTTTCCTGTGTTGCAGATATGCGAGATTGCATTTTTTTTTTGTAGCCCTCTTCTTCTCTTCTTTCTGCCCTCTGTCCTCTCATCTGTCATTCTTCTCTCCTTCCTCTCCCCTACTCCCTCTCCATCCTCTCCCATACATGCCTCTCGCTTCCAGAGCTGACTTAGCAAACACTAATACGACCGGGTGTCCACGCCATCCCACACCGGCACCTCACACACAGTCGATCCAGCCACTCCCCCTCCCTTCAGGCCGCTTTTCTCATTCCCCACGCCTCACCACTAACACACCTTGGCATCTCATCGGGATCTCATTTACTTCCCCTCTCCTCCCTCTCCTCCGCGCTGCATCCATCCATTCTGCAGCAAGCTGAGAGTTCACGGGCCGTGTACAGAACAATAGAGGCAGAGTGATGGAGAGTAGTAGAGTGATTGAGAGCGAGGGAGTCTCAGCGTAACCTGCGGGATCATCCTGTTTGTGCGGCCGGAGCTTTGTTTGATGCCTTGTCTTGTCAGAATGGCCCCGGTGACTTTACTGCGCCGTGTTCCAGGCAGGTATTCAGCCTGGTGTTTACCTGCAGCCTTATTACGCCGGCGTGCTTCCGGGAACCTCTAATGTCAAGTGTAATTTCAAATTTACAGCTGACATTTTCCACCATTATCCTTTGCGATGCAGGGGTATTTATTGATAAAGTCACAGTATTTATACTATTAAACATGTCAGACATACACACCCGCAGCTGAAAAGTCTGCTGTTTTAGAAAACTTTTACAATGTTACATGTCCATCTAGTCCTAGAAGTCCGCTTTGAATGGTTAGACGTGCTGTGAAGGACTTTGAGAGAGTGTTTTGTTCCCTTATGATTGTAATTCAGCATAGTTTGATTCTGTAGCACGCAATTTATGTCCACTGCAAACGTTGAGTGTCAGCGCTGAAAGTCTTTTAAGTAGCAAAGTGATAGGAGTTTTAAGTTGGTGGAAGGATTTGCAAAGTCTCCAACTTTACGCCGGAGACTGCAGCTTTAACTCCGTCTCAGTGCACCCATTGACCCCGTGTGTGTGTTTGGAGCGTGTTTGCATGGCAGCTCGGCATACGACTGATCTCCGAACTTACCAGGAACTCTCGAATCGTTTGTCTTTCTCCGGCTTCTCTCCTCTTCTTCTCGTCTCTGCAGTGGAGTCAGAAGGTCTTGGCAGAAGCGCAATTTTTTTCGTTCAAGCTGAAACATTTTCCACCCGCTCGGTCAAATCTTCGCCTCAGTTTGCGCAGCCCAGGAGGATTTTTTTTACTTCCTCTGGCATCTTTTCATAGAGTTTATATGCAAGCCCTCACCTCTAAAATCAACTGGTATTGGCTTCTTCTTTTTTTTATTTCTCATGATCTTTCTATAAGCATAACCAGGCATTTTCATTATCTTAGACACAGTTTCCACAACCACAATCTTTAATTTTAATAAAGTAGCTTTAGTCAACTTACCAAAGTCAGGCTGAAAAAACAGTGATATTCAAGGAAATATTCAAAAATGCTGCCAAGGTTTTGCAGAATCATCCATTATGAATGCTCTGTCTGACGAATGAGTTGTTCCCTTTGAGGTGGAAGCAATCTGAAAAGCTTGAACTTACCAGACCTGCTGGTCTTTTAACTGTTATTTCCTTGACAATAACAGCAATATATAATTTATTTTAAAAAAGGTGCTGCACTAAGATGCAAAGCCTTCTGTTTACTGCTGATCTGAACGCAACATAATCAAAGTAATGATTCATTATATTCGTTATTAAACTCCACTCATATGTCATATGATTACGGAATCATATAATTAGTACTTAGGAGCAATCTGATTGACTAATATTGGGTTTACCAGCAATTGCCAGACTAGCAGTAGAGTAGCTCTCCACCCTCCCAGGCATCAATTGGGACTAATTGCCTGTGATTGATGCGGGCTTATTTCTGCTCTGCTGCCACTCCTGGGCCCAATGCGCCGGTCCATCTTTGGCTGGCAAGGACAGCCTTGGACCTGCTCGTGTTGGAGCGGATGACTCTGACCTCCATAAGTATGAAAGGTCAGAGTGATTTGTGAAGATGGCAGGTGTAGCGGCGCGACATTCTCCCGTCGAGGCCTCAGGGACGCCGTCATTTACGGGAGGGAGACGAGAGGAGGGGCGAAGACGGGAGGGGAGGTGGAGGCACAGGTGCGCCGAAATGAATGGAGGCGGAGGACAGAGAGAGAGAGAGAGAGAGAGAGAGAGAGAGAGGGGTCTCGTCTGAAAATATGATGCATTACAAGCAGAGAAAGGGGACGGGGTGCGTCGGGTCGAGGGGTGACGAATAAGGGAGGCTGAGCCGGAGCCAAAGCGAGGAGCGGTGGATGAGGGAGTGACAGGAAGAAAATTAGAGGCGAGTGGGAGGGAGCGGGTGATGAGGGAATTGTAAGCTGCCACCACTGCTTTGTTCCACAGCTCTGGTATGTTACATGTAATCAAATAGACCAAGGGTTGCTATAACAAGTCAATGCGGCAGCTTAGCCACATCCTGTCTTACCTCCCACTCCACAGAACACATTGACTTCGACTCATAAATGAGTTGTGTGTGTGTGTGAGAGAGAGCATGCATGTCTATTGGATCCCAATAGGGTCACCTGATTTCTTTTGTTCAGGGTAAGGACAGTAACTACAGCATTGGGGCTGTTCTGCTGGATCGGCAAGAATGAGGAAAGGGTGGGAGTGTGTGTGTGTGTGGTAGAGATGTGGAGAGAGGGAGAAAGCAGTCTTTGTGTGTGTGTGTGTGTGTGTGTGTGTGTGTGTGCACACGTGGGAGGAAAGATGGGGGTTTAGCAGGTGTTTCAGCCATGTTGGACATTGAGGAAGGGGCTCTGTGCAGCTGCCTGTGATAGATGAAGGACTGCGCATCATTTTATTGATGAACCTGTGCTGAAACATCTTCTTCAGCTGCTGTCTGTGTGTGTGTGTGTGAGTGCTTCTTATACTTATGCTCACATCTTGGCTTCCCTCTAAGAATGTGGAAGAAATTTTCTGCACCTTTTCTTTCATTTGTTTTCATTTTTGGCTGCTGTCTTTTCTGAGAAGCATCCTCACAACGTGCAGCTTTGGGAAGAGTTAAATGAGCGTAAACAAACTGCTTCCTGTCTGGGTGATTTCAAAGCATCTCAAGCAACTTGTTATGGTGAATTATATTGAAACATAATGAAATGTTATTAATTTGTGCGGGTGATAATTAAATCATTGCAGCAGCAAAAGTAATTTAAGAGTGAAAGGGAAGCTGAGAATATAGGCTGAAATCAGCAATAACAGTTGGAGAGACAGAGAAATTAAAATAGCATTTATAAAGGAGGATGATGCTCAGCTAGTTGATTAAACACAAACAGAAAATTAGCTTTTTTTATTTAAAATCATTTGTCAAGCAAAAATGTGAAACATTAACTGGCTTCAGCATTTTTTCTGTCTTATATCATTGTAAATAGAATATGTTGGGACTGTTTATAGACATATGCAGAGCGTGAGTATGAACGTGTGAACGGGTTAGTATGGCTTGTGTTGTAAAGCCCTTGGAGTGGTCGATAAGACTAGAAAAGCACTTTGCAAATGCTTTTCCATTTGCCATAGATTAAACAATTAACATTAATTCAATAATAATAATTGATAATGAAAATGCATAGAGGTAAAACTACTGTTTATTGTCAGCACGTTCAACATGTTAAGTAGTGTTATTTAATGTTAGCATAACTCAACTTTTGAGTTTTGGAACCAGAAAACTTTTGCACATTTTCTGCTTGAATAGTGGCTGAAACAACTCATCAATTACCTAAATAGCTGCTGATCATTTCCTGTTGATTGATTTATCTATTAATTGAGTAAAAGCTCCACTTTACATATAGAACCCTTGTTAAACACGTTTTTATTTAAGGTCCCGAGGTATGCAGGTAGGCTGTCAAGCTCAGCTACATTATCATCAAACACAAGTGTGTAGCTGAAGGTGACGTTTATTCATATAAGCTAGAGAGTGGAAGTGATCATCTGATGCTGCGTACGCTATGTGAAAAGTAGAGGAGAGAGTCTTTAAGCTCACAATGACTCATCAACCACAGCTGCTTCAGCAAATGTACTTGTGCTTTCATGCCAGAGCCTTATGTAAACATCTCAAGGGCCTGTTCTCAAAAAGGTTCTTCAAAGGTCACATGCAGAAAAGTCTAATAAAAAACATAACTGGAGAAAATTAAATTGAAAATGTCTCCCACCACCCACACCACTAGCATCCTGGAGTTAAGACGTATTTTTTGCCTGATTTTTATACGGATGCCTCAAACCCATTATTCATCTTTGCTGCTTTTGTTGGGTTACTAATGGATTAGAGTAGTTTTTTTGTTGGCAGGCTTTTCAGTCCTGAGGTGTCTGAAGTTGATGAATGTCACTGGTGTGTATTTGTGCGGAGCTGGAGCTGTGCTCTTGGCAGAAATTTCTGCTCGGGGTGTTTTGCATTGAGAGTAAACACAAACCGCATTAATGCGAGGCTTGATGTGGGTGGGCATGTTGGGAATTGAACTTACAACTCGGCGGAGCTCAGTGCGTCTAACACCCTCACCCTCCCAGCCTTTCATTTCGTTTGCTTGTTTTCCGATGGTGAAAACATCATCAGCCACTCATTTAGACTTTGGTATGAAAAGCAAATTCATGAGGATGTTTTGAGGCAAGCAGGATTTCTAGCTTATAAGACTACGCTCGTTCCGTCTGATGGAGGCACCTGAAAACTCCAGTACCTGAACAGCTCTGGTGGAAAATTTGGCTCTCCAGATCCTGCTTCAGTTGGCCAGTTTTTCTTATTCCTTTGTTCAGCTGATCCAGGATCAGTTATTGTAAATTTCATGTACTGAATGACCCTATGTGACTATAAAGTGGACACAAATACGTGTGATTGAGTGTGTGTGCACGCATGTGTGTGTAGGTGTCTTTCAAAGTGAGCATTTGTGTCTGCTGTAAAGCCTGTGCGTTAACCTTCCCAAGGCTTTTAACGGAGCACTCAGATTAGTGCGCCCTCTATAAGGCAGAGACAGAACCAGGATTAACCTTGTTTTAAATGTGCCGTTTGATAAAGATTGGTTTACCTCGCTGTGACCTAGGCTTTTGACAAACCATCACACTTGATAGAAACTTGCTGTTAATTGACTTCACAGTGCCAAGAAACACCCTGATGACATATGCTCATGTTTGAGATTAATATCGTTTGCCTTCCAACACTCACTACTTGCTATAGCTTCAAATTAATTTCCTTCTTTGGCAAGTCGTTTTGGCCCCTGTCCCTTGGCAGACCTTCTCTGGAGCAGATTTTTTTTTTTTTTTTTTCTCAGAATGACTATGATCTAATTTTGTGATTTGCTCTGATCTCACCTGCCTTAGCCAGGAACAGTCTAAATCTCTATAGCCGGGGGTGTCAACAGTTTCTGCACCGCTTATGTCAAGGCTTTTATGTCCTGTGTCAGAAACTGATGTATAGTGGCATAAACAAGCCCAGCAAAACAAAGTAAATTCAATCAAGACGCCGGTACGTCATATGTTTCATAACGTGGCCATAAATGGTGACGTTTAGACTGACGACGGTCCTCTTCAGGTCAGGAGGGAAACAGAAGCGCCGCAGAAACAGGGGGAGAGGTACCTTTAATCCTCCCCATTAACAGAGTCCATTGCCTGGGATTGGGGCAGTTGGATTCTCTGTCTGAGATGAGCTGCACTTCCTGACAAAATGAAACAGGATGATGGAGATCAGTGACAATACCGGCTGGATAATCATGCCCAAATCACAGCAATCTGCTCTCAATCTCCACCCCGATCTACACGCACTAGCGTCAATCCCTCCCCACCAAATCCCTAAATCCCGACAATCTGTAGCACTCAGCTTAGAACCTCTGTTAATCAACGTAGGAAGCACACATTACTGGACAGGAAGGTACGAGATCCCCTTGGACCCTTCCTCCCTCTAGAAACCAAATTTGGCCCCTTTATGTCCTATTTTTATCCTCTGCACCACGGACCCATTGCCGTTTGATGGCCTCCTCTTAAAGCGAGCAGGTGTAAACTCATTTTTATGGTCATTTCTCCGCCCCTGCATGAACTGCAGGCAGAAACAACTAAATATGCAGAGTTAGTTTTAGTCTTGAGCATGTATTTCCTCAACAACAACTGGAATATTAATTTAAATACCAGCAATGCAGGGTGGAAATGCGAAAACGAGAGGACTTACTGATTACAAGGAGATGTCTTGACAGCAAGCCTGTTGTGGGTGGAATATGTTTATGTAAAGATGTGTGTTTTTTGGATGGTGTGATTCAAATACATATTGGAACCAGAGGGAAGGGGAATGCAGTGTATTGCTACAACATGATCTGCTTTTTTGCCAGTAAGACACAAAGTGCAACCAATACCATTGTGCCAAAGAGCGAATGTCTTGCTTGTGCCCTGCTGGAAACAAAGAGTCCTGGCCTTGTGGCTAAAGGGCAATTTCAGGAAGCTGAATTGGCTCACCGTTGAGTTCGATAGGATGAGGAATCTTTGATAAATGAAATGTACCTTGACTTTTCCTGATGAATCCACTGGGCTGCAAACCTCAACCCCAGCATCTGTTATTGCCTGGATTCCCACTGTTTGTGATAGGTGTGACCGCCAGAGAGGTCAACAAGCAATGATTTTCTCTTGAGCATCGACACAGGCGATGTTGGAAGGCAAACAACGTGTTCAAAAATAAATATAATATAGAGGAATTAAGCAGTTTCTCCTTGACACAGAGCATGTATAAACAAGAAACAACTTCCCGGGGAATATTCTGCCTTTGCACAGTATTAGTAAGAAATAAAGGGGAAAAACACTTGTTTTGTGTTTCTTGGTTATTGTGACAAATACAATTTTAATCTCCGCAATTTGACACTTGTTTATGCCAGCCTTTCTTGTTATGCATTTTGCTAGGCTAATGCTTCTGTTTCAGGGGTAAGCCTGTGCTCATGAAACAGTAGGCTGACTGCAGCGCTGTGTAGCTTTATCTTTCCTCCCATGACCATGTGAAGGTCTTTCTGGTCGTATACATGCCACGGCATCCGCTACTCACACTGTATCTTCCATCAAAGGAACGTTGAGCCACATGGAAAATGAGCTCTCGCCACATCTTTAACGCGGTCACTTTCAGATTGTTTACCATGCCATAAACTAAGATCTCTTTTGCATACGCGTTCGAGATCATCTTTCTTTTCTTTCTCTCGTGTAGTGATTGTTGTGTAGAGATTCTGAGAGTTGTTTTGAAAGGTTGGCACCATGACTAGCTCTGAATTCGCCGACCATTTTGACTCCAGATGAGGGACATTATCTTGCTACAGCTTTTAAAAAT
>JAPZEA010000008.1:7023968-7034944 GCA_029783685.1 Heniochus monoceros
TAATTTTAAGCACCCAAAAAATAGTACTTTTTTTTTACCGTGTTAGATTTTTTGTACCGTGCAATAGTACAAAAACACTGTATTTTATTATTCATATCTCCCCATGTACAATCTAAAATCTTTCCACTGAGAAACCGAGCCATGCTTTCTCAAGGCGATAGTATTTTTATACTCTTTTGTATATAATGAGCATATATATAGTTGATTTTATTTGCGTCTTTTTTTTTATTGCCTATTATTTTTGTTCTTTTTCTACATCTCCTTTTTATTCATGCTGTCGGTAACAACTTTCCCCAGCATGGGATCAATATAGTTTTATCTTATCTTTATTTACTGACTGGTTGTGTAAAGTAATTGGTAACTATCAAATAAATAGCACTTGAGTAAAGGTTGATTACACTCCACCACTTTGTGCCACTGAAAAGGCAGTTTTTGCTTTTTCTAGATGATCGTTACAGCATTACCATGATGACTTTTCCTTTTCTTCAGGTGGCAAAACCTACGATAAGGACCATGTGGTGATTCTGCCGGAGAACGGGGAGAGACCGAGCAAACAGTGGGAGATAGAGCTGCTGTAAAAACCTCACGTTTGTCTTCACTAAACTTTCTTTAGTGGCGCGTCAACGGTGCTTCTCACTACAACTCCAGAATACTTCCTAAATATACTGGGAACCAACACTGCTCCTGCCTTATGCCAGTGCCTCCACCTCATGTTAACTAACAGTAAGAATGCAATGGAGCAATACAAGCCCTGAGAAGCTGCACCAGGCAGTTTAGAGCTTTGCTTGTTAGTTTGTGCTCACGTCATGGAATTATTCCATTTTCTCCAAGTCAGATATGATTTTCTGTACACAAGGACTACAAAGAAAGAAAACTGCTGACGTGCTGCAGCGGCTGGGTTCATCACACGAGTTGCAAATCAAGAATGGATGTAGTTTTGAGGACGTTGTGAACTACTGTGTGCAAACCGAGCACAGAACCATTCATTTGTATGCGGTTCGATCTTTCCACGTCTCTGACTTTGACCTTTATCCGATGTTATCGTTTGACTATTCAAACTAGTTTGTATGATTCCATGCTCATGCAAATGTCCTGGCTTTAGAAGCACCGTAGCTGATGCTTTCATAAGTTTGTTTACAATGGAGCAAAATCAATAGCTGCCTTCTGAGCGATCAGCTAGTGGCTACCGATGCTTTATACGCGTAGTGGACGAATGAAGCCAAACGAAAGCGTGGTGTGCAAGAAATGTATGCTCTGCTTTTTTAAGGTATTTTTTTAATATGTGCTGTATGCATCGATGTTTGTTTTGTGGGAAGTGTTGCAGTTATGGATGCAGTATATCACGTTGCATTGTGCAGTGCCATGAAAAGGGGTGTGTGTGTTCAGTTACTCTATTTCTTGTTGTATTTTTGTTATAAGTCAGATTGTTACAGGAAAATGTATGTGAGTTACCGGCATCAGCTGTATGTTAATATTTGATGCAAAAGACATGATGTAAAATGTTATGTAAGAGGGAGTGGTCTTAAAATATTGAATAAAATGATTAAATAAACCAAGCTGACTAAATTATTTCAGAAGAACCATGAATAATGTTGAATATGTAAATACGTCCTTTGTAAAACACTATCCATCCACTGAAAACCCACTTTCTACAAACTATTATCTTTATTTCTTTGTATTTTTAATTAAAAACTGAAGTGGGTTTTTTTTTTTTCTGAGACTATAACAGCGTCTTCAGTTAATACCAAAGGCAAAATAGCTGGCTCTAGATCAGCTTTGTTTGTAATAACCACACAGGTGTCATATTTCCTTGCGCTCTGCAGGTTTTTCTTTAAAGAAAACAAAGAGGTCACATGTATGTTCAGCTCTTTTCTCCCCTTTATATATCACTGATCAGCCTTGATCGTATGTTTCCTCTCAGACTACCAGACATTCATACACCCCACCCCTGCATTCATCCATTCATAGTTTCATCTATTCAGTTTCACCGCCTGTTTGAACTAATTGTTGTGTACTTATGGATGATGACTTTCTGAGATACACCAAGTCTACAATAACAACAACAACAACAACAACAACAACAACAACAACAACAATAATAATAATAATAATAATAATAACAAACAAATGATTCTAATCATCTCTTGATTGACACATTTCTTATCCTACTTTCTTTGTATTCTTAATCAGTGTGCTCACCTTCAGTGATGCACATGCTTACACTCTTATTTATATCATTCATAGTTTTTACGTAATCCCAGTTTAAGTTTTCATCATTTTCTCCAACATTTCAACTGATTTTTATTCTTCATTAGCTATCTTAGCATTTTAGCATCAATGTTTGAAAAAATGCAGCAAAGGTACCCTGCTGGATTTATGTATGGAAGGTAAAACATGATAAAGTGACCTCTATGGTGGTCCAATGTGCAAGAAAACAAAATGATGCACAGCCCTTCAGTATAATGCTGCCCTTTATATAATTTTTCAGACAGCCTGATCCGCCACTGACCAAACGGCAGAATAGCTGCTGTTGTAGATCAGCTTTGTTTGTAATAACCACACAGGTCTGCAGGTAGAAGCTGAGCTGCAGAGAGGATTGGAGAGGACCGGTTTCGTCGTGCTCAGGTAGGAAATAACTCTATCAACCACTAGATTTTTCTGCAAGACACGTCCTGTAATTAGCACCTGCTGAGTTTAAAGTGCGTGTGGTTCGTCCGTCTATGTCTCTCTTTCCTTTCTGTCCTTTTGACTGAAGGAAAAGGGCGGATAAGAGTTTTGAAGTATCAGATCACTATCACTGGCCACAAATGCAGGTGCTGAAAAGCCCTTTTGTTAGCTCTTGTGACACAATTTAGTTCTCAGGTTTGGCGCCAACGGACCATCAGATTATACGAGAGTGTGTCAGCCTTCGGAAGGTCTGTTTATCCTGAAACCAGAGCCACCCCCTCGCTTACTTACAAAGATGGCTTGCATGTTTGGTGGGATTGTTTAGGAGATATCTGCTCCATCATGGTGAAAATGAAGTGGATACAACGTGTAGCCTGGCACAATAACAATTCCCCACTCATGATTCATTTTTGGCCAAATCAGCCACAAAATCATGGTCATGTCAAGAGAAAGGTCACCTGTAAACAAACCGGATTGTCGGGATTCCACCTCTGCAAGGAACGTCAGCATTTTACAGGTGTGTTGCCATAGTAATTCTGCTGTTAACAAAGCTGTGAAGATGCTGTGCACCGATTGGTCAGGTGGTTGAACTGTAGCATAGTGAGGGTGGGACTGAGATACCAGGCTTATTCGGTTGTAAAGGGAGGCTGTAAAAAACTCCACTACCTCCACACCCTCCTACAGCTGCCACCACATTCTGTTACTGGTAGGAAATTTAATCATTCTTTAAAGATTTTATAGGATTTTTATTGGAAAATATTGCACTTGTGTTTTTTTTTCAGGTGTTCTGGCACGTTGGGTGTCCCAGTTTCTTATAGATCAACACTTGGAGTAATGTTAACAGTCATCACATGTTTAATTGAACAAACCTCTGAATTTTTTTGGGAGATTTCAAATTCCATTATCTTAAATTTTCCTTTTTCTGCTGTTAATATCACCAAATTGGATGTAATTATATTTTTATATTGAGTCTGTTTTGTTTAATGTCATTTAAAATATGTTTCTGCATGTTTATGGACTCATATTCTTTTGTTGCAGCTAAAATAAAGCCATGGACCCAGAGTACTTCAAAACTGTAAGTAGACTTTTTCTGGCCCATCTATGACTCCACATTTGTAGATAATGTAATTTGCTGTCTTGTTTTCTAGGATTATCTGCATACCTTCTAACCTTATCTAAAAAAAAAATCACTATGCACATGCTGACTCCAGGCCTGCTGGAATGCTGCAATGTGAGCTCATGTTTCAGTTTAGTTTTTAATGTAAAAAAGCCAACACAGTTAGGAATTCAGTGACTCAATTAAGTCCTATGGTGCTTCATATGATGTTTGAAACTTAGCTGTACAGACTTTCCTGAAGCAAAGGTTCAACACTAACATTAAAACCTCTTCCATACCTACTAATTTTCCAACCATCCCTCCCACTAGTGAAAGGAGTAAAGAATATTTGACATTCTTTAAATTCAAACCTGATGAAAACCAACTTGTACAACTTTGTCATCTTCATGGCATGTTTGCGTAAATCCATTATCACCTTGCTTCTCCTGTTGTTACACCTTCCACTTGTTCCTTGTCATTCAAATTTTCCTTCTGTCTTTCCAGCATTTTTTTGTCAAGATTTTTGGTATCTCCATCTCTCAAACAGGAGATGTGTTGGGGTACCCTTGGAACAGTGCGACCCTTCGCCGGTTTCCACCCAGAGCGGGACGCCATGGAGATCCAGGCAGCGCTGGAGAAAAAAGGTGCATCTGCTAGTTTGCTAAAACTGGTTTGGAAAGCCAGACAGGTGTTGTTGACCACCAGCGTTGCATAAAGCTGTACTCAAGCCCACATCGTTAAGTACTCTGTAGTGTGTCACAACTGAAATCCAATCATTGTTTACCTGGTTCAGATGTGGTGACTCTGGTGAGAATCCTCACAAATCGGAACAACGCTCAGAGACAAGTGATTGCCGAGGCATTTGAAGAAATAACACAAAAGGTAAAGACACAAGGCCCTAAAAAACATTTAGAGCATTTTGAAAGTTCAAAGCCGCTGTAGAGTTGCACTGACAGTACCGTATGTTACAAATGGGTGTGTTTGCTCATCTTTGACATCCAGTTGTTTGCTGATCAAACATCGTTTAAACTGGTATGGTTTGAACACACCCTTGTTGAGAGAGGGAGTATGAACAGTACAAGCTACAATAATGTGACAGTGTGAGATAAAGGTGGCATTAATGGGGTGCTGTAGAGTCACACATAAACTGCAGGGGAACAGAAGTCCTTTACACATGGAGGTGATACTATCTGGCAGACATATTTCACACTGTCAACCCATGGTCATACGGAAGGGAATCTCTTATTAGTTGCATTTACATCAGAGTAGCCTAAAGGGAAAGTCCACAGAACAGAAACAGACTTTGCACTGTGTTAGCCCATTGAGTTTCAACAGTCAGGTTTACTTACGTTTTACATGGCAACAACATTTACATTGTTTAACTTGCTTTTTCGAGTTCATCCATTAATGCTGCATAAGAGCCCTTTGTTTATTATTTGATTTAAAGGTATAATATGTAAGATTTCTGCATGAAAATGTATTTAAAGCAACTACACCTTTGTTAAATACATTTTTTGTTTTTGTTGTTTTGATTGGGGACCCCTAGTGGCAGAAATTACATACTGTGTGATAAAAGAGGTTTTATTTCATGTTTTTTTTCCCATTATTCTCTCAAATCAAGTAATCTTTATTGGCATGAATGTTGATGTGCATTATCGCCGAAACTCAATTACATATTGAATGAATGAACATTAACAACAATAATTATTTATGCTAAAATCAGAAGGCCTCCGTAGCAGCTTCAAGGTTTATCTACAGAAGACATCGGCACAAATTAAAACTGAGGTGCACAATATGTAAGTTATACTAGATGGGAAGATTTCTTGTATGATCTGATTCATTAAGAATCAACAGAGAAAACCAGAGATAATGTCTGAGATAGATGAGAGAATGAATGCGTTTCACCAGGATCTGGCAGCAGGGCTGAAGAAAGCTCTGGCTGGAGAACTGGAGACTCTGCTGCTGGACCTGCTGATGCCTCCTCTGGACTATGAGGCTCATCGCCTGCGACAGGCCATGGCGGTGAGTTACTGTTTGTATACATATCATGAGTTGCTGGGAGCAAGTGTATGCATGGATCCCTTGAGGGCTGTCATAGGGCTGGGATATACAGCTTGTTTGTGCTTGTGTGTGTGCAGGGTGTAGGCACAGATGAGGAAACACTTCTGGAGATCCTGTGTACGCGATCCGGAAAGCAGCTTCAAGAAATTAGTGCTGCCTACCGACGTTGTAAGTCACAGATCTTTCCTCGTCAAAAAAGTTGGATTGATTGTTGAGGATATCGAAACTCCAGTGGTGTCCTGGTGTTTGTCATATTGTTTGTTTGTCTCTGTTTTCAGTGTATAAGAAGGACCTGGAGAAGGATCTGAGAGGAGAAACCAGTGGAGACTTTGCTAAGCTTGTTGTGGCCTTGCTGAATGTAATTGAGGATATATTTCCTTTACAATCGCCTTTAAATTTAGACTATTCAGGTACTGTTAGTGTTGGGTAAATAAAGTTACAGTTGTGGGCATTGATCACCCACCTTTCATATTATTATTATATATTATAATATATTTTTAAATGAGTATTATTTAATTATATTATTAAAGCAGTTTTCTCTGGTATGAAATAGCAGTGAGGCAACACCACAGCAGGATGTGAAAATAGTACTTTTGTGACTTGTGACTAGCAAATATTGTTATTTCTTATGCCTTGAAATTGCGGTTAAAAGTGTTTTCTCTCTCCTCTCTCCCAACAGAAAGAAAACATTGCCGGTGTTGTTAGAAGAGACATTGAGGTATTGTTTTCCATGACACTTTTATACACAACCATTGTAGTCCAGGTGGGCGTAAGAAGCAGCTTTCAGTACTATGTTTTTAGATATAAAAAACAGACATGCTTTGATATGATTTGCTTTACTGTTGTGTATTAACAAGAAATGACACTAGGCTTCACTCTGACTTTGGAACAATGATCTCAGTCTTAACTTTAACCTCACGAATAGTCAGCAATGAACATTTTCAATGTTTTATTACACATTTATTACCTTGTCACATGCAGAAAATATTCATTCGTATTCATATTCATTAGTCTTCCACAGCATCACTCATTTTAGCTGGCACTGTATGAAAAACAGGCATACCACGAAACTACTGCACCAAAGAAGAAGTAATTTAGTAGTAATCTACTTCAGTGTCACACTGGCCCTCTGGCATAATGAACTCACAGCTCTTGCATGGAGATGTAGTGATTGCAAGCCAGACATGTCTGAGATTTCATCCCACTCTGATTTATTTATTTTTTATACTTGCAGTTTCTCTCTGTGTCACTAAATGGGAAAAAAGCTGATGCTGGGCCGTGGATTGACATACTGACCTCAAGAGACTCAGACCATCTTAATAAAGGTAATGAGGCAGGCCGATATAAGCCTTAATATTATTTAAATAACTGAATTAAATAAAAATTCACCCCCTGCACAGTTGTCATGAATGAGGAAATTAGCTATAGAGACCAGAGCTGTTTTTTGTACCATGCTGTAAACATGTAAAAAGTTAGGCCTTTTAATATGGGGGTCTATGGGATGTGGCTCTTTTTTGGAGCCAGCCTCAAGTGGCTATTTGAGGAACTGCAGTTTTGGGCACTTCCCAGTTGGCTTCATTTTTCAGCACAAGAAGCTGGTGCATGTTTCATTTCGACAGTATTCGAATCACTGAGTAATATGATTGTTTAATTGCTCACACTTGTTTTATGTCTTCCTGTACCAGGTCCAATTACTGACTGCCCCAGCCTCCGTATCACATCGCCACCTTCAGGGTAAAGGAGGGACTGTACCAGAGGCCTCTTTACTGATGGGGGCTGTGCCCGCTCAGGGAGCTCCTGGTGAGCAGGGACCTGCAGGTATATCATGCTGTCATGCATGAGTAAGTTTTAAGGTCAAAAACGCTGCACGTCTCCATTAAGTGGAGTCCAGGGTTTTTCTAATTGAGTCAGAAATTACTCCTTGCAGCTTTTCTCTGAGCTGCAACTTTTTTTCCTGCCCTCTACCTGCTCACCTCCGCTCATATCCTATTTCCTCCACTGCACATACACTCATTTCCTTTTGCAAAAGTAAGAGCCCAGTTGTCTGTGCTGCTCACTTTCAGCGCTCTGCGGCTGTGTGGAAAGCGAACACTTCGGAGCATGAAAGTCCTCTCATCTGCTGGAGTCGAGCCCAGCTCTGGCTCCAGCTAAAAGTTCACTAATCCTGCTGCGCTGTCAGAAGTTGTTTATGAAGTGTATCAGATATATTAAAATGACAGTCCCGGTGAAAATAGATGCCGTCTATGGTTGTGTCCAAAATCACTCCCTCATTCGCTCAACCATTACTCCCTATATAAGATACTTAAGAGTTAGCAGTATATTGAGACTTTGGGCACTTAGGAATCCTTGTCATTTTCCCTCATAACTGACAGGTGTTGAGTTGAACAACGGACATCTATAAAATGTAATGCATTGCATTGTGGGATTGTTAGCAGAAAGTTGTGTGCAAGCCATGAACTCTACTTTTTCCATTCCATTGTAGAATTCTTGAAGTCAAACAGTCAAATGAGATGTAAATATAGGGCACAATATACAGTAGGAAACACACCATGGCTCTTTAGACGCCATTATGTGTATCGTAGCTGAACCTAACAGAACACATTCTACAAAATTACAAATTGCCTTGAAAATTTACTAAACACATTCATTCTACCCAGAGGATAAGCCTTTTCCTTTTTTGGGCACTCTGTGAGCTTTCCTCTAGCGCCACCATCGGGCCATAGTGAAAAGAATACACCACCAGTTTAGCATTGCAATCATCAGTCAAATCAATCAAACATTCTGGAGCTCAAAAAGGCTCAAAGAGTGACATCTGTTCTGTTCCAGACATTCTTTTTCCTTTTAAAAACCTGTTGCCTACATTACCCACAATGCAACACCACTGCCAACAGTTCAGTCAGATATTTTGGTGTGTTATGCTAGTAGCGGCTAATGTAGCCTCAAGTGAAGATGGGGAACGGACTACAAAGGTCTGACAAACATTGTGAATTTTCAAACTTGTAGTCTTCAGGCCCAACCAGTGACTCAAGTGACATCACTTGAGGTGGTTTATCAGACTTCTCTCAGCTCCCTGTGGAGCCACAAAAGGCTTCATACAACTTCTTTCATTTATGCAGTAATACTCTCCAAGACCTTTAAACAGAATTTGGTGTGTACAATCATTTGAAGTCTCCTTAAACCTCAAAAGCCTCCCTAAAGTCACTACAGCCAGAGCTCTGCAGTGGACCCATCACTAATTAACAGCAACATTTGCCTGCTACAATTGACATTTGAAATCCCTCAACCTGCTCTCATTTTCAGAAATCCATCAGCTTAGTCAAAATCAATGAACTGCTTCTTTAAAAACTTCAAAACCCTCTTTTCTGTAATTAATGAAAATATCTGGTATGGAAATTTAAATCAGCCCTCCCCATGACATAAACACTGTAATGAGAAATCTTTTTGCTGTATTACTCAGACAGAATTTAGAGAGTTTCCAGGTGGTTTGGGCCCAGATATTTCCACAGAGCTACACCTCTCAATTAAGCCACCTCTCTGTTTTCATTACAGGTCCTCAGGGTTAAAAGGGGAGAGATGGGCTTCCCGGCAGAGACGGTAAATTGTAACCATAGTTGCCTTTCAGTTGATGTAAAGCCATTTAAGATGTAAACCAGTCGTGATTACTCATGACTGTTTCCTCCTCTTAGGGAAGCCAGGGTCTCGAGGGCTGCCCGGTCCCACTGGGCCTCGGTGGGATGCCGGGACAAGGGGGCCATCTGGAACCCCTGGATTGAAGGGATCCCCGGGACCTGCAGGTAAGAGAGGACTGGAAATAGAAATGTACACAACTCACTGTTAGCGGACAGTTGTGAGCTGAGAGAAACAAATGAATGTTGTGTTAGTAGATGTTGACACAGTTTGTCAATAAGCACGTTGTAAAGATTTGTGTGTGTCGCTGAGAGAGATGGAGGCCTGTCCACTTAGCCTATTGTCTGTTGAACAAGACTTTTGAATGGCTCGCTATTTACCAAAGACCTGTGTAAACAACAGTGGAAAAATCTTAGAGATCTCCAACAAAAGCCTGACCCGTGATGTCCTGCTCCGGAGTGTTTGTCTTTCTCTTAAACCACTCGGTCAGCCCACAGACCCTCCAGTGGTAAACGTCGGAGCGTTCCAGCGGCCCCTGAGGCCTGCTGGTAACTTACTGGAATTTGGGCATTTTGTTGGTTGGCTTCTAAAATCACATGCTTCTAAAAGTGCTGTTTCAGTGGGCGGCTGAAGCATTTGTTTTCAGACCACATACAACATGTGCTGCTGCAGCTCACGGTCACCGAACCAGAACAGACACCGAATCATAAATCTGCTGTATGTATTCAGCGCTCACTGGTTATGCACAAATAATAAATGACCTGTTGGAAAAAAGTAAATCTGCAGGCAGCTGTGACTTGAATGACAATAAAGTAAATGGCGATGTAAGTGTGTCACAACATCTGCTCTGGCTATAGGCTGTTATTCCTCTGCTCTGGATCATGAAGGGAGTGCCTCTCCTTTCAGGCTAACATATGACCCCTGCTCTGTGCCTGCTGCTGGGTAAAGATGAGATTTAGAGCAAAAGTTAAACTACAAACCCACTTTCCGAGAAGCGCCATGTGACATCAATCTGAAATGAACATGAGCTATATATACACAAATCCCAGGTCTTTATGATTTCCATATGCCTGTGGTGTTATTGTTTTTTCTATCTCCATTACTTCATAAGTACCCAAAACCACTGTTGTGTCTCGCATCCGAAGCTATGGTTTCCTTATTGTGCTGATTTTTTTTTTCCACTTTAAAGAGAAAGATAAACACGGCACTGGAATGTGTCCAATGTCACGGAAAATGTAGACAAATGTGTTTTTGAGCCGGAGGTTATGGGAAAGATGGGAGAGGAGTGAACTTTTGTTGTTGGGAGAAGTGATATTGTACGTTATGATGAGTCCTGATAAGTTACAGGAGAGTTGTGTTGCAAACGTTGACTCATATTTTGACGCGGCGTCCCCCGGCCGCTCTAGGGAACCATTATTCTGCAGGAAAAATGTAAACTGTTTTCTCCAGTATGTCACATCAAGTCTGAGGGGCCACTTTGATTGGCCGTTTGAACCACTGTGCCGCAGATTGTTGCTTACAGTCT
>JAPZEA010000008.1:7695380-7706303 GCA_029783685.1 Heniochus monoceros
CTTATCGGTTAACGGTTATTAATCGTTAAAGGGCGTCGGTTAACGGTCATAAAAAAAATCCAAAATGTGCATCCCTAGTAGAGATGAAAGGATTAGTCGTTGCCGTTCTCTGGTTTCAGCTTCTAAAATGTGAGGATTTGCCGCTTTTCAGACTTTCATTGGTTGAATGTTTCAAAACACAGTGATGTCACAATGCACAGACACACACTAGAGTGCACTTTACATCTCTGCCGCAAGGTGAGAAATTGAACTGCTGGAGGTCAATAAAACAAGATGTTCAGCTGCTCTTTAACTGAAAAAAAGTTATCTGCAGATTACTCTCTGATGAAAATAGTGATCAGCTGCAGCCCTGATAGCTGTCAATCATTTGGCCAATAAAATGTCAGAAACTATGAATGAAAATACCCAAATTCCCTGAGCCTAAGGTAAGATCTTCAGATTGCTTGTTTTGCCCAACAGTTCACAGTTTAGAAGATGCAATCACCATAAGTCTGAGATTTTTCCTTGACGATTGGGATAAACTGTCAATAAACAAATCATTTCACAACCACTTACTGTCTTCTGCGGTTCCCCCCAATTTCTCTTCAGGCTTTCAGGCAAATCCTGTTTTTTTCTCTCTGTAAATGCAACACCAGCATTTGATTTTGCTGTTTGCCTGCTCACCACAACATTGTAGCCACAGCTCTTACATGCATACACACACACACACAGCTGAAACACACACTTCCGCCATGTAGCAGAAACCAGAGAGGTTGCATCTTCTCGTCATGCCTACTCCCTGTCATCTGATGGGTTTGCTGTAAGCCACATGAGGCCACGTTAGCCTCCTCGGCGAGCTGACTCTCTTTCTGTCTTCCTGTTTTAACCGCAGGAAATTTTCCCGTCGCCGCAGGCACTCTGAACGGCTGACTGGATGTCTGACTGAACGGCTGCCTGGCTGACTTGAAAGGGACTTTCAGACCTTATGCTGCTACTAAGTGTCCCCAACTTGCAGTAATTGGTAGGCTTAGGTCGTTGCCAGCACCGTCTCCCAAAAAGACATTTAGGAATATTTACAGTAAAGAGCAATTGGTCCCCGTAAAGACTGTTGGGAGTTTGGGAGAGTGTGTGTGTGAGAGAACTACAGTCGGAGCCATAATATGTCCCTGAAGAGGTTTCAGTGCGAAAGATGCTGTGCGTAATGTTTTAAAATCTGTAAAATATTGCTATAATTATCATCATAATTGCTCTAAATAGAGGAGAGTCTCGTTGCAGAGAAACGCTGCAAGTTTCTGCTCCTCATTTCACATCATCCTCTGATCCAGTTTCACAGGAAATCTGCTTTATAGCACAAAAGAGCTTTACCGTGTTAGATGCATGTGATGCTGCAGTATTACACCATTCACCCGTCTGTCTGCCTCGTTGGAAGGCATGTTCACTGTTATCAAAAGCTGTCATAACCTCTTATCTCGCAATCAGCGTGTGCTTATTTAGCCTGATCACGCTGAAACCACAGTTTACATTACGCTGGATAGTAATCAGGTTGTTTCCCCGTCATGTGCTCTGTTTTCAAAGCATTTATTATCATATTTTATGGTGTTTTTAAATGAACTGTTAGAAGGAATCTGATTTGTTATGTGACCCTGTCAGTTTAAGAGTTTTTTGGCAGCACCTCGAGACTGAAAACACAGGCAGGGACAGGCTTGGAAATGAGACCACAGGCATTTTTTTCTCATGTCTGAGTTTTTTCAGATGCTTGAGTTCTGTTTAGTTTAACACAGATTTGTCTAGTTGCAGTCGGATTTTTTGGACGGAATCCCTCGTCATGCCAGCAGCATGACCTCATGGATGAGTTTGTCCACCACTTCTGGTCCAGATGGAAATATCTCAAAACAATTGGATGGATTGCCATGAAATTGGGTTCAGACATTCACGGTCCCCAGAGGACGAATCTTAATGACTTTGGTGGCGTTTCAGAGTGAAATACGCCAACAGCCATTTAATGGGCTGCCATGAACGTTGATGTTCTTCAAGGTCACTGGAGGATATCAACCTCAGCCTGTACATTATGTTCTAATTAGCAAACATTAGCATGCTGACCCAGTTAAATATTACCCGCTACGCATCAGCATGTTAGCATTGTCGCTGTGAGAATGTTAGCATGCTGCTAGCGTTGTTGTTAGCATCGCATGGATAGCATGGCTTTTGTTATTGATACACCAATAAGAAGTTAGACGCTAACTTGTTCCATTTCATTTAACCCCAACCCATGCAGCCTAATCGTAGACTGTGTTACACAATCGTTCCGTTCAGTCATGGTTGCCTCGCTGCCTCTTGACTAACAAGCTGAGATGTGACCGACGTGATGCCGTCTTGCTGGATTTGTCTCTGCAAGCAGTTGCTTTTTGAAAAGGCAGCAAACTCTTCAAACCACAACTCTTCCACATATTGCTCCTCAGATGTTGGTGTCATGATTATCTATTTATTTGCATCAACGAGGAGAACAAGCGATGCCTGGTTTGCTGAAGGCAACGGCTATGAAATAGATCAGAGTGATGTATATACATGGAATCATGACCTTAGGAAGCTGGAATTTCAAATAATAAGCGATAGCCCCAATATGCCGCCGCAGCACTACTTGTCCATTCACATGCTTAAAAGAAAACTTTAAAGAATCCAGATTACAGTGTATAGTGTATTTCCAAGTAATCAGGCTTCTCCAGCAGAAATATATCTGTGTTGACAAGGTTTTTCTTAATCCCTTAACCTGTAAAAGGAAGCTAGGCTTCTCGCTTACATGTTTCTGAAATCGGGTTACAGCTGAAAGCGGGGGGAATAATGAGATTGCTATAGTGCATATAACCGCATTCAGTGATGCTTGGGGCAAGCATCTACGTCCTCTTCGCAGCATTTTGCATGTTTTCTTTCCCATGGTTACCATCTCAGGAGTTTATCTGTTCAGCCCAAGCTCTGCTTTCCATCCAGCTCATTCCCAATCCACCCTTGTATTTGACCCGTGCTTCTGGGTTTTTGATGTACATCCCCCCCGAGGGGTGGTGAGAGGGGGAGTAAATGGGCAGCCTTGCAAGGCTGCAGACAGGAAGGGGAGGAAATAAAATGATGCAAGGTGTAGTGATGGGTCATCTCTGTCATGTGGAGCAGTTGCAAGAAGGCCCGCCTGCTGGTTTTCGCTGTTTCTAATTGGGGTTTTCACCAGTCCCTGGCTTCCCACAGGGGGTGTTCTGTCTGTTTGGTACAAGTGCTAAGAGAGAAGAAAATAGGAGGCTGGAGAGCACGAGGAGAAAGAGGGGTTAAAAGTGGATTCCAGTAGGAGATTAGAGGAGGAAATGAGCAGATGAAATGGCTGCAGGGGGAATAGAAGGTAAGAGTAAAAGAGAGGAGAGAATAACAAAATGAAAAGTGCAGCATTGAAGAAATCAAAAGGGAAGAGCTGCCCTCTTTTCTGTCAAGAAGGGGAATTTTTAAAAAGGAGAGGAATGAGAAAAAGCAGAAGAGGAAAAGTGGAGGAGAGGGTATTTTACCAAGAGGAGTGCACGGTGGATTTGTTAAGGCATACTACAGGCATCAACCTGTTTGAGCCGAACAAGAGAGAGCAGCTTAACTCGCCGTAGGAGAGGTTACAAGTGCTGAACTCACACACTAATCAAGCTTTCTCCTTGTGTTTTCTTCCTCTCTCTCCGCCTCCCTGCGCCGCCCATCATCCACACCGATCAACACCATCTAGGTAAGAAAACTTTTCCCTCGTCTTCCTGTGAGCTTGTGTTTGTGTGCGGTGTGTAAATGTGTGTGGGAGGGTTGGGTGGGGCGTGAGAACTGGCAGGGTGGCACAGGGAACATGCCCGGCATATCAATGATGGCCGAATGCACAAATGAACAGCTCCCAAACATATAGCTCACATGTGTAAATAAGAGGCAGGGGTCCTGTCAAAGGGCCACTGTTATGCCTCTCATGGACCGCTTTCAGATGGCTGAATAAAGAGACACTTTCATCCTTCGTTGTCTGCCAAAAAGAGAGATTATCTGCTCAAATGTAACAAGAACAGAGAGGGAGAAGGACTCAGACACAAAAAGAAGCTGAATGGAAGGGCAAATTTGTGTCTTTATGTAAAGGAAATTTCAGTTCTTGACGCTTTTTGCTGAGTGAAATTAAATCTAAAATGAGACTGCAGCTTATGCATAATTTACATTTTTCAAAAAAAGGATAAAAACATCTTTTGGACATATTTCTGGACAGCTGGGTTTTGGATATGGCAGTGTTTGACTGACAGTTTTGTGGTGTGCCACGGACTGGAGCACGTCAAAGCCCTATATAGCCAGCAAACATTCATAAAAGATAGTTTCCCCTTCTATTAGCAAGCCCACATAGCACTTTTCATTTACTGTACGTGATTTAAGACTTCCCTTTACAACATTCAACTTCTGGGATGACCCATTGTGCTGTTACGTTTGTCTTACACACAGAAAGTGGAAACTAGCAAGCTAGGTTAAGTAACTTCTACTTTCCAACTTCTGGGAGGAACCATTGTGCTGTTAAGTTTGTGTTACACTTAGAAAGTAGAAGCTCAGCAAGCTAGGCTAACTTGCTTCCTCTCAGACAGTGGAAGGAAGTTTCAGAAGCTTAGCTAGCATAGCAAAGTGGAAGCTAGCTTCCGCTTTCTGAGCGTAACACAAACTTTGCAGCACAGTAGATCCTCCCAAATGTTGGAGAGTGGAAGCTAGTTAGCCTAGCTTGCGAATGCTATCACTTATTCCCACTACATGTTACTTTTTTGTTATGCTAACATCTGCTGAGTCATTGGCAGCTCCCACACATGTAGCGTTGTGGTCATCTGGCTAGCGTTAGCCGTCTCTCCTTCATGGGTCCAGTTGTGGTGATTGTACGTGACCAGACTGTCAAAACTCAACGTACTTGGTAGTCCTGTAGCTTCGGCAGTCTGTACACTGCTCTGCATTTGAATCATGACACAGAGTAACGTATGAAAGGCTCAAATCACAGCAAACGCAATGGCTAACAACCCCTAGCTGGTTTGCCCTCTGTGTGGTGATTGAACTGTAGTGATATTATAACTTATATATGGTAACTACTTCTGCACTCATTTGGTCAAATTGTAAAGACAAAGACCAAGAATATATAACACACGGTTCAATCAAAAAATGGGACAGATATACAGGATATTATATTCCTGTTGCATCCTCAATATAACCTGTGAAACTGTCATCACCGCCTCCTCATACAAAGCCTCTCGACTCCCCTCTCTCTCCTCGTCTGTATCCGTCCGTCATTCTCGGAGCTGTGCAGTGGCTGACTGTCTGAGCCAGCAGCTGGTTCACTGGGTCATTTTTTTAGTGCTGCAGCGAATTAATAATTCAAGGCAATATTAAAGCTTTTTCTCTGTTTTGGGCTCTTTGTTGTGAGCTTCAAATTGATTGCCTCTGAAAACATAGGCAGTGATGGGCAGTGATGCTCCTGAGATTCACCAGGAAATCCCAAATCATGCGTGCTTGCTGGAGAAAACAAGACAAGTGTGTTTTGATTTGTAGTGTGAGGTTGTGTGTGTATTCGTATGCGTGTGCTGTATACAGCTTGCAAATTAACAACCCTCATAGCTCACAGAGGAAACGACAGGGTCCTCAATTAACATACATATTTGCTTACATGCCCACACGGTGGTAATAAAATATACAGTATTATTGCACATTATACTCATGCATGGTTAACTTACTCCCACTTGCTTTGGCGTGGCAACGCAGACATGCATTTGCATATAAACTGAAGGCAAAAGGTTTCCCTGCCTGAAGTTATTATTTCGACATAGCCGACCAAAAGATCAAAACCCTCCCTTCACCCCACCATCACATCCCTCCTCCAAAACACTACCTGTGCTCGTTTCCTCCCCTCTTTCCCCTCTCTCCTGTGCGGGCCATGTCGGTTGTTTATAACAGCCGGTGGGAGGGTGTTTGGTCTGCTCTCTGCGGACTGTTTAGAGATGAACAAAGCTCTGAAGGCCGCCGCGCTCTCTCTCCCACGCCGGGTTGCTGGAAACGATGCGGTCACGGCGTCCGCTGTTTTGACTGGAGCAGGGTGTCTTCGCCCCATCGAGCAGGATGAGGATCTGTGGTATGTTTCGCTGTAAGTGAAGGCTAATTTTCAATATCATTACCATTATGTTATAATTCCAGAGATGCTTCTTCGCTGGAAGGTTCACAACGAGCCACTGTGAACTGCAAGATGAGAGTCGCATGACTAATTAAGATGGCCATATACCTCAATAGGCTAATATCAGTAGCATTGTTAGCTTGTTTACCGGTTCTGTGTAAGAAGGTAAACAGTGAAGGAGCACACAACCGGCCTTGAAAAATGAATGAAACTCTGCACAGCAAAGAAAAATATGACATTCTTTTTCTTCTGCTTTTCAATTATTTTCATTGTCGATTAATCGCAGAGGAGCAAAGAAACCAGAAAATGTACATATTTAAGAAGCTGTAATCAGTTGAGTTTGACTTTTATTTTCTAAAAAATTACTCAAACTGATTAATCAATTAAAATAATAGTTGTCAGTTCATTTAATAGTTGACAAATAATCGATTAATCGTTGCAGCTCTAGATTCGAACAAAGAAAGCAAGCAAAGCAACGTAAATAGCGAGCTAACTTCCCTCCAAAATGTGACGCTATATCCAGCATGAATATTCACACAAACATAAATTCTACTTAATGAGATTTTGAAAAACACATTTGAAATTACTTTCACATTTACATAAAAAATGAAACAACGTCTGACCCACAGCCGGTGTGTCAGCCGGCAGTAAACAAGCTAACACACTAGCTCCCTAGCAGTAGTGCTAGCTTAGCGTTAGCACCCCGTCAAGACTCTCTCCTTCCTCACCTGCTCCCACACTTCTTTGCCTCCTTCCCTTCCTCCTCGCTCTTTCACTGCGGTGAATAATTAACTTTTCTCTCGTTCTTTATCTCCCTCTCACACTCTTTCTCCCCCTCGGTCCCTCCCTCCCCGTCCAATAAACTCCGACTTCATTTGCCACAGTGTTGCAGCAGGCTGTTTGGCAGCGCCGACGGCCCTGTCGCACAGCGCTGACGGTTGAATGCAGCGCACCGAGCACACTGGCTGCATTGTGCTTTTGATGAGGCCCTACATCTTAGTCACTCGAGAGCCTGCGACTGTGTGTGTGTGTGTGTGTGTGTGTGTGTGTGTGTAGCTGATGGCGAGGGCATGCCCGTGTGCCCACGGCGTGGACAGATGCAAACACACCATGCTGCGTGCACTCCAGCACCTCAGCCGCTACATTTGCCTCCCAGGGGCTGACGCAGCAGTGTGGAGATATTTATTAATGCCTGTCGTGATAATGTGTTGAATGATAAACAGGAAGGGTCAGGGTCTGATCGATACTCAGGCACTACGCTGAAATGCATCCCTTACCGGCCAAGGCGGATCTCTCTCCATCTCCATCTTTCCCTCTCGCTCTCACAGTAAAGCTTTAAATCTTTGGCCACTCTCCACCCGCTGCGCCTGCCAAAAGTCTCTCCAGAATAACTCTTCTTGCCATGTTTAATGGTTTAACTACCTTAAAGAAAAGGGCAAGGCTTTCTATTGTCTCTTACTCTTTAATCATATTAAGTGCTGGGCAAGAACGACAGCTTCATTTTTTGATGTGCACTAACACAAGCATCATATCTCAAGTGCTCCAGTGGCCACTCATCATCTCGTGTCCTCTCGTCTGGTAGACGCTCGTTCGCGGCTTCGTGTTGTCTGTAATTCCACACGCATACGCTGCTTCTCTCACATGCAATGCGCAACAATGTTTTACATGCTCTCTCATTGTCTGGTTTCACTTCATATTTCTCTCTTTCACACACACCAACACACACACACACACACACACACACACAGAAAACCTTCTTCCCACCTGATTGCTTTCCCATTTTTCTTGCGGAGAGATTTATGGTTAGGGGAATGTTGGAGACAGGCTATTACCATGTCCTGTTTGAACTCATCAGTCAGACAAAGTGGTCGAGGTGGTAGCGGCGACATTCCCGGGCCTTTACGGCGACACACTCTCCTCCTACATGCCTCCCCTGCTCTCTCCCGTGTTAACCCTGCTCCAGTGGCTGCTCAGTCTCCCACACCGCCTTGTTTTTCATCAGCATCGGGCAGCGGCGCCGTTCTCGCTTTTTCGCCCGTGTGACTGGAGGCTGGATGTGAAGCATCGTCCGCCACGCAGAGAATCAGATGTTTACTCCGCAAATCAGCGTCTCTTTTGTTGTACTGCAAGTGTACAGTGTAACAAACGTACAGGAATTTGACTTTGACACTGAGACATTTTGACATTTTATTTCCTGATGAAATACTTGTCGGCACATGTTGCACAAGAGCACCAGATTCCAGCAGGATTTAGAGCAATTTAATGATGTGTTTTGGTTAATGTGTTTCAGCTTGTAGGGATGCAAACAGCTACTTTTGTTGTGCTGCTCTGGTAACTTCAGGATGGAATCTCATGACGGCCGAAACAATTAATTGATTGGCAGTAAATTAATCATCTACTTCTTTAATAATTGATTAATCATATATCATTTTTTCAGGCAAAAAGCCAAACGTTACCTGGTTCCAGCTTCTATAATGTGAGCATGTGCTGCTGTTCTCTGTTTTATATATTTTGGGCGATCTGGGACACAGTGATATTTATTTATAAACAAAAAACAATAATTAATTGAGTAAATCATCAGCCTGTAATGAAAAGAATCATTAGTTGCTGCAGTAATATAGATTTGCATTCGCTGGGAGCTGCAGACCAGATAAGTGCATGTTTTTTTAAGCGTGTGCAGCCTGTCGGTGTGTTAGTGCCACTCTGCTGAATAATGAGACCACATATGGAGAGCCATGTAGAGCATGTGGACACAATATCAGGAATACACGCACAATTTAATGAAATCCAATAAAAAATGGCCTGCAATAAAAAGTACCTTTGCGAAGCTTGCATTATTCCATTTTTGCTGAGGCTGTCAGGAGTAACATAAATGAATTAGAGGATATGACAGGGCTTGTGTTCCCTCCATGACATTTAACTGCTGCACTTGCCTCCTTTATTTTCCTCATCTTTCTATCACCTTTTTCTTCTTCTCATGCGCCTTTTTGTGTTTGTTTTGGCTCCTTTTCTTTGCTTTCACGGCGTCGCCCTCCATGCTTATGTTGTGTACCTCTGTGTAAATAAGCAAACAATGCTTAAATTGTTGCTGCCCCTGGAATAATACTCACAGAGATGGAATGTAAACCGTCATTGCGATTTCCTGGAGCCGTCCCCCTTTTCCCCCCCTCAGAGTGTCTGAACTTCCTCAGTGGACTCTATCACCGAGGGACAAGGGCTGTCAGGTCCTTTCAGTTGTGCGTTGATCTCTCTTCCTTCCCACTCTACCGCACACACACTCACTTACAATGTGCTGTCAAGCCACCCCGTCCTGTTACTATAAATTTAATTAGAAGTGACTGGGCTTTGGTTTGAGATGTATAGAGAGGAGACAGCAGTCTGCAGTGCTCGCTGCATTGTGTTCAGTAGCTGGGGGATATCTCACTAGCGCCGGCTTGGCCAACACAAGTAATGAAGCCCACACGGCTTACTGGATCATCCTGACATTGTTAGAGCCCATATATTTCTTTTTGGCCCATGTAGTTCACAATAGGTGGCTGGTTTGCTGCCCGTCCTGTCATAAGAATGTTAATATTGTTTTTTAAGCTTCCACGGTCGGCGCGTGCTGGCAGGCCTCAGTCTTGGCCGGCGGTCGGTTATCACCGCGGGTCCGCCTGAGCCGAAGCCACAGCATCCGTTTCACCTCGGCACGCCTGCCACCAAGCCTGAATTCCACACTTATCTACAGGCAGCAGAATGGGTCTCAAGGGACGGGAGAGAGCGAGGAATTTACTCCCCGACGCTCATAAACTGGCACCCACACACAGATGTGTTCAAGAAGTGCAGCATTAGCCGGTGGAGTAGCCATGTATGTTCTCGAGTACATATCAAAGGCTTCCAGAGAGCCTCTTTTCCTGTGTCGTCCTCCTCCTCTCTGCCTCCGACACTCCTCAGCTCGCGGTGCGTTGGAGCAGGGCTGTTGATAGGGGTGTGTGCCCGCTGATAAGTAAACACTCTCCAGGGGCTTACGGAGAAAACGCTGCTGAATATTCCCTCCGCTGTGTCGCGAAGCTAACTCCGCCATAACCCGCTGTCAGATGGTCGTCGTAAACAGATAACCGAACCGATCCCGGAGCCACGTTGACTGTTGAATAGCCGAGTGGATATTAGGCTGTCCTGTTTAGGAAGCGTGGCACAGCTGAAGGCTTGTTGTGCTTCAGTCAACGCAAGTGCGGTTTGTCATCCCTTAGGAAGGCTCATCTAAGAATCAGGGCTGCCTGACAAGTCGCATTGAGTGAGATAGTGGGAGAAGGGTGGTGAGTGATGCCAGATTGGCTTCCCACTGCTGCTCCGAAGAGCTCGATAAGTACAGCGCAGGGATGGAGCGGCTGCTGACAGCAGTGTTACAGGTGTCATTCATTCGAGCGAGGGCTAGCTGCCTCTCACAACGACTCCGCAGATCAGCGTCGCCGCTCTAATCACCTGCATGCAAAGCTGAAGTGTTATTAAATTTACACCATGAATGTAATTATCCTCCTATCTGTCGAGGAAGGGATCACCTTAATGATCCATACGCAGCCTATAGGCCGTCTGCTGAATGCAATAATGCAAGATCATTCGGAAACCATGGCAAAATGTATGTGCATCAGAACATAAGTGTGTGTTTTCCCTGATTGATTAGAGAATGAAAAGGATTTGAATCAGGGGTGTGTTAGCTTTGTAATATACACAATACGCACAATTGAAACAAACATTTCTTTGTTGTTTATACCAGCCCTTAATTATTT
>JAPZEA010000008.1:7917448-7929416 GCA_029783685.1 Heniochus monoceros
ACTTGTTTGAAACGTGTTGCTGCATCAAATTCAGAATAAGCAGATATTTACAAAAATCAATGAAGCTGATGAGGTCAGACATTAAATATATTGTCTTTGCTCTGTTTTTAATTGAGTATAAGTCAAAAAGGATTAGCCAATTATTGTCCCAAATTTTTTTTGGAATCAGGCTCGTACATCAACACTTATGATAAAAGCCCACAGATAAAACAAAGACAGTTAGAGATAAAAGATGTCCTTCAGTATTTATTTGCTCACAGATGTCAGTGAAATGTCTGAACTGCTGTGGCTCTCTGCCAGCAAGGTTACTATCGCAACACAATGTGCAACTGAAAGTCAGTCAATAAATTAAAAATCTGTGTGGACTTTTGTGTGGGTTTAGCATCAGGTGATCCCAGTCAAAATTGGTTTCTTTAGTAGTTGTATGTATATGCTGCAGGGTTGTGGAAAGAGGCTTTAAGATGGGCACTCTGCAGTGGGAGGTGCATTTTTCATATTGACATGCTGGAGGAGTGACTTTGTGCTTCCGTCTAAATCTTACACACTCGTCCTTTAATGTGTTTAATCTTTTGCATCTGGCAGAGTGCTGAGCATTTCTGCAGCTTGACCCTTTTTCAGCAGGGGGTGCTGCAGCACCTGCAACCACACCCAACTGTGATGTCACAATGTACTGACACACCCCTGAGTACACGTCCACATCACTGCAGCAAACTGAGAATTTATTGATTTTCAAGGGGTGGTGCATTGCTCTTTAAGATATCACCCTGGCTCATTTAAAGCACTGAAGTAAATGTATCTCCACATAGCTTATGAGAATATTTTGATATCTCAGTGTAAGTAGTATATTTTTGTGGCTGAGTGGATGTTAGTCATTTTTGAGGGTGAGGACAAAGCATTTTCTTGCATAATCCAGTTTGTTTTGAAAGGGATTTAATGATCTTGGGGAACTTTCTGAACTCACAGAGGAGCAGGCGATCATTCAACATGTCCAAAACCATGTAAATGGACTAATTAGAGATATGATGTGAGGCCCATGTGCTCACACCTGCAGGGGAAGTATGCTTCACTGCTCGAGACATCTTAAACTTTAGCAACAGCTTGCTTTCTTTCAAGGTCTGATGAAGGCATGAAAACCCACAGCTCATTAAAATCAAGTCTATGCTGCGTGTCTGTTGTCCTGTCGTTATACCTGTTTTCTACATGGAGAGGAATGGAGCTTGTTTGAAGGAGGACTCCCAATTATCTGACAGTATCTACATTTCCTTCCCCTGTTGTGTTTGTTTTCTGCGTGTGCTTTTCATATTCTGACTCTCTCTCTAATCTGGTGTTTTGGCAGGACCATCTACACCTCTCCTATCAAAGCCCTGTCCAATCAGAAGTTCAGAGACTTTAAGAACACCTTCGGAGATGTTGGGCTCTTGACGGGCGATGTCCAGATCAGTCCTGAATCCTCATGTCTCATCATGACTACTGAGATCCTCAGGTACTCGGGCTGTTTGTAATGAATGTTAAATTCATGCTTGTGATGAAAAAAGAAAGGGCTTTTAGATGTCTTGCTCTTGCACTCTTTCAGGTCCATGCTTTACAACGGGTCAGAGGTCATCAGAGACTTGGAGTGGGTGATCTTTGACGAGGTCCACTACATCAACGATGCCGAGGTCAGGAGCTGCTTTCTGTATCTTCCATTCGTCTAATGGACTGAAGCCGAGATTGACGGTTTTCCTCTCCTCTGCCATCCCTTTGTTTTTCCTCAGAGAGGGGTTGTGTGGGAAGAGGTTTTGATTATGCTCCCCGATCACGTCAGTATCATTCTGCTTAGCGCCACGGTGCCAAACGCTCTGGAGTTCAGCGAGTGGATCGGGTAGGTGATTAGAGAGCCTCTTGTGGCGGCGTTTGACAAAATAGCTTTTAATATTAATTGCATTTTTAGTATCTTTTCCCACTCTCCCACATCAATTTTTTATTCCTAGTCGTATAAAGAAGAGGCACATTTACGTGATCAGCACAATGAAGAGACCTGTGCCTCTGGAGCATTACCTGTACACTGGAAACAGCACCAAGACTCAGAAAGAGATGTTCCTGCTGGTGGATGCTGTGGGCAACTTCCTCACTAAAGGGTACAGCCTCTGTCTCCTCAGCAGCAGTGTGCTACTTCTGCAGATGGTTGTTATTTTAGTCACAGAGAAAGATGTTAAAGTGGTTTCTCATAAGGAAGTTTGTTGTTCAGGTACTATGCAGCAGTTGATGCCAAGAAGGAGCGCACCAGCAAGCACGCCCAATCGTTTGGCACGAAAAACACTCATCACAACACCACAGCTAGTCAGGTAATTCCCCTCCTTTCTCTTCTGTCACCTCACCGCTTTTTGACTTCGCTCTAACGACACCTTCATCCTTCATGTTTCTCCAGGACCGAGCGGTGTGGCTCACGCTCCTGCACTACCTGTCGCAGCGGCAGCAGACGCCGGTGGTTGCGTTCACCTTCTCTCGGACGCGCTGTGACGAGAACGCTCGCTCGCTGGACTCCATGGACCTGACCACCTCCATCGAGAAGGCCGAGATCCACTCGTTCTTCCAGAAGAGCCTGAGCCGCCTCCGAGGAGGAGACCGACAGCTGCCTCAGGTCAAGGACGGTCGGCCTTTAAATTTTCCCCCCTCAGGGTTTTATTATGTGCGGCAGAGACAGACAGCTCCCCAAGGTGCAATGCAATGTATTGATCACGAGGCAAGGATTGGAAAAAGATTGCCTATTTTGGCAACTAATGTGTTGTTGGCTCCACCAGAGAGCAAACTGTGGTTTAAAGCTGCACTAATCAATATTTTACATTAAAAATGCATTAAATTAGTGTGTGTGATGTGAAAGAAGTTGCTCATAGTAACAAACCTACACAGAATTATCACCTGACTCTGCAGTTCCCCTCAGCTCTACGACGCTTTTTAGTCTCCTTCAGCTCATTGTTTTGGTTTTCTGACCTGCAGCTTTATTCTTCTGGTTCACTCTCATGGTTCTTCTCATGTTTTTAGCTAAAGAGCTCTAAAAACTCACCGTACTTTACCTGCTCAGCACCAGATATCATACAGACAAAGTTTGTGACTAGCTGGTGAACATGAAAACAGAGCTTAATGAAGTAAAGAATATTGATATTGACAGTTTTAAGTTTGTATCTATATAGACAAGTAATTTGGATGACTTTGAGCAGATAATGGGGCTTTGGCGACCGCTAACGGGGGTCGGGACCCCCAGGTTGGGATCCAGTGATTTAAAGCATAGGAAGCATTAGTGAAAGAACAGATAAGACAAACGCCAATGAAACTTGTACACATTAAAAACACACCAAAAACAGATAAAAGCTCATGATAAAAGTCTTTTAAACAAATAAAACTACAACCTCTTCACCTGCCCATTTAAGTTCAGGTCAGAGTGAAGCTGCACATCCACGAGGGCTGACACATGTACCTATATGGAGCTGTACCTCAATGCTGTAACAACAATCAAATGTGTGATGCTAACTTTAAAATGCCCTGTTTAGATCTTGCTCATGAGGGACCTGTTGAAGAGGGGAATAGCAGTCCATCACAGCTGGATCCTGCCCATACTGAAGGAGGTCACTGAGATGCTCTTCTCTCGAGGCCTCGTAAAGGTGAGAAGATATCAAATACCAGCACTTTTTAAAATTCAAGTGTATTATCAGATAATGTGGTAGCATCTATCACAAATCAAACCCATGCTAAAAGACAGCAAAACCGGTTTATCCGCGACTTCAAACATTATCTGCTCAGACATGTTGGCCCACAGATGGTTAAAACAAAACTCCTGCATCTTCCCGTCATCTTCGCAGGTGCTGTTCGCCACCGAGACATTTGCAATGGGAGTGAACATGCCCGCCAGGACCGTTGTGTTCGACAGCATCAGGAAACACGACGGGACCGGCTTTAGAAATCTGCTGCCAGGTTCGGTGCTCTCCGTCTCCGCTCCGTGTTTCATCTCTTTCATCTGCGGCAGCATTTGTTATGCTCTTTCATCTCTGAGGGTGAATTGCAGTTGAAGAAAACCGCAGTATTTTGATATCTCTTTTATGTTTGGAACCGTACTCTCAGGTGAGTACATTCAGATGGCGGGCAGAGCGGGCAGGAGAGGCCTGGACGCCACAGGCACCGTCATCATTCTGTGTAAAGCCGGAGTTCACGAGATGGCGGATCTGCATGCCATGATGCTGGTGAGGCCCTCCATGTTTCAGTGCCGGCTACATCAGTTTATATATGTTTCATTTAGTGCGCTATTAAATCTGCTTCTGCAGGTTTGTGGTCAACGTTGCAAGATCTGTATAATCTCTTAAAGCTGAGCTCAGCCTCCTGTTTGTTGTGGCTGTGTTTCAAGGAAGGTGTTGCTGGGTTATTCATTTAACATTTCATTACACAGCTGAGTGGGTTATTTTAATTTACTGTCCCTCTGTGCCAGTTTGGAGAGGAGTGTTTGGATTTCTGTGTTCTCTTCAACTTTATCTCTGGGAGGATCTTTATCTTCCTGACTAAATGTACAAATGCGCAGATGTGGAAGTTATGTTTTCTGCTGCGCTCTTTCCTGTCGTTTACATTGGCAAACTCCCTTTTGATTTAAATATAAAGGGAATTTAGTTTAGCTTTTGATTGTGCCTAACATTTCACACCAGCAAGAAAAGTTAATGACAAAAAGTCCTTTTTTAAATTGCTGGCATTAAAGGATAAGTCTGGTTGATATTTTTTCTTTTTGTCCGTAATTCCCAGAAAATGACCAAAACTGACAATGAATTGATTTTGCTAACAATTATCGGCTGTGTATTCCTCTGTGCTTTAGTCTAAAAACCATTAAAACCACATAAATGAGGCAATGTTGCGCTGGATGACATGTCCTTACATCCGAAGCAAAAAATAGTTCCCAACAAATGCACTATTTAGTCCTGTTTAAATAGTGTGTGCTCAAAAAATGTTCTAAAACAGTCGTCAGGAAATTATTTTTGGACAATTTTTCAGGACTTTTTATGAAATGAAACTATATGTTTGTGACTGTTTTTAAAGATTTATGTCCTCAGCAGGAGCAATTGGGGCTGAGAGCCACAGACAGGCTTCATAAGTAAGAAACACATTGTTGGTGTTGGTCTTTTTTGTGGCATTTGTTGACAATAAGCAAACCTATAGAATAATGCCAGCCTTCTCCTTTAACTCCAGGTCGCTTGACATGAGCTGCTCAGCCGTTAGAGCGGATTGACAGAAACATAATCTGCAACTATTTTAATCATAACATAGGGAAAAAATCTTCTATCTTCTAGTTTGGCATTTTTCTAAATGTCATGTCATTGTAAAGTGAATATTTTTGGGTGTTGGATAAAAAAAAGCATTTTTCACAATTCTTTAAAGCTTTGACTATTAATCACAATCATAAGTGTTAGCCATAAAAGAAATGTATTGCTCCTTCTTCAATTTATACATGATGGAGTTTGTGCAGGTTTTCTTTATTGAAGCTGAGTTCTGCGTTAAACGTCTTTGCACTAATAAATCGAGAAATTGAATTAAGCTGTGTTGCCAGGAGACAGCCTGCCTGTCATGGCTATATATAGGAAAGTCTTACCTTTTAGTCTTGCCCTGACTTTTCTTTTAATGACTCATCCTTTCGGTCTGGCTCAGGGTAAACCGACCATCCTCCAGTCCCAGTTCAGACTCACCTACACGATGATCCTCAACCTGCTGCGAGTCGAGGCCCTCCGTGTGACCGACATGATGAGGAGGAGCTTCTCTGAAAACCACAGGGACACTCAGGTAGCGTACACCGGCAGACCGTAACAGGTGTGATCATAAGTGGTACACTGTATGAGTGAGGTTTATCACGGAGCATAAAATCATTACATACAGTTAAAAAAGGAATAATAAGTAAGGTTTTTCTGCACAGTTTCATCTTTGTTTCACATTTATTCCTCTGTAATCTCTCAGTCTTCTCTCTCACATCTTCCCTGAGTCAAATGTGTTATTAAAGCTCTCCATTTCCTCTCCTCCTCCTCTCTTCCTTCTCCTCTTCCTCCTGCTTGTAGGCCCATGAGAAGAGGATCGGCCAGCTGAAGCAGACGTTGTCCTCGCTGCCTCCTCTGGACACAGACGGCCAGCTGTCCGACCTGTTGCCTTACTACCACACCATGACAGAGCTGCGAACCACCACCGAGGCCCTGCATGTACAAAACGCACACGTATACACAGTGAAGCTCAAACTCACCCTGCTTTAATCCTGCTGTCTCTGGTTTCAGCGTGCTATGCTGGAGTCTGTCAACGGGCTGAAAGCTCTGTCCGTGGGTCGAGTCGTGGTGGTGAACAACCAACAGCATCTCAATGCCCTGGGAGTTATTCTACAGGTAGGCGTGAGTGTGTTTATGTGTGTGTTTGAGGAGTGGCAGCAGATGAAGACGTGAACGCTCAGCAGGCCTGTCTTAACTGCTGTCTGAAATCCTGCAAATTGAAAAAGTGTTGTCGGGCAGCCAGCTGTGCTGAGCCTGAAATTACATTCATTCACTTTGAAGGGACACTTAAAGGTAACATTCTGTCTTCAGCTTGTGCAAAATAAACTGTTATACTGATGTTCTGCATTAAGCATTTCTATCTATTATTGGTTTATATGTTTTTAATTAATCTTTAATTAACTCACTGACGTTGGAAGCATCTTTTGCAGGGGAGACTTGGCTTTCAATGGCTGCATTAAACAATACATGAGGTTGAAAAATGTACAAACAGGCCACCTGTTGAAGGTCACACCAAACAAATAAGGGCAGCATATCACCAGTGTAACAGCTAACTGCTGCTCAATATACTCTTTTCTGTAGCTGTCTTTGGCTGTAGCTACTAGCTGCTGTTAGCTCAGTTAGCAGGCAGCTAGCCCTGCAGAATGCGGCCGGATCAGGACTGAACGCAGCCTCAGAGAGCGAAGGGAGGCCAGTTTGACGACAGGGACTGCAGTGCTGAGGTGGTTTACAGCAGCTCCATTCAGCCATCTGAAACCTGAGTGGACTGTAAGCAGTCATAGCTGTTGGTTTGGACAGATTTTAACTGGGATCACTCAGTAATCAAGCAGCTAGAAGTGTGGATTTCTGTTAGTGGCGCCCCTGTTATTTATTTTTCAAGATATATTTTTAAAGAAATAGATAAGGAACATATTGGCAAAGGTTAAAACAGGTCAGCAGGGAAATAATCAGACATTATACAGAAATGTCTGGAGTCTGGAGCCTATCCCAGCATGCACTGTGCAAACCAAGACAAACATTCACACCTGCTGGCGGTTTAGAGTTTTGATATCACCCAACTTGCCTGTCAGAGGACTGTGGAGGGAAACCAGACAAACACACGGAGGAAGCATTGAGACTCCAAACAGAAACGGCAGGTTGGGTTAGAGCTCGGGGCCGTTTCGCTTTGAGGCGACAGCACTTGTTCCTACACCTGTCTTCTCTCCACGGCAGGTGTCCAATGACTCCGTGAATCGCACCTTAACATCTCTCATCATCTGTGAGAAGGGCAACGAGGAAAGGGAAGGAAAAGGCGACAGCAGCGACGCTTTTCCTCACCTCTACAACACAGCTCTCTTCATACCTGAAGGTTGGTGGACAAACACACTGATGCTGACATACTCTGTTTTCGCTCATTATTTCTACACATTCACTCAAACCTCCCACACACATTTACATTTCAGTAATTTTGTCGTCGTCTAAGCGTGTCTGACGTCGCTCCTTGTGTTCTTGTCAGGCCCCTGCAGCCACACGGTGCAGAAGTTGAAGCTTCAGGACATCTCAGCCATCACAGTGAAAACCCTCAAAGTGATTCCAGACAGGATCATCGACAACTACAACAAGAGGCAACAGCCGCGATTCAGGTGTGTGAGTGATCTTAGTTGTTGTCGCTATTTTGGAGTGGGTCCTAACTCTGTATTAAAACCTGTAAAGGCTGTACCTCGCAGTGTGTGATATCTGTTCTCAGGGTGCGTCTGACCCCATAATCACCTCCCAAAAAACAAATTTAACCTTTGCTTTTCTGCTGCTCTGCTGCATATTTGGGAAGCTTAATTTAAAGGTGCCTTGTCGGGTTTTTCACCACTAGTGGCACTATGGAACCACTGGTGGGTCTGTTTTGTTTGTTTGCACGTGCATGAGGACATAACATGCTTTCCCATCTTCCGGTGAAGAGAGATGGGGTATTCAGGTGGTTGAAATCTGCCACCTCACCGCTAGATGCCACTAAATCCTGCACACTGGACCTTTAAAGAAAACGCTCATACATCAGTACAACATGCAAAGAAATCACGTGGAAAGCTTGCGCTGCTCGACATAATTTAAAGGACAATACAACCGTCCCTGCTGGTGCGGTCCTTAAAAAAAGTCCTTAAACAGTCCTTCAATTACAAAACAAACATACAATAAACAATCTTAGAATAATCCTGTGTGTGTTATTATATAGCTACTTGGATTTAATGGCTGACAGGGCTTCTGTGAACTGGAAAGTCTCCATAAATCTAAACATAATGCTAAAATGGAAGTAATTCCACCTGTGATTCACACAGTTTAACAACAAAGGGTTAATGGGGTTCTTTCTCTCTACCTTGTAAGATTGTGTTCGTCTGTTTATGGTGTCAGAGCTTTATCACCACAGATTTCAGATGTTTATTATATCTGAAAACTTTTATTTATGCTATGTATTTATCTTACTGTTTATTCATGTCTTTATATCAGTGAAAAAAATCCCCCTTGCTCTCCTCTTTTTCCTTCCCCCCTCTGGCCCTTCAGGCTCGACCCTCCCGGCCAAGCCATCTCCACGGCGACCCAGGAGCTCCTGCGATTGGCCGAGGCCAGCCCCGGCGGCATAGCGAGCCTCGACCCCGTGAACGACCTCCAGCTGAAGAGCGTGGACGTGGTGGAGGACTCCATGAGGCTGCGGGTGCTGCAAGACAGCCTCCGAGAGTTCAACTGCATCCACTCGCCCACGTTCGCAGAGCAGGTGTGTGTGTGTGTGTGTGTGTGTGTGTGTGTGTGTGTGTGTGTGTGTGTGTGTGTGTGTGTGTGTGTTGTCGGCTGATGTGTTTAATCACTGAGGCCATCCTTGATGAAAACGTTCTCCTTAAGTTCTTTGTGGGAGTTATTTATATTTTTGAGATGCTGGTGTTTTATTTGACTGTTTGTTAATAAAGACATCAAATTCTTTTGTGCAGCAATTGCATATTTATGCAGCTAATTAACATCACACCCTTACATAAGACACTTATTTTGCAATTGGCCCCCTTTGATGCCTCCTCTCATTTCTTTCTTTTCATTCCAGCATCAGCTTCCTTTTATCCCTCCATCATTCCTCCTCTAGTTTCACAATAATAGCATCAAACTCCGCCACAAGATTTCTGCTTTTGTGTTGTGTATCCTGTCTTCCTGGCAGCCTCGCCGAGGAGATAAGATGCGAGAATCGGAGCCGGCTGTTTCTATAATTACCCGTATAGGCTCATAGCTGCAGCTCATCGCTGTCTCACAGGCGCAGCGTGTCATTCAAGCCATCTCACGCACACTCACGCATGCACGCAAGCAAGCGCTCTCGCTGCTCGGCAAGATAACAAGATCTTACTTGCATTATCACTGTCTCCTCTCATCAGTGTATTCACACTTCCTGTCTTTATGCAGCATTGTCGGTATTATAAAGCAGCGGTTAATGCAGTGTGCTCTGCAATGCAAGCTGTTAGTGTACAGTAATTGGCCTCAGTGGGTTTATGTAACCAATTCAGAAAGAGGATCCTCTGTGCTGTCAATGAGAGTACAACAGGCAACGTTTTCCTCTCTGTCACAGTGCTGTGATGCTTTTTTTTTTGTTGCACTGAAATCAGGTCAAGTGCTGCAGTACTGCTGTTGTATGCTCAAGTAACCACAGGGTGTGTGTGTGTGTGTGTGTGTGTGTGTCCCAACAACAATGGCGTTCATATGCGGACACTCCCTTTTTTCACCATTCTTTTGTCTTTGAGATGGACAATTTCTTGGAAATAATCACGACCACTTGTGCATGTGATTCTAATTACCGTTTTGCTGTTAATATGCTTGTCACGCTTCTGTTGTCATGGCGATTGACCTGCTCATAATAAAAACAGACCTGATACAGCCCAGCGTCCTAGAAATTAAGTTTATATGCTTCTTATTTGCTTTGTCAGTCATGTCGGTCGTGCCAGGATATGTTCAGAGGGAAGCTTTTCCATGTAACGCAGCGCTACGTTTTCATACCGCGGTGAAGTCAGAGGGAGGTGGTCGGGGTCTGCATGACTCTTCACACCAGAGACCGCACATCTCTACTGCTGCCCAGCTAACAGCGCTGCGAGGCTATGCTGAGGCACAGTGCTGCTTTGAGCTAACTGCTAACAAAGTTCAGGGGATCAGAGTTATTACAATTCATCCTCTGGAGGCAATGAATGTCTGAACCAGATTTAACAGCAATCAGCCAATAGAGTTCCAAAGTGGGAGGACTGACTGGTTCCCCATTGAGTATCATCGTTTCTCTTTCAACTGTATCCCCCGCCAGTCTAACAATCATATAGTTTAATGTTAAGGACATGAGTTTTAATGACCTTAACTTTGTTTCTGAGTAACCATGTTTTGTTGGTTATTTTTGGGTCTAAATACTACAATACCCATGAGCCTCGGCCACCATTGCTCTGGATGAAAAGTTGGATCAAAAAATCTGATTTTCTAAAGCAGTTGTTAATCTTTTGTGCTGACTATTTAACTGGGATGATTTCATACAGATACGACTTGTAGGGGTGTGAGTCACAATGGAAAAAATGGATGCAGCTTCATCCGGAACCAGGGGCGTCTGAAAGAACTCCTCCGCTTTGCAATTTTATGGTTGTCCAGATATTTCAATAAAAACCCAAACCATCAACCTGCTGGTGCTGGAGAAAAAGTTAGTGGATTAACAAAGGCATTAGAATTCATCCACTGGGCCTCTTGTGACTCAAGTAACCTTTGTCTTTTTCTTTTTCTCCAACCTTCCGTTTCTTCAAGTGCTGTGAACACAACCATCAGTTGCAACAGATGAATTACGACAGCAGATATTGTTGGAAACTTCCTTGATGTTAATTAATAATGTTTCCTCATTTGTTGCTAAAAAAAAAATGTAATACAGTTGATTCTGTTACAGGGTTGCCTGATGATGACTCTTTTATTGGTTACAAAGCAATCAGGAGGAGCCAAAACGAGGTGATCGTGAAGCCATTTGAAACATTCAGATGATAAATGATGATTTTGTCAGGTTTGTCGTTTTCTCTTTTCCTTTTCTTGTCATTTAAATGCAGAACACAAAGATGATGTGTTCTGATGATTTGACAACACATGACTTGCTATATTCAAAAAACCATTTCATTTGAAGACAGCTACCATGCCATGCATTTTTTGTTGAATAATTTAACACAAAAGCTTAGTGTGCACTGTAAATGTGCTTATGTGTGTTTGAACGTTAATGTGCTAGTGTGTGTGTGTGTGTGTGTGTGTGTGTCTGTGTGTGTGTGTGTGTGAGTAGTGTTTCTGTTTGTCTGTGAGAACATTTCTGAAAGCAGTCACGTTTGAAATCAAAGCAAAGGGTGGGGAGGCGGAGGAGACAAGACTAAGCCTGCCTGCTGACGAGCAGCCAGGATAGCCATGACTGTCATCGTTTGAAAGAATCAGCTGCAGCTGCACTTCTCATCATCATCACTGCAAGAGGTGCAAGAAGGTCGCTGGATTTGTCTCCGTGACACAGCAGCAGAGGACATACTGACATCTTGTTACTCGCTCTACCTTATTAAAACAGAAATATTGGTACTGAACCTCGCTCCATCCTCGCTTGTGATCGACTGAGCCTTTCCAGGATGCCCCTTTCATACCCAGTCATGATACTATCACCTGTTACCAATCAACCTGTTCACCTGTGGAATGTTCCAAACAGGTGTTTTTGGAGCATTCCA
>JAPZEA010000008.1:7988766-8000330 GCA_029783685.1 Heniochus monoceros
GATACCGTACTTTAAAGCCATTTCTTAATTGAATTTATTTAACAATCACTTGGATGTAATAATACAAAATTACATATACCGTGATGGAAGATTTTGGCCATGTCACCCACCCCTATAAAATAGTATAAATAATCATAATGTTTGGTACAAACATGGCTCTGATGTTTTCTTGTCTTTTTTTCCCCTTTTTTCTTCTTTAACAGGGGCTCATGAGGAAATTGATTACTCCGCCAAGTTGAAGTTCAGTGATGATGAAGGAGATGAAGAGGGGGAAGAGGAAAGAACCGAAAGCAGCAATGACTCGCGGTATGTTACCAAGTGCATTCAGTGTGTGATAACTTCAAATTATGACAATATAGTATTTTGTCCTATAAAAGTTATATTATAATTTGCTTGAAAGAACTTGTTTTCCTCTTGTCCTCAGTGAGCAGCAGAGGCCCCAGGATGCCGCGCCTGCAACCTCTCGCTCTCGAGCCTCAGACAGTGGTGGAGACTCCCGCCACACCCCTCCTTCTCATGCTGACAATGGCTCCCAACCCCCCTCCAGCAAGCCAGGATGGGCCGAGGAGGGAGGCAGTGGCTGGGGAGGCCAGGGAGCACCATCGAACTACCAGGTAGAGGTGATGAACAGCAGCAACAAGGTGTTGTTCAGACAGGCCACACTCAGGCTGTGAAAAGATATTAAGTCCAGATTTACAACACAGGACAATGTGCATACTATTAAGCAAAGACTGGTTTGTGGGCAGATATGTGTTAGTGTGTGTGCATTTTTGTCAGTGTAGATTATTGTGGTGCAGCATGGCTAACTGTGTCTGCCTGTATACAGGGGCGCAGGCCTGGATTGGGTGGTCCCCGGGAGCAGCCCTCCCCCCCACCTGGGCCGCTCCTTGGACAAGGGCCTTACTCCTTTTACCGACAGGTAGACATCTGGATAGGGCCTCATAGATAAATCATTTCTATCATTATCTCATCCACCGCCCACATGTCTTACGCTTAAGTCATCTTTAGTTTTAACTTTGCTTTTTGCCTCTTGAGTTCTACAGTTGATTTAATCATTCGCAAAACATTTTTTCGACAAGATTGCAGTGATTTCATCTGGAGTTGAAAACTGCATAATAAAGCACAATATACTTTCTAACTGTTCAGGACCGGCCCCACAACCAGGGTGCCTCTCTAGTCCCAGGGAAACCTGGCCCCACCCAGCTCCAGCCAGCAGCAGGAGGCCCTACTCCTCCACCCCAGCCCGGCCTGCTGGTCCATGGGGCCCAGGGGGATGATGAAGATGAAACGTGGCGTCAGCGCAGGAAGCAGTCCTCCACCGAGATCTCTGCTGCAGTGGAGCGAGCCCGTCGCCGCCGTGAGGAGGAAGAACGTAGGATGGAGGAGGAGAGGCGGGCAGCCTGTGCAGAGAAGCTAAAGAGGCTGGATGAGAAGCAGCAGCAGCAGCAGGGCAGCAACATAGGGGGTGGTGGTAGCAGCAGTAAAACTCCCAGCCTTGATGGAAACTCGACAGCTGCCACAGCAGGCAGCCCTTGTCCATCTATTTCAGCTTCTTCCCCAAACATCAGCCAGCCCCCATCCCCCTGCGTGGACCCTGAGGAACCCCCAGTGCTGGCTGTCCAGCCGGGGCCCAGTCCTGGAGTCGGTGACCGACAGCGAGCCAGCAGCAACAGCAGCTATGACTCCGGTGCAGGTGAGTTTCTGTGGGACACATGATCAGTGATAACTGGTCAGGTGAATCATTTGGATCACTGACATGTGATTCGGTTTTTTGATGTGTTTTAATATGGCAGTTCAAATAAAGCTTCCACCTCATGGTTATGGCCCCTGATTCAACCCTACAACCTACTTTCTTGGTTCAGATGCCCAACAGTGTCCCCAGCCAGCTGTGTCACAGCCACAGCAGCCCACGCTGGATGTACCTTTAGCAGGAGAAATTAAGGAAGAGACCATGGGCAGTCCTCACATTCGCGGAGGAAGTGGAGGTGAAAGAGGAGTCGAACCAGTGAAGATTGAGAATATCGGAGGGGGAGCAGGTCGTCAAGCTGGTGGTCCTCCTGGCCAGGGTTACTCAAAGTACCAGAAGTCTCTTCCACCACGATTTCAGAGGCAGCAGCAGGTTAGGACTTGTCTGTTGTTTTAAGTACAAATATTGATTGAATGGTTGTGGTAGACAAAAATAACTGCCACATTTTCCAACGGGAGGTACATATTTGTCCACCAATGGTGACATGCCTTTATAGAAATGTCTGGTATTTCTATTCTTAAATGTGCTGTGTTCTGTGTTTTCTGTTTCACGTTTGTTTCTCTTCAGGAGCAGCTCCTGAAGCAGCAGCAGCAATGGCAGCAGCAGCAACAACAGCAGCACAGCCAGGCATCACAAAGCCAGCTGTCTCCTCAGCCTCAGGCTCCACAGGGTCCTTCACCAGGCTCCACACCCCAATCGGGTCCTGGCCCCAAGCAGGGTGGACCCCTGTATCAGCCCAGCAATATGGTTCGACCCCCGCCCCTGCCAATGAATTTTGACCCTCGCTGGATGATGATGCCCTACATGGACCCTCGCATGATGCAGGGCCGCCCTCCACCAATGGACTACTATGCAGCTGGCATGCACCCATCAGGTGAGTGGATTTTTAGTGAGACCAATCAGAGACTTGGTATTTTGCTTCACCTTGCATCCTGCATCACAGAATGTTGTCTGTCTGATGCGCTTTGTCTGCTAGCATTGAGTCGCCTAGTTTAAAGGTCAGTTCAGACCAAAGATTCACAAAGAGACAAAACCATTTTAGAACATTCCAGGTAAAAGTTGCAGCGGTGTAAACTGGCCTGTATCGGCTCAAGTCAAGTTAGCAGATGGCATTGTCTGCGACTCAACTTTAAGTTTAGGTTTCATTCAGGACTTTAAACCTCAGTCTCCTGGGTGAAAGTTCTATATTTGACCCATTCATCCACCACAAACTGCTCCACACTTGGAATTTGTCCCTCTTAATAATAAAACCTGACTTAATAAAGGCTTTTTGGCAGAAAGCCCTGAAGGCAGACTTCTACCATAAGCGCTGAAATGGGCTTACAAGGCAGACTATCAATTTTGATATAAATAGCTATGAGACCAAATATGCAGATTATAGGAAAAGGATGTGCATTTGGTTATGGAGCTCATAGAAATATGCACTGCTATCTCGTGCAAAACCATGTCCATCTGGGTGAAATGGCAAGTTTTTACGGAAGTCCTAGTCATTGTCACAGATCATCTAATAAAACAAAACAATACTATTGTATTACAGAATATAGTGTGTGTGTGTATGGTATATGGTGGGCCAGCGTAGTGGCACGCAGGCTGAAGTGATTACTGGGTAGTCACATTAATGACTTTTCAATGTGTCTTGTTTTCTTGACAACATCTTTTCGTATATTTTCTTTTAAAAAATTCTTCACTCCCACAGGGCTTATTGGCCGTGAGCGGTCTGATTCGGGGGGATCTGGTTCGGATCCCTTTGACAGGCAGCAACAGCATCCAGGGCACCCTCACCGTGGGACCCCCCCTATGGATCCTAAGCTGACCTGGGGGCCAGAGGTATTCCCTGGTGGAGGGGAGGGCCGTGGGCTAGCATCCCCCCTCAGGCAGAAGCAGGCATTGGAGGATGATGATGGAGCCAAAGGACCCAGGTATGGATACAGTCAGTTTTCTAAAAGTAGTATTTGTTCAGTTTTATTGCTTTCAATTGTGCAGGTGTTTATGATACTGTGTTCAACCTGTATATACTGTATATGCTCAAAATACCCCCAAGTGTAAGGGAAAAAGAGTTTTTTTTCCCTTTGTGATAAAGATGAAATTACACTTTAATTGATTGTATTTCTTTCTCTTTTTTTTTCATCTTCTTTATCTTAGGAGCGACACTCCTCCACACCGCATGCGAGAGGGTGGATTAGGACCCATCCAGCAGCCCAACTCCAATTCTGGGACATCAAATCAGACCCCACCTCCAGTTGGGACTCAAGTTGGGGCCCAGGGAGGCAGCCACCACCCTCATCACTACATGAGTGGACGGGGCAATTACAGCAACTTCCCTGACCAGGGTGCAAGGATACTTCCCCACCAACAGCAGCAGAGGGCAGGTGAGAGGGGAAACCAGCCACATGGCTTTGCCCACCAGGATGAAGGGCCTCCCCGAGGATCTCAGCAGGGCCAGATATGGGGAGCCCCACACCCTCACTACGATCGCAACGGCAGAGCTGATCTCCCCCCTGTTGAGAGCAACTCTCATCTCCACCACCATCACAGCCACCACCCTCAGCAGCCCCACTTCCCTCTTCACCCCCATAAGTCAGAGAACAGTCGCGACAGAGTTGTTGACGCTTCTGCTAAGAAGACGGACTCCTCTCCCCCAATCCACCAACCTTCCCTCTCATCTTCATGCTCTTCCTCCTCTTCCTCTTCTACCAGAGAAGATGGGAATGTCAAAGTTGCCCTGCACCATCACCCATCCCAGAGAGAGAGTGAACCTGGTATCGGGCACAGTCTTGGTGAAAGAGGCAACAGTGGCAGCACCAGCAGTAGCGGCCATGTGAAGCAAGAGAAAACGGGCCCGGCATATGCTCCCCATTCCTCCATGACCTCAAGCCCACCTCCCTCTCAACATGGCAGTCATACTCAGCAGCAGCAGCATCCCCATCCTAAATCAAACCAAAGAGGGGGACGGGAGCACAAGACAGAGACCCAGTGGGGCCCACGGCCTGGCAGCAGCAACACGGGTGGAGGGTCCTCTCATGGTAGAAGAGCCAACAATGCAGGAGGTGGGAACAACTCCCGTGGAGGAGAGGACTCCTCCAACACTGCACTGGACCACAAACCCTCCAATCAGACAGGAGGCAGCAATGCCAACAAGAGGGCTGGCCCCATTAAGAAGCCAGTGCTGAAGGAGATGAAGAGAGAGGGGGGTGAAGTTGATGGAGGAGACAAAATAAGTGTAGGCTTCGGGAAAGATAAAGAACAAGATGGTGGCCAGCCCACCTCCATGAAGCAGGAAGCCTCCTCCATCTCCCAGAACACATCAGCTCTATCTAAAGATGAGTCAGCCCAGACAGCCAAACCCAGGAATGGAGGAAAAGAGCGATCCTCAGGAGGAGGTGGGGGAGGGTCAGGTAGAGGGCCCAAAGATGTAGACACCACCTCTTCAGGATTTTCAGGGTCCTCCTCGAGGAGGGACAGGGACCGCTCCTTTGAGAGAGGAGGCAGTACCTCCCACCACCATGGAGTGCCTGCAAAAGGCAGCAGAGCCAGTCGCGGACGAGGGGGAGAGTTCTTCGGGCGTGGGCGAGGTTACCGAGGCACCTACACGGCCACTGCCGGGCCCAGTGGTGGCAGTCGGGGCAGAATGGGTGGCAGGAGCGGCAGAGACTACCGCTCATCTGTTGCCGGTGGCCACCACCATGAGTCCAAGGCTGAGGGGGGCAGTGGCAGGCATGGTCAAGATCGGTCCCAGCATAACCCAGCCAGGGCCAGGAACCGAAGTGAAACCCGCAGTGAGGGTTCAGAGTATGAGGAAATCCCCAAGAGAAGGAGGGAGAGGGGTTCAGAGACTGGCAGTGAGAGTGGTGCAAGTGACCTTGGTCATTCAGACAAGGATGAAAACCAGAAACCCAACACCAAGAATGGCTCTGATCATGCCAACACCATTGGCAGCGGTAGCATGTCATCTGCTCCACCCAGAGGTTCCCAGGCTCGGGTCTTCACTCCCAGAGGTGTGCCCTCTAGGAGGGGAAGGGGTGGAGGTAGTGGAGGAGGAAACATCTACAGGGGTAGTGGCAATGTTGGAGGAACACCTGGAGGACACAGAGTTGGACCCGGCTCAGCCTCTCATGGACCCTCAAAGTCATCAGCCACAGGCCGAAAGCAACAAGGCCCGCCACAAACCTCTGGACCCAAAGACTTGGGCAGGGGAGGCAATGGAGGAGAGAAGAAAGACAAGATAGCTGATGTAAGCCAAGCTCAAAGTCAGGGGTCCAATCCCCCTCAGCCATCTTTGCCCATTGCAACTCCTGCCACTCTAGGTTCCACTGAAAATGGAGGTGTTGTGACCCAGCAAGCTTCAACCAACCCTACATCAAACTCTGGAGGGCCAAATGCACTCCCTCTTCCCACTAGCCGTGGGTTCCCTCCCAGCGGGTTTGAGCGGCCACCTAGACGTCGCCGCCATGGGCGTTCCCAGCATCAGCAGGACAAGCCGCCTCGCTTTCGCAGATTGAAGGAGCGAGAGAATGCCGCACGTATCAACGGAGGAGTGGGCATCATTGGGGGAGGAAGGCCCTCCTCTCCTTCCCTGAATTCAGTTCAGGACAGTAACGGAGCCCCCATCTCGGCTCCCATGCCAAGCAATGCCCAAAATGCTAACCACAACACCACAGTATCAGCCAACAATAACAGTGGTGGCGGGCATCTTAGCAATTCGAACAGCCACCACCATCACCACTACAACCAGGGCAACGCTGGGCCGACCCACGTCCAGCACCACCACAGCCATGGAGCAAAGTCCCCCGACTTCACCAATCAGAACTCAGACCAGGCCAACGAGGAGTGGGAGACCGCCTCAGAGAGCAGCGACTTCACAGAGTTCAGAGACAGGGAAGGAGGAGGAGGAGGAGGGAAGTCGTATTCCTCTCACCATCCCCACCACCTGGGAAGGGGAGGAGGGGGCGGCGGAGGCGGAGTTGTGGTCGAGCGCGAGATGACGGGAAAAGAGCCCTCAGCTAATAAAAGAAGCTTCTCAAGCCAGCGTCCTGGCATGGAGCGACAGAATCGCAGGGTCAACGCCGGAGGAGCCGGAGGGGGAGGGGGAGGACGGGGCCCACGAGGCCCGCCTGGTGGTGGCTCCAGTGGGCCCAGCAATGGAGGTGGCAACCGTGGGGAGAAGCGTGGCAACTGGCCCTCCCCAAAAAATAGGAAGTGATGGAATATTTCAAAACATTTCAGATGAACCCCACCCACATTAAAACCACCCTCTTACATCTTAATCCTTTTTTGCTAATTATTTCATGGCTTATCTGTTGGCATCCCTAAACATATTCGTGTATTGTACAGTATATGGAGATGATATTCACATTCACTTCAAGCCCACCCACCCCCACCACGGTCACCTTTTTCCCTTTGCATCAATCTACTATCTACCGTCCGTTATTGTAAATTTCTCCGTTTGTTCCGTCTTGCTCTCCGTTCAGTTGTGCCCCTCCTCTCCCCCCTTACCTTCCCTCAAGAATCTCACCCCAGTTGGATTTGACAAGCATGTGGTTCTGCAGTGGAGGTGCACGTGGTTTTGACAGAAGACATTCACACAGAGCTCCATACACACTCGCATATACAAGCACAAATATGACATCTTTACAAACACATGGAACACATGCAGTCGTGTGAGTGCAAAGTGAAAATGTGGGATTAAATTGGCAAAAATGTTTGGATTGGGCTAATTTTTATATTTATGTACCTGTGTATATTTCTACCACACTTTGGCCTTGGGTGGTATTCAGTAGTGCAGTTCTGCATTACCTCCCTCACAAAGGGAAAGAGTGCAGCTTCATCTTTTAACGAGAACAATGTAACATAAGATGTTTTTTTTTCTCTTTGTGTCTTTTTTCTTTTCTCTCTGTTTTTTTTTTTTGGCCTCATGTTAGTAAAGTTTCGGCCTCTGGGAAATATTAGGGGCATGTGTTTTTTTTCTTCTAAAAAGCAGGTCATTAAAATACCTTTTTACTAAATTCTCCAATTCCTCCTTCCGCTGACTTTTTGGTCTTTTGCAAAACGTGTCTGATTACTGTGATAAGACCCATTGAAGTACTACTGCTCAGTGCTCACCTACACTTGTATTGATTTGTCTTTAATATCAATGTTTCTGCTGCTTGTTCAGATAGACGGTGTGATTTTTTTTTTCTTTTGTTTTTTAAACCCCCAAGTTGTTGACCTGCTCTGACATTTCATTAGCTATTGGTTGGTCCTTTTTAGGAAATAAAGGCTTTGTCAGCCTCATCATAGTAACCTCCGTACCTGCAGAAGTTCTGCACATAAAATCAAAAGTTATCCTAAGGACAGTAGTTTTACTCTCTCATCCACGAGTTTTGTTTACCCTATGAAGACTGTATTGATAGCTTGATGGCTTTATTTAACAACCATTATTTCCTCAGTGACTTCCATTTTTATGGAATGAAAATGTAGGTCATGATGGAATAAAGAAAAAAAAATGTTTGACCTTCATAAAATTGTTTATGCTTCAATAGATAATTGATTATGTTCTAATAAGCACTCCCTGTTATAGAATCCAATGGTTGCTGTTCTCTCTCTCCCCCTCTCTTTCCTTTCTTTCTTTTCTTTTCCATTTCCTTTTTGTTTGTTTTTGGGCAAGTTACATGTGATGCAACAGGACAGGTACTCTGTCTGGGCCCAGAGTACAGAGCTAGGCTGAGTGTTGTACTCTTACACCCCCTCCTCTGTGCTCCTGTGGAGACTCGTCACACCAAGAAGGACTACTACCAAGAGCTCCTTGTCTGAGGAAGTATTTTTCAAAGTGTGTGTTCTCGGGATGGCTGTTTTCAGTACACGGTGGCAACCAGTAGCCCACGCTGATTGAATTCAGAACAATGCTGAAAGGGTGACGAAAAGTGTCACGCGTGTCACCTTCTACAGTTCACACGGTTTCAAAGATTTCCCTCGCAACAAATGATGCCGACCTGGAGTGTCGAGGAAATATCGGGATTGATGTAGGATCACACTCATAAACATAGTTTGTATCATACACAAAAGACATAAAATGGCACACAGCTCGAAAAAATTGCCGGAGACAACATCCAGTGTGAACTACATCGATTTGTACATCTGCATCAATTCTGTCACTGCTGTAAGTTGGGGTTTGTTTGTTTACTGACAACAGTTTGAAGATTGTCTCTGGGATGTTGTGAGTAGGGCATTTGATGATTTGTGCATGTGCGTGCGTGCTTGTGTGTATGTGTGTGGCATGTGTGCGTTTTCTGGTGTCTGTAATAACTCGGGAAGGGGTGGGGACCAGAGGGTTAACATGAATGGCAAGCACTTTCTGCCTTGTTTGCCCACACTTGATTTAACCAATATTATTAAGACAATTCTACTGTTTCTTAAATACATCCACATATATACATTCAGCTGTGTGTATATGTTCATCATCCAAATGAACATGCAGTGGAGAACTTCACCAGTTTATTATTTTTTTTTGTGTGTTTGTGTGTAATTTAAGCATACATTCTTCAGCAGGCAAGTGAAGTTGGACATACTTTCTTTTTCACTGACTTCTAAGCATGAATACACACCCATGGGTGCAGCTTGCCTTGCCTGTTACTGGTTTATACATTGATAGCTGTACACTTAACACTGGCTCAAAGAGTCCTTCATCCCTCCTTAAATCTTAATGTTGATGTGCGCATTATTTTATGTACCCATGTTAAAAGAAAACAAAAGTAGTGTATTCCAGAAAAAAATACTCAAAGATTGTACTGTTTCCAGCATTACCAAGGTACCTGGAGTGGTTCAAACTGTTTTTAGCATTTATGGTTTTATTAATGGAACCGTAATATACACACATGTATGTATATTGGTATGTATCTAAGTTTTGTCTACCCCAACTTACATTCCCACAAACAAATGTTGCCATTTTTAGTTCAAGGGAGCAATGTACAAGCAGAGAAGTGTCTTACTATAATAAAGTTATACAGAGAAGGCAAAGTTAAATAAACTACTTTTGATTTAATGGAAAATGTAATTGCATGTCTCATTCTTCCTACGTAGATGAAGCTGATGAGGTAAAACATTAAATATATTATCTTTGTACTGTTTTCAGTTGAGACAGTATCAAAAATGAGTTATCACATTCTGTTTTGTTTCACACAGTGTCCCAGCTTCTTTGGAATCAGGCTTGTAGATGAAAAAAACCTGTTTCACTGCAAATGTTTTGACATACCTTAGCAGGAAAATCAGAGGTATGACTGGTAATGGCTTAAGACTATGTGTGGCACACCTAAATGGAATGCAGCCCTAATTAACGTTGAGCGTGACAAATGATGTTATGATGAATGTTTTGAACTTTGTTGCAACATTCATTTTGCATTTTATAATTAGTTATCATTATGTAAGGTTATGACACACCACATCAGAAATTTTACCAAACCAAAATTTAGCAAAAAGCTACGTAGAACGTTTTGCAATCTGCTGTCAGGCAGTTATAATGAGAAGTCTAACTTCCCACTTAAGAAGTGGTGGAATAATGGTTGCATGTAGCAAAATATACAGTATAGAATATTTTGGGTTTGTTATGAAATGTAGAGAAGAGGAACCAGAACATGTCATTTTTTGTTCTGTGTGGTTTACAATGAAATCAAATCACTTCTGCCTTCAGTGACTTGTCAGCTAAAATGAGAAGACTCTGCTGGCATGTTTTGATTGCCTGTTTTCTATTCGCTGTGGTTTTTATATGCTATTACAACAATTTTCCAGAGTATTCTGTTCATTCAGATATTTTCTAGGGAGCCCTTTCTCTCAGTTCAATTTTCATGAGATATTTGTTCACAGTGAATATTTAATTTTTTTTTTTTTTTTTCAAAGATATTTTTATTGCTCCATCGTAATATCAGTCTGTTTAAGTGGGAGGTATATCTGTAAGTTCAGAGTTGGCTGCCAGGCAGAATATGTATTCACATGTTTTGTTGTCAGGAAATCAGACCTGTGAGACAACCAATAAGCAAACCTGGACGCTGTGAAAATGATCATGTGAACTTAGTCTCTTCCAAAGGTTTTTGTTCGACAACGACTCTGACTTCCCTGATGTCAGAGCTTCCCATGGGCACATGGACACACCAACACTGATGGGGTTATCTTTAAAAGTAATACTTTTCAAGTTTCTACCATACAGCAGCAAAACAAAAATATAGCCAAGAAAAATTCATTGTGATGGGTTCTCAATGTGAAGTATGTTTGAAGTATGTTTTCAAGTTGATATTTGCACTTCAGACCACTGACAGAAACTAAAGTAAGTGAGTGAATCATCAGTCTAAAATCGTAATGTTATAAGCATGTTATTAAAAATGATTAAAAATGACACTAATGTATGTTGTACATAGACTAAAACGTGTTTTTCTCCCACCAACAGTAGTGAGGTTTTTTACATAAAATCCACAAATTACCATCCATATTAGAGAAGGATAAGAACATTTGTTATCTGTAAAATAGTAGATTTATGTATAAATATGTGGAAGCACAATAGATAATGTAGAGTATAAGTAACTTAAATATAGTACATGAAATAAAATAGAATAATATAGGTTCTGTTATCAGATGTCTTATCAAAAAGGAGGTGTGAAGGATGGAACTATAGATACAAACCAGCTGCAATAATTAAACATGTTTAGTACGCCTTTGAAGAAAATGTAATACTCATAATAAACAATTGGCGGCAGCAGTGCGCCAGCGGCACTGTGCGCTGTGTCCGAGTCACGGGAGGAAGAGGAAGAGCGTAACCTAGAGCGTAAACTGGGAGGTGGTGTCCATCTAGATC
>JAPZEA010000008.1:8028430-8040497 GCA_029783685.1 Heniochus monoceros
TCTCTCTCTCTCTCTCTCTCTCTCTCTCTCTCTCTCTCACACACACACACACACACACACACACACACACACAGATCACAAATCCAGTGTTCCCAGTTGCTAAGCCACATATGGAGCAACTGTACATATATATACTGATTCAATGTAGTCATTCCTCATTTTCCTTCACTTAACTGATAGTAGCTATGCCACAGTGGAAAATTGTACCTTTACAAGACCTGCATGCTAGTTTAAAAGTAGCTGTAAGTGGTGAAGTAGCCAAAACAAAAGTACTCTTTTGAAGTTTCCCTGTTAGGCGAAAACTTTTTATTGCCAGTTTTGAACGTTTCAATGTTTTCACATCAATGAAGACGGAAAGGAATGAACAAAAGAAGAAAGGAAGTTGGAATGAATTGTTATTAGTGATTTTATAAGCTTATCTCATGTTGAATGTAAAATCTGAATCTTAAATCAGGAAAATGTATTTAAAAATTGTATGAACAACTATGTAACTATTGGGTAAATGTGGTGCAGCAAAAAGTGCAAAATGTCCATGCAGTGGAGTAAAAGTAATGTAGTAATAAAATAGAAACACTCAAATCAACACTAGTACCTTGAAAGTGTATTTGTTTAAATGTACAAAGTTACTTTCCACTTCCTAACACGACAGTTTCTCTGCAGTTTTTCCCTCTATCTCAAGCACTGTGGGCTTCAACACTCTGGGGTGCCGCAAAAAAACAGACCCCGCGGATAGTGGCCCTAACTGCAACGCTACCAAGAGCGACGCCTCCGTTCTCGGCATTACGTATGAGCAAACAGTCAATTGCTGTGAAGGAGACAAGTGCAACACTGTCCTGCTCAGCGGCGCCCCATCCACCAAGATGACCCTCACCACCGCCATCGGTGCAGCCATCCTGGCCTCCATGTGTGGGAGCTTGCTGTAACATGTTCAGTGCACAATAACAACAACAGAAACCTATTTGTGCTATGATCAAAAGTCAAAAGCAGTTTCCTGAAAAAAACTATTGGGACCTTATGAGTTTAGAACTATGATTATTCATATACTCATACGCTGTTGCACTCTTTATTTTCCATAACTCAGGTCTTGTCGGGGTTTAGTTTTACAATGCCAAGCTATAGAAAACCTAAAACTAAGGTGTCCACATCATGGAAGTTGATCAATGGCATGTTTCAGGGAAACATTGAGCTCGTAAATCTTCCAGGCTGTTGTCTTACTTTGTTTTGTTTTTTTTTTAATCGAATTTTATTTATCCTTTTAGCTACTTTGTGTCTCACTGGACAAAACATTCATGTGAAAACAAATAAAATCATTCAAAAGCATCTATTGCCTCTGCTACTTGCTCTTATTTCAACATCATGCAGCCACCCACCCATTAGCTGTACCTGCTTATGTACGTTTGAAAGAATGGATAAACAAATGAAATAGTTTGACAAGAGTATACACAGATTTCCCGTTTCCAAACAATCCAGGAAGAGGATGCACAAAGGGTGTTAGAAAACATGTTGCAGCAATGGCATGAATGCTGTTTTTCAGGATTTTGAAATTTAGCAACTGAATGGCAGTCAGTCAAAATACTGATTAGAGGGAAATGTGTATGCTGCACTTGCCAAAACCTTTTGCCATACGCTTGCGGTAGCCTGTCAGCTCTGGCTAGCTAATGGAAGTCCAGTGAGAAATAGCAGCTCGTAACAATTGTAAAACCAAGACTATATGTAAAGTTAGCTGTAAAGGTAGTGAGAAGTGAACTGTGAGTGTCCCAAAATATTAACCAGAAGCAAGAGTTAAAAGCACAGAAGTTCCCCCTCCCCCTAAAGAAACATAAAAAAATAACAGCATGTATTAAATTCCTGCTGTTTCCTCAAAATATACCAAACACGAGAAGTGTGCAAGATGTGTAATGTTAGTGCAAAAACTCGGACTCTGTGATCGGGTCTCACTTCCCTGCTCTACATGCAAATAAACACGTACATCATTTTCCTTTGCAAAGACCAAATGCGTTGTTGTTTTAAACTGGCAGGAGACAGCAAGGCATTTGTGCCGAGTCTGCTGGAAATTAAAAGAAGAAGAAGAATAGGAATGCAAACTCCTTGCACGTGATCCCATCTCAATGTGTCCTCAATGCGTTGTGGGTGCATTCATACCTGTACTTAGAGCTGTCCACTTGTGACTGGATCACCCAAGACTCATGTTAGTTTTTGTTTACCTTGCTAGTTTTGAATGCATATATTGCAAGAACGTGATCAAATTGACCATGTTGTCGCAGCAGTTTTAAATTTGTCAGTGTTGATCTCAAACCTCTCTTCAAGGCAAATCATTAAAGATGAGTCAAACATTCTTGAAACCTGCACTTTGTAGAATTTGAAGAATGCAATAAATATCCAAATTGGTTTGGTATCATAGTTGTAACTGTTGTGCAGCTCTTTGCCATTTTAATGAACCAACTGGTTCTTCTGGTTTCAGTGCCCAACAACAAAGATGCTGTATTGCCACCACTGGTATGAAGGCGTTTTCCTCATTTCAAGTTGTGGCACGGAACAAATTGCCAAATTCAGTATGAGTGTGGCCATACGTACAGAGAAATTAAAATAAATGAAAATGAAAGTTACCATAAAATATAAACAACAACAACAACAACTGCTGCCAGATAGTATTGAGTTCGAAGAAGTGCTATGAAACACATCTCAAACAATGACCATGAGAGACCAGGTGGACCAGCCACCTATTCTCCCCTGGACACATCTAGATAAGCAAAAATGGTTCAGATGGCAGAGAATTTGTTGAGAGAATCAGTTCTCAGGAACCTGAGTCTTTCCATCTGAATGACCGAGACCATGTCAGCCATCCATCTTTGAAAAGAAGGGGGGCTGGGTGATTTCCAATCCCTCAAAATGAGCCTTTCGGTAATAATCATGCCAAGTTTCAAAGACTGTTGCATGGCTGCAGGAAAGCATAAAGCAGGTTGTGAGCAGCCAAAGATTGCAAGTCCAGCATCTGGTTGAACAGACTTTTGTAAACCTTTAAATAACAAGCAAATATTTTGGACCAGAATCCAGTGAGTAATGGGCAGAGCCAGGAGGCATGAGACAGTGTGCTCTGTGTTACTTGACATCTTTCACACATATGCAGGAGTCTCTGGAACACAAAGAAGACTTTTGACTTGGTTGAGAATTCAGATTTTTTCAGTACACTTGACTTTTTATAGCCCCAGGCTTTTCCAGCTTAGAGTGGTTGGAAAGGAGAAATTGGTAGCAGAGGCAGTCTCCATACACAACCACAAGGGGGCCCCAGAGGCTATATCACCTGGAGTACCCTGCTGCCAATATATTAGAACCCTGGTATTTGCATCCCAATAGTAATATTTACATACAAGTAAGCCCAGTCCTCCTTCGGACTTGGGCTTTTGTAAGTGGGTTTTTGAAAACCTGTGGTTTTTATAGTTGCAGATATAAGGAAAAATAATGGAGGTTAACTCTCTAAAGAAGGTGATGAGAAATAAAATGGATGATTTAGACAGAGGTAAAGAAATCTAGGGAGGGAGACCATTTTAATTGAATTAATATGGCCAATCATTGGTAGGGGTAGGACTCTCCAACTCTCTATGTTTTGTTAAAGTTTTAAAATCAACTCTAAAAAATGTCATTTGAATATTAGTTTCTAGTCTTTGATTTTTGACTACTTTAAATGGGATATTTGCTAGGAAACCTGGCGTGTTAGTGTCAGAAAGAGGCATGAAATAGCTTTTTGGCCAATTAACTGTATGTCCACATAACGTGCCAAAAGAGTGGATTTAATCTTGGAGAGTGGGAGCAGATGTTCTAAGTACAGCAGTATATCATCAGCGTATAAGCTGAGTGCTTCTCTACCACCCACCCGTATACCCATTATATCTGGGTGGTTTCTTATTTTTATGGGAAGGGGCTCTAACACAATGGCAAAGAGGGCCAGTGAGAGAGGACAACCCTGCTGAACTGAACGATGTCAAGGAAATGTAGTTGATTTATCGCCGTTGGTTACAACGCAGCACACTGAGTGTGCATATACCAACTTCACCCAAGATATAAATGATTCACCAAAGCCAAATCTATACAGGGACTCAAACATGTAGGGCCACTCAACTCGATCAAAAGCCTTCTGTGTGCTGAGGGACAAGATTGCTGCTCCACTGGCCTTCCCGTAGTCAGCGTATATGGTGTTTAGACTGTGTCTAACATTGCAAAAGGAAAACCTGCCTGGTATAAACCCTGTCTGGTCAGGAAGGATAATGGATGACAAGTGCGCATTTAACCAGTTGGCAAGTACTTCAGTGATTACCTTTCTGTCAACATTTTGGAGCACAATCGGTCTATTGATGGCTGGCTCTGTTTCCTCATTACCTTTCCCTAATATGAGACAGATATTAGCCTCATACATTTTCAGCAAAGCTTTATGGCTCTTAGAGCAAGAGCTCATTCTGAGGAAGAGTGGGGCAAGGATGTCACAAAATGCCTAATAAAACTCGCAACCAAATCCATCAGGTCCATCAGACTTGCCAGATGGAAGTTACTTAATGGCAGGGGTTATTTCTTTTATACTGAAGTTAGAGACTAAATCATCTGAGTTGCGTCACTAAGTTTGCTGCTTGCAAACAAACAGAAATCATCGGTAAAAAACCCAGATAGGATGTTTTCATAAATGGCCTCTCAAATGAAGCATGGGTTGTCTGGCCTTTGTCATCTGGAGGCTTTTATTATTATATTATAAAGGTTAGGAGATATTTCATGAGAAAACATTGTCTTTTAAGCATGAACCAACAGCTTTGGTTTCATAACACAAATGTTTTTGACGATTTCCTGACTCCAATCTCAGTGGTTTTCTGTCTATTTTCAGTAGAGGCATGAGATACAGCAGACTCTTGGGTTTATGGGGCACCTTTTTTTTTTCCTGCTTAATTTTTGGATTTTCCACTTTGCAACAAGGACATGCTTTAGACTTGAAACAATCGGTCAATAGATCATGGTGTTCAGTTAGGTCTTCCTCAATGTCAATCATACTTGACATTCCTTCACTCCCAGTGACGCTGCCCCCAAGCCAGAAATGAAGAAAAGTGGCTTGAAAAAACCACATTTGATCCCCTCCCATCACCCCCCTCTCTGTATAAATCTCTGGCACCACCAAACAGCCTCATCAGTTTCCGCGACACACAGCATCCGATTACCTGGGTGGAAGGACTTTTTGTTTGTGAGCCAAAACCACAAACCAAATCGGCACAAGATGGGAAAGATCCTGTTTGGAATCATTGCAGCTGTAGCATCTCTCATGCTGGGTAAGATGAAGCAATAATCAGGCTTATCAATCAGTGATCACAAATTTATTACTGGAAAGAAACATGTGACAAAGTATGGACCTGGCAAAAGTTTTCTGGCAGTAGTTGATCTGATTGATATTTTGAAATTGTATATTAATAGTATGGAGACTTTTTTGACAAAAATATTAAGACATGGTCAATAAGAAATCTCACACTAAAAAGGCAGGAGAAACACAATTTTCAACTCTTCTGTTTTGTCATAAACTTGAATAAATAATATAGATAAAGTGAGACAACAAATATCTCAGGTGAATTCAGCTTTTTATGCACAAATCAGAATCATTTCATTTGAATTTACAGTAATTGTGTTGGAGAATGTGTCATTAAAGTAAAATATTGAGGCAAAATGATCAATTTCATCCACGCACATTCTTCTCCAATTAAATGTTGACCACTGTGACCACCTGTCTGTATCTGCAAAAGTCATGGAAGCAGAGAGTTAAACCACAACTTTCTGCAACTATTACCACCAGAGGAAAGTGAGACAATATGTTTCTTTTGGGTGATTTGGGTGAACTGACCCTTTTTAAATAAAATGACCTCCAAATGAGTTAAAAACCTGCTTCACACCGTTGAGCAGCAGCTGTTGACACCTGATATTTTCCTTGACAATGAAGATTCAAATCCCACAGTCTCGTTGAAATCAGCACGATGGTCTTCTGATATGTCATCTAACAATTTGACCATTCATTTGACTTAGGTGGGATTTAATGACATTTGTTTGAGCAACAGCACATGGGTGTGGTGGTCCACAAATTCCCCAAAACAATGTTAGCTGATCTGGAACAAAAACATAAGGCGGAACTTTATTTATGCTGAGGGAAACTGTTGAACAAATATTTGAATACAAAATGTTCATGTTGATATCAACAATACGATTGACCAAAATCAGTTAAACCAGGTCAGGTCATTCAGCTCTAGATAAAGTTTAATTTTGTTTTACCTTCACTGAATCAGCATTTTTTAAGCTGGTTTTCTGTTACTTCAACCACACAAACGTGGTGAATACTGTGGAAATTCTACACACTCAACATGAGGTGTTTATTGATTTGAACTTTTATGCTTTCATTTGTGTTTCAGTGGAGTCGCTGACCTGCAACAAATGCAGCTATGGTCTGGCGGACTACTGCCTCAGCAATACAGAGGAGAACTGCTCAAACAGCACCTACGTCTGTTTCTCTGCAAAAGCAAGTAGGTACCCTTTGAATTGCCCAGAAGCTCACACCCTTTGCCTTAAAACATTACATAACAGCACAGGCATGATTCAGTTAAAGTCACTCCTACGTACTGTGACACCCAGTCTCACACACACACACACACACACACACACACAAACACATTCACATTAGAACATGCACATGCATAGATGCACAAAATGTCCCATTACTGCCCGACCCTTTTAAATCCTCTATTGTTCCAGTTGTGAGTGATTAGAGAACAGCTCCTCTCTGAGTTGTGCTGCTGTGACAGACCCTGCAAATACACATGTGAAATGTCAAAAAACAAAACCAGCCTTGTGTTGAGATGCTTTGCTTTCTCACCTGTGTTTGAAAAGCTTACTAGAACATCTCTAACACTTGTCTTTGGGGTAGACATCGCCTGTGTGATGTGATGTCAGCATTGCTTTTAAAGGTGTTTTCTTCCCCCCTGACTCTAAAAATACCTGTCTGATTGTGAGTCTGTGGACGACTTTGTGTTTATAGAAAGCTTAGCAGTCACAGTCAGGATAGCACAGGCTCTCCTTTTTTCATGTAATCTGTGTCTTGTTTTGTAGATTTTCTATTCTGAGGTTGCAGAAAAGACATGCTTTTGTAGGAGGGCCCATTCTTTTATTTTGAAGTGTTCTTATATGGTTTGGGCCTTTCTCCTGTTATTGTACCTTTCTGATCTCCCTCTACCTCCCCTAAAGACTTCCTTCTTAAAACTTATAACTCATTGAGTGTTTCATTTCATTTGGCAGAACGTCCAACAGCTATTTATAAAGGTAGAGAAACGCTTCCAGATAAAGTATGTTTGGGAAATTGCTCGGAAATCTACTTAAAAGTCCTGCCAACAATCTCACTGTCTCATTACATATACATCACTTTGGCTCAGAAAGTGCCATGACTAATAGTCCATTAGCCCACGAGCGTGTGTGAGGTAATCACTGCCAGTATGTGAAGAAGTAAACATGATGATTTATGAGCACAAAAGTGTTTAGCACCACAGATCACCTACATACACAGTGGCCTATCTGTAGGCTCAGTCATTTTTCACTTTTGCACTTGGTGGTTTTGCTGGAATGTTTTGCTGAACCGCAGGACGGCCTGATGTTCATTCGAACTTGATTTGCAGACACTGCAAACTGCAGAGTCTGCAGAGCAAAGGCAATTCAAAGTGCTTTACATCATGCATGAAAAACATCGAACAGACTAGTTGCATAATCATGAGTAATTTAAGCTGCTATAATCAATATTTTTCTATCAACATGTGAAACTTGTGTGTCTGTCATGATATTGAAATATCACCCAAATCTGCAGCTCCCCTCCCCTCTGCAGAGCTTTTTAGCATCTTTCAGCTCATTGTTTTGGTTTGGGCAGCCCGCAAATTTACTGTTTTAGATCGATATCATTTCCAGTCACACCTGACAGATAGAGTTAATGATTAGCTGATGAACATGGTGGAGCATTTAGCTGCTGAGGAGACAAACAATATTTTTTCTCAGGAGGTGGTAGAGACCAAAAACAGAGCTAAAAGAACTTCAATATTTGACTTACATTTGCCAGGTGGCCAGAAACATAACTTCAAATGAATGTTGCTCCGTGTCTCTTGGATGTGTGAAAAGGCAACTACTTGCTATATGAGCTTGATAATGTGATAATATGTGTTGCGCTAACACCAAGTGGCCAAAAAAATCAATGCATGCAGGTTTAAGCTTCAGTCAAAGGCAGCAGAGAACGTTTTTAACTTTGATTTAGAGGTAGTGAAAGTTGGGGCATGTCTTGTATCTTCTGGAGGTTTGGTCAAGGTACTGTAACTAAATGGTGCTTCCTCATGTTTAGTTTGGACTCTGGGAACTATTAGCAGACCACTACCTGAGGCCAGTGCAAAGACCGGTGAACCTGGTGTGTTGGGTTTAAGTACGCTACTCCTTCCCTTCTTACTCATTTAAGTCAAACGTAAATTCTGACCTTAACCAGACCTTCAGTGAGAGGAGAAGGACAGCAGTTCTGAGCAGCAGACAAAACTGTGAGGGATGACCACAGTGCACAAGTGACAGCCCACATCAGCAGCCTGCTGTGCCGTGGGAAAAGGAAGTGGTGGCGTGAGGAGTAGATGTCCTGCCACGCTGTACAAACTGCATGTGGGTCAGCTGTCAACATGCAGGATGTAATTGCACGTGATGTGAAGAGATATTAATCATAATCATTCTGGTCATAGTTTACTAGCAAGCATAATTGAACTAATAATTGCTCAGGTCACAGATGCAAAGAGCAAAAAGTGAACAAAGTCTATTGATATCTGTACACATATGGCAGCATACTGTAGATGAAAAATGCATGTTCAAATGGCAGATATATCTCAGTTTGATATTACTCCCTGAACCATTTTGTGATGCAGCAGTGGCAGCTGGCCAGTGGATTGCAGGTAGCGTTGGCAGGAGCAAAATCCGATGGAGGCGGCAGTATTTTAAAGTAAATAACATGAAAGGCTGGGGTGGTTGGAGGTGCTTTTTCATTAAGTGCAGGCCAGTGCCTGACAAACAGCTGTCAGCAGCAGCAGCAGCATTTGATTTGATATGGGATAGAGAGACACTGTGTGGAGCTGATGCACAGGGAGATCAGCTGATCAGATCCTGGTTTAACCTTGAGCTCCATTCTGCATTTTTACACGCGGCCAAACCTTTTCCTGAGGCTTTTAAAAGTGGCAGCAACTGTGATGTAACATTTCATACCTACATGATAAAAGCCCCTCTCTCATGTTTAGGAATGAAACCGCTCATTAGTTTAATGTGGAGCAAAGAAGATGACACGTTTACACCTGTGTGCGTGTGTGCACTTTCAGTTTTATTAATCTGTCAGTCTCCTGGATTAATAAACTGTGCATGAACCTTGCTGAGGAGTGAGTGCATGCCGACAACATGAAAGTGGCTGATTTGTAGCTTTGGTGATGACGGCGGTGTGGAGTATTTGCCTTGGCAGCTTTCCAACAGGAAGTGAGGCAGGCCGTTTTTAGCCAGAAATGACTGGTTTCAATTGCAGTAATAATGATTTCATCCATCAGCATGTACAGAATACGAAGTACCAGCAGTAATCAGCTCCCATATACAGGCAAATGAAGGCCTGGCATGCAACATGTGTAAAGCTTTAGTCATGCTTACACTTGCTGAAATGTCATCATACTGTTTGAAGCGGCGCTCCAACAGCATCTCAATAATTCCTGCTGTTGCTGACCATGACCATTTATGGGGTTTAGTGGGGGGAGATGTAGTTAACTATCTCCCAACCATCTGCTGTAAGAGAGAGAGACAGGGATAGAGAGAGAGGGAGAGACTTCTATGATGTAAAGTAGGTCATGGAAGCATCACTCTCTCTCTCTCCCATCACAGTCACATAAGCACAAATACAGTATATACTCATCCTCTCATGCTACATGAGTTAAATAGGTTTACTTTTGTGGATGGGTTTTATACCATAACTGTAAATACACAACCTGACTTTTAACAATAAGTTAAAACCAAGTCTAAATGTCTTGGTGTTGATTCAAAAGCAGCATTTAGGTGGTAAATATTCTCAGTGCATCTACCCAGAGATGGTACTAATTACACATTATAGCACATCATAATGTCTGTTAATGATGTTAAAGACAACGTTTTACTCAAACAGACAAACTGTCACTTCACTGCAATTTAAAAGTACACTATGGTGAAGATGAAAATTAGCTGTTCAGAACAAGTAGAGCCGACTAGACTGTTCGACTGTTTAGCCACAGTGCAGTACAATATCCTGGCGATGTTTGAGCTGTCAGAGCCGTAATGCAACAGACAGGATTACAGTCGGAGAGACTGACCCTTCTCTAATGTTTCGGTCCCATTTACCGCCGTCTCTTTCCATCAGGTCCTGGCTTAACCTGGAGCTTCATTCTGCATTTTTACACATTGCCAACCATTTTCCTGAAGCTTTTCAAAATAACACAATTTAACGTTTCATACCTACATGTTAAAAGTTCTCTGTACTCTTTAGGAGTGTTTGGGGTTGGTGTGTTGTCTGAGATAGTGGGGATGTTGGGACAATCAAACCCCTCCCAACCTTCATCCATCCATCAATCTGTATGCAGTACTTGTGTTGCACATAAATCCACCTCCATGACTGACAAGTGATACAAATCTGTTCTGGTGATTTGTGAAAATGGTCGTAGGAAATGAATTTTCTTAAAATGGCAGGTAGACTTTAACTATTCACTGTGTTTAACATAATTCGAATGTCCACATTGCCTGCATGTGAGGATGGATTCACAGCATGCATGCTCGCAGGCACTGCTGACACTCCATGCAGACCGGATGATGGTCCAGCTGTTGCTCTGTGTGAAAATTACACGTTACATAAGCGTCTCAAACAAACATGGCAAGCTGAGTCACTCAGCTCAGCGGTGGTTTGGACGTCACAATGACCATTATGCACCATTAAGGGTCAGTTCATAGAAAGTGTTGATGTATTTGTAGAAGAAGATGCAGTAAGGTGCACATTTTGTGCCATTTCAACAGATTGTAAGGTGGTTGTTAGTGGTCCTGTATGACCTGACCTCACTAGATACAAAACAAGGAGACCAGATGGCTGTCTCCACTCAGGGTGATAACAGTATGTGTGTCTATGTGGACATCTGCAGATGTTTGCACCAACTGACTCTGCTGAGTTTTCTCTGCTCTGTCCTTATTTGGGTGACATAGTTAAGGTCATATGGTCAGAAAGTCATTTTTGTTGTTGGGCTGTCATGTCTCTTCAGTGGTGTGTGGATGTTGGGGACAGTGTCTGCAGAATGGGAGACCAGACTGTAGGTTCCCATTTTTAAAAAGGGACCTTTTCACCCTTTCTTCATCGGTAGGATCTCAGCAAGGGGGAGGAAAGTGTCCCGTTTGGAGACCCCAGAATCGTCTTGCTCCATTTTGCAGATAATGTGGTTCTGTTCTGTTCTTCATCAGACCGTAAGGTGGGTGGGCTCACCTGCAGAGACAGGTTAAGGAACTCAGACATCCAGAAGGAGCTCGGAATAGAGCAGCTGCTCCTTCGTGTCGAAATAAGCCAGTTGAGGTGGTTCAGCCATCTGATCAGGATGCCTCCTGTACAGCCTCCCTTTGGAGGTTTTCTGGGCATCTTCAATGGGAAGGAGACCCCCGGGTAAACCTAAAACACCCTAGAGAGATTATATATCTCATCTGGCTTTGGATCACCTGTGGATCTGTGAGGGGGAGAACGTTGCTGCCCTGCTCAGCCTGTATAAGCCGGAGAAAAAGAATGAATGGATACATGTAGGCATGTTTGGTCTCTATTTATTATATTGAGTTAAACATAACTACTGTGGAAAGAGACAAGAAGTAAATACAGGAGAGAGAAAGCAGAAAGCAGCGTGCCTTGAAGGTCATGAGACAGATATGTAGACCTGTCAACCCTCACATTTTTCCCTGGATTCTCCCATATTTTACCGTTCTATCCTGCTGTCCTCCCATTTGAATATTTTCCCATAAA
>JAPZEA010000008.1:8122488-8135600 GCA_029783685.1 Heniochus monoceros
GATCTACATTTTCCATTGCTGCATTTAAAACAAATCTTGTCTGGGATTTTTAATCTTAATTTCTTCACTATACTGAGCTTGCCCACACTGCTAACCTGCTATCATTTACAAACCTCTGAAAATTAGACAGTTTGTTGATAAGGCTGGCGTTGTTCCAAATTTTTCTTATTGACAACAAATAGCATGAAAAGATCAAAACCAACAATGTTGTAAGGCCCGGTCACACCATTGTTTAAATTAAATTCAATTAAATTCTGTGCTAATTTTTTAAATCAAATTTGGCAAACTCTGATGTTTGGTTTTAGCCATTAGCACACTGTCCTAACAGGGACGTCACACTGGTCTTTGAGGGAATGGAGAGCCTGTGAATATAAAATGGAGGAAGCTATTGTAACTTATTAGCTGTGTTTTACTATCAATGTTTATCTAAACTGCTCTGTCAGAGTAAAAACTGCTCTACAAAACAGGGTTGGTGTGCAGACGGCTATGAGACAGGAGTCAATAGCAAAAACACTTCTTGCTGTGTTAGCAACCAAGCTAACAATCTTGCTAAGCGACATTTAGCTTGGCTACATTTAGCTTGCTAACTGTCAGAGCTTGGTTACTGTCAGTTGGAAAGCTCTTTGCTAACTGACAGTTGCTAATTGTTAGGTAGCAAGCTCGCTAGCTCAGATAGGTTTTCTTCCTGTCTTCAGTAATTCTTACTGAATGAAAACATGTAAATTCCTACAAACAAAATCCCAGGAGGACATGAAGAGCACAAAATAAACATATAGGCTACTTGGGCAGCTAGCGTGACTGGCTAGCACTTTTAGTCCATCTCTCTGCTCTCTCTAAATTCCCAACCATATCTGTGGCATTCAGTCCTGAGCCAATTCATTACTTTTTATCACTTAAATCTTTAAAAATGGGTCATAAATACAATGTTCAGCTTTTAAAAAGGCTCCTTCATTTACTAAAACAGTTGGGCACTGTAGTTTTTAGCTAACATTAATCAAACAAAGAGTAAATAGTGCATTTGCTGGAGACTATTTTTAGCTACGTATGGGTATTTTTATTTTTTTTTTATTATTTTTTTTTATACAACAATGGAGCTCTATGGCACAGAGAAAGAAGCTATATCAGGCTTTGGCCTCACAGGAAATATTTGTTAGAGCAGAGCTGCCCGTAGGCCACAATTGGCCCGCCATAAAGTTTGATTCGGCCCACCAGATTTTACTTGTGAAAAAAAAAAAAAGAAAGAAAGAAATTTGAAAAAATTTTAATAAAAATTGCTAAGGGAATTTGCAATCATCTACCATTTCCCATCTTAACAGTAAATAGGTGTTTGCTACCATTAATAGTTTGGGCTCCCCTGTCTTGGAGGATAAATTCAGTACTGATTTTTGCCTTTTCTTAGTGTTTGCTGACAATAAGAAAAATATAGCCTACAGATTACTGCCAGACATATAATTTAAAGAACGTTCAGGCACTCCAGCCCTCTTCTGTGGTGACAACACAATGAAAATTAACAAACAAGGAACAGACATTTGCCATCTTAGCCTGAGTATAGTCCAAACATATCAGGGTCTGTAAGACGTCATGAATGGCAAAGCAATCTGATTCCATAATCTCACTCACTACACATTATGTTTTTTGAGAAGGGGGTGACACTGACCCACTCGACCCCGTCTCGTTGCGGTCCCCGCGTTCCTTGTGCTTTTGGACATAATGGTTCCTCCCTCCACTTCAGCCTCCCCCTCCTGCGCTTCCTCTCCCTGCGGCCTCCACAGCTCATGAGGGTAGGGGCTATAAGCCAGCACTGAGGTCTCTGATGGGTACTCACACACCTGCTCCAGCTGGTCCTCGTCGAAACACACCTTTCCCTGCAAACATGAGCAAAGAGAGGATTATTTCACTTTCAGTCAAATGCATTTCTTTCATTTGCTTTTATTATTGTAGATCTTTTTGACTTGTGTGAAGCAAACTTGATTTTTGAAAAAATTTAAATCCATAGTTTAGCCCAGATGAGTGCAAAGAGCAGTGTCCTGTCTATACCAACTGGCTTTTCCTCTGACATGTGCTTACATGGTCAAATGTAAACAAGCTTTGAGGTACTGAGGAGAATCTCAGTCCACCTCAGTGAGATGTTTGTACTTCGTCAGTGTAATGTTTACTGACAGCGCGAGGCTTAACCCAGCAGAAATACTCCCTCTGCAGAGTACTTACCGACGGAACACTTCATGCACACCAACTTATTGATTATTCAGGACAACACGGGCATCACACAGATAAACAGCATGTATGCAGTAGCGGAAGCAGTTGGTTTGCAATAAGTGCAGAAAAGCAGAATGAGACTCTGTGGTATTTAGCCCATCTTTGCTTTGACTGACGTGGAGTATGTTTACTCAAGGTTGGCGGGGCGTAAACACACCCGACAGGAAATAGACGGATGGGTCAGCGCAGCACATCCGCAGTGTGTCTTGTAATAACAGCAGGTCAGAGGCCTGTAGTAAACACATCAAGAGGAGCAGACATGATCTGGATGGAGCCTGAAACATCCAGACACCACCCTTCACACGCTATACATTACCGCTGCTTCACCCTGTTAGTGGCTGTCTGCAGAGGAGTGCAGATAATAGCTCTGCATTAGAGAGGCTGGGCGAATCATGCTAAGGCACAGGAGGCTAATCCTCCCTCCCTGAACCCGATTAACCCGAGCTAACGCAGCAGGACAGCAGAGGCAGCGGGTGAGAGACAGAAACTGAAAGAGTGGGAGAACAAGAGAGCGAAAGAGGGAAGTTTTCATTAGCAGGAATTTAGTATTTCTATGAATACTGGACCATACAGCTTTACAGGTTCAATACTGCTTGTTTAGTAATGCTGAAAGTTAAAGTTTCTTTCTGTGTTCAGAGAGATTTTTAAATTTACGCTGGAAAGCCAAAAGAGTCTGAATCAAGCCAGTACAATGTGTATCTGATGGAGAGACAGTCCAAGATAAAAAAAAAACCATGCATATGAAGACGAAACTGCAGAGGAGAAAAAGGAGGAGGTAAATGAGGAGCAAGCAGGTCACCCCCCTCTGTGACATGATGGTGCCTTCAGATGGGGGAGGGAAAGAGGCCTGAGCAGTCTGAAGGGCATCAACGAGAGAGCGACAGGTGGTCAGAGAATCAGCACCGTAAAGTGGTCACTCAGTGCTGCTAAAGAGGACTGTCCTTATAGATAAATCAGGCACAATAATGGGCCCGTAGAGAGCTGAGAAGTTCATATAACAGCATCAGATAATGGGTTATCACTCGCGTGTCGACCGCTGTTGTCCTGTCTTTCCAAACAGATGGCCCTGTGCTAAAACAGTTTAGTGTCTGAGTCGCATTTTTATAAACTGATACCACGTCACTTCCTTGTGCTGATGTGTGTCTCTTGTTTGGAGGAAGTGAAGAAGTTTGAAAGAGGAAGTGAGCAAAAACATGCAGTGTGACAGGGAGTTTCTGTTTTACCAACTAACAGGCCTTTAATCCTCTCAGTTTAACTGTCAAACTGTCATTTTTTTGACACATTAGACCACCGTGGAGTTACTCTCACATCTTTCTGTGACAGTCTGTCATCTTTGTCTTTCCTGTTCACTCATGTCAGACTAAGAGCTGGCAGCCTGCTGTCAGCAACCCTCAGCCCTGCAGTGGGTCAGCGTGGTGAAAAAACGATTGCCAAGACTCCGGTCTAACAAACCAAACCCCCGCTAGGATACAGCCAAGAGGACACAAAGAGAGATTTGTCTGAGAGGAAGGGAGAGCTGACTCAACAGGAGTGGCAGCATTGGTGCGAGGGAACAAGGAAGCAGCCTGCAACATATTTGGTTGCAGACTGCGGGGAAATTACAATCAGTTTAACAGCACATACATCGAAAATAATTCAATCACAAGCAACAGGAGTCTTCTAATAAGCTGTCAGGTGCAGCGAAACACATAAAAAAGTCAGATTCATCATCACAAGATGGTGTCATGGAGGACAAAGTTTATTTCTGCTCTGCTGAGCAACATTGTTGTATTTGTCAAACAAGGACCAGATTCAGGGGAAGCTCAAAAGAGGAAGCATAAAGTCTGAATATGATCTTTGACTCCAGTGAGATTCACTTGTAGTTTGAATCCAAAGTGCTCAGACTGAATCACTGTAAATACCAGTGTGGTCTTGCGAGCATTCACACAGACAAGCATGTGACATGAAGTGGGCAGGCAAAATGCAAAGAAATGGAAGGAAGGAGCTGGCTGCTCGTCATTGTGGTTTCCTTCTCAACCTCTCTGTCTCCTCCAAAGCCTGCAACATTAACTGTCTGCTCCTGCAGAAGCTCAAACAAAGGGGCACTACATCAAACGCACATCTTTTACGCTGCACTTATAATTCGCCAAGATTAACAAACAAAGCAACAAACAGTTCACTCTCTTTCTGTGGTTTTGTGCATCAACAATGAACAATAAAGGTCCAAAAATATGTCATTTTTTGCTACTGCCCACACATTTGGCTAAAATATGTATGCTGAGATCATCATTATAGGGTAAAAGTCAAAAGTCTGGAGAGATTTAGACTGCAGAAGCAAGTGGTAAAGCAGATCACTGCAGGATTTTATGGCTAAGAATCAAGATGTCGTGCTTGATAAGGCTTTAACTGGCTTAGGTCGGTGATTGCTCTTCTCAATCAAAAGGGATGTTCTCGCAGTGAAAGGGGATTCTGCTTGGCGACGAGGGACCATCAGGCAGGTGACACAAGGTGATGCCCTCTGGACCACCTCTGATGAAGCAAGGGAACGACCATCCCTTTGAAATCTGGCTTAACATGACACATCGGAATTACTGGGAGGTGCAGGTGGCTTCTCCTCTGCTATTTGCTGCCATTGTTTGTGTGGTTAAGAAGCCAATACATGTGTTGTTTTGCTTACATTTATCTGAAAGGCAAACAAAAACTACAGTGTCCACTCACCCTTTTCGGGGTCCCTCTGTTCTTGATCAGACAGGACTTCTCCAGGTTCTGATATCCGCCAATCACCTCAATCTCCTCCACTGTGGGGTACTTCTTCTTCGCTGGCTCGGCCACAGCAGAGGTTGTCTGGGCCTGCTGCGATGAGGTCTTTGCAGGCGTCGCCCCCGCTGCCGTGGACCCCGCTGCGGACCCTGTCGCTCCACTTCCTCCCCCAGGCTTCCTTGGAGCAATTGTGATGGTGGCGCCTCTCTTCACTTTACCTCCAGAGGCACTCCTGATGGAGAAGAGCGTGGGCGATGGGGTGGGAGATGGAGTGACACTAGGAGACTGGGCAGGAGATGGGGTGCTCGGGGAGGGGGCCGGGGTCGGGGCGTAATCGGAGGGTTTCAGGATATTGTCCGGGGATTGGCTCCTGAGGAGTGGAGGGGTGATGGGGATAGTTTGGTTGGACTGTTTGAGCTGAGATGATGGAGAACAAACCCGCTGAGGAGTCACTTTGGGGTTTGAAGTTTCCTGATCTTTCTCCTGGGTCTTGGCATCGTCCTTCACTTGGTGCTTTAACAATCCTCTGGGGCTTTGTTGTCCCTTTGTCTCTCTGTCCTTAAGAGGAGTGTTTGGTGATGTACAAGACTTCAGCACTTCCTGCTCTTTCATCTGAAACTGCTCTATCTGTCGTTGTATTGTCTGAACCGCACAAATGTCCTCACCTGGGAATGCTTTGCTGTCGCCCTGCTGTGCGTTTGACATGAGGGGCTTCACTTTAACAAGGTGCACTGATGGGATGTCCACAGTCCTCTCCCTCAGACACAAGCCCGACCTCGAGCCAACTGCTTCCAGGTTATAGATCCGGCTCATGGCTGCAAGGGAGTTGGGATGAGGCGACAAAGGGGAGAGAGATAGCACAGGATCGAGAGTCGATTCCTCTAACTCCTCCTCTGAGAGCTCCTTCTCCTCCTCCTTGCGTTCTTCTCTGTTCTCGTGTTGGCCCCTGTGGCGCCTCAGCTGTTCTTCCACATGTTTCACAGGGTCGTCTTCATCCTCAGATATCTGGACGCTATCGGAGACGACTTCGGAGGCAGCAGTGGAGTACCCGCTTGTTACTTCCTCTCTGACAGCTTGTGAGTGTGGGACAGGAACAGGAAGCTGAGGGCAGGTTTTCAACACGCTGACTTCCTGTGTGACGTCAAGTGCAGTCATGGATGTCTGCGCTGCTGCGTCCTCCTGTCCCCTCTCTGCTTCGACCAGCCTCTTCCGCATATCAAGTGCAGCTTCCCACTCTGTCTCTATTTCATTTCCCCTCTCGTCATGCCTGTCCTCAGCCGTCTGACTGACATTTATCTCGGCGCCTTCGCTCCCACCTCCATCATCTGCCTCTCTTTGTTTCTGCTCTCTTTGTCTGATTTTCTCTCGCAAGGACTCGATGCGGCTCAGGGGTTTTCCGATCCTCCAGCTGTCCCTCCTCTCGACCCTTTTACCTTCCTCCCAGTCTTGCCCCTCATCGCTTTGACCCACAGACTTTTTTTTCTCCACCATTTCTTCCGCTACATAAAACACAGTTCTGGGGATTTGAATCTCGAGGGGACCTTGTGGGATCCCCATGGGAGCAACCCTTTTCGGAGATCTGGGGGTTAAATCATGATTGAGGTTCTCTGATCCAGTGTCGCTGTATGTTTGCCCCTCCTGTTTGCTCTCTTTGGTCACTTCATAAGCAGCCTTGTAAGCCCTTTCTCCTCTCTCGTTGCTATAAACAGTTGTCTCTCCTATTTTTTCTATTTTACTAATCAGATCCTCTGTGTGCTGGGACAAAACAGAGTGTGTTAGGTAAGGTCCTTGTGGCCCTGTGCCACTCCATTCGGGCCCTCTATGGGGGTCTCGAGGCCTATCTGTGACAGGGCAAAGAAGACTGGAGCGCTCTTGGAAAGCTGATTCATGTCTGTGCTGACTCTCAGCAGAGTGACCGAGGAGCTCTGCTGATGCAGCAACAACACAAGTCTGCTGCGTCGCTTCAGGTGGGATTGTGCTTTCGAATCCCTCTTCTCTCCGGAAATCAGAGGCCTTTTTGTCACAAACTTGCGCCTCAGTCTGCCCTCCTGCCTCTGAGTCTTTTTCTACGCTCAGCTCCCTCTCTAAACTTTTCTCACCCATCAATCGCTTCACTTCTCTCTCAGCTCTTGTTTTACCGTCCTGCCTGATCGGCACTCTTCTAGCGAACGAGATTCCCTCTGTGTTTTTGACAGATGCGACCGTGAAGCCCTCGTCTCCGTCTGCATCACCTGCCTTTTCCGCAGCCCTTGTGTCAACAGGCTCGACTTTCTTAACCTCGTTCCTGTGTTGGCTGGAGATGTCGCCCTCATTTCTGCTCTGCATGGCCCCCCCCTTTTCATCCTCATTTCTGACCTGTCTCTCTCTGTGCTTTTCAAACCTGTCTTTATCTAAATGTCTTGTGCACCCCAGTTTGATCTTTGCTGTGCTTTCCATCCCCAAGCCTGCTACGTCCCCCCACGGCGCTCCACTCTTATCTGAATGTATCCTCTCACGCATTTTCCTCTCACAATGCCCATCTCCATCTAAACCATTCTCCTTAGCACAGACAACACGGTCGGAGAAGCTTAAGGAGCGTTTTGGCACTCCTTTCAACGGTACATTCCTCCCGTCTGCTTCAGATTGTTGGTCATCTTCATCTCCGGAATATTTTCTCCTCCCAGGCCGGAGGAAATTGTCAGAGCTCTTGGATCGGGATGGAGGCTTGTGGTGCTCTCCGAATTTGCTCAGCAGCTGGCTGACCCTCCCTCCTCTGTCAACAAACACATTATCATCCAAGCTGTCCTTCCTGTCTTCTTTAATAACTGTCGCCTGGCCCCATGGTCTCTCTTTCTCTTTGTCTCTCAGCCAGGACATGTCTGCTCTGAGCTCCCTCCCAATACTCTCCCGCCTTCCATCCGTGCCGCCCTTCATCTCTCCATCCTCTCTGCCCGAACCTTTCCCTCCTCCTCCTCCTCCCATTGGACTCCTCTCTTCAGGGCTTGCTGAGGGCTTTATGATCAGAACCTCAGAGGCACGGATCTCAGTGACGCTCCCTCCTCCGGCCAGGATTTCCCTCAGGTCCATTTTCATCCCTCTCTTCCCCTGGTGGTCCTCCTCCGGCCTCTCCCTCTCCGTCTCCCTCCATCTGCCCCTCCTCTCGTCGCTGCCTTTCCTGTCCTGCTCGATGATGATGATATTGTCGGCTCGGATGGTCCGAAGACAAGGCACGAGGGGAGAAAACGAACTACTTGGTGGATCTGTTTCTTTTTCCTCCTCGTCTTTTCTTACTTTGAGGAATTCGCGCTCCCTGGCTGCATCTTTTACTGACTCTTTCCACTGGCTTTTTTCTTTTTCCAATCCCTCCCTGCTGTTCTCTCTTTCTCTTCTATCCCTGCCCCTCTCTTTTTCCCATCCCTCACTCAAATCTCTGAATCTCTCTATTTTCAGCTCTATATCTCTTCCTCTTCCTGACTCCCCATCTTGACCTCTGGGGCTCGATTTGTCTCTTTCCTTCTCCTTAACTTCTGGCTCGTTCCCTACTTCTGCGTCCTTTCCCTTCCTCCATGAACTCTGCGTGCGAATAAATGGGTTTTCATGGACTGGAACTATAGTTTCTACAGACACCTGACTCACTGGTTTGAGGTCTGCATCCAGCCATTGCCCCGGATCTGGACTAAGTGACAGTTCGCTTCCCAGATTGACCGTTACAAAGCTGTCCGTGTCACTCAGACCGTCAGACGGAGATCTGACATCCACCTGCAGCAGACAGACGTCTCTCTCCTTTTCTCTGTCACCCAAACTGTCCTGCTTCGCCTTCCTCCGCTGGATGATCCCTCGCTTCCAGGCGGGCATGCTTGCAAGCTTCTCCTCCTCCTCTTTCTCTCTCCTCTCTCGCTCCTCCTCCTCTCTCCTCTTTCTCTCCAGCAGGAGTTGCTTCCATTCCGGCAGAGAGGAGACAGACATAACAGAAAAGGTGCCGGGTTTTGGACAAGATGGCTGGCGTTCGTCTTTGGGAATGATCTGCAGATAAGGAAAAGATGAAGTAAAATCAGTTCTCTCACAATCATGTTAAACAGAGGAGTACATCACCCAAAATGTAACTTTTGGAACATAAAACAGTAAAATGTTTTAATGTAATATCAAGTTGATGGTGGTTTAAAAGTTTAATAGCATAAAGAACATCAAAATCACACAGTGGGTCAACATTTGTCAACAATAGCCTTCAGCCCTTGTTGACCTGTAGTCCACTGAGTCTAACTTTAATCTTTTACATAAATAATATCACAAACTTCACCAAATCAACCTGCAGCTCAGTATGCACATGCAACAGAAAATCACTTTGAGCTTTAGTGTAAAATCTATGATGTAAGTGTCGAATTAAACTCACCAAAAGCCCAGTTGTTGCAAAGATATTACTTAGACCGCTTCGTCTTTACAGTTGTCATCTCCACTTGTGCGTCTCGGCTGTGCGTAATGCGCTCCGCTCCTCGACGGAAAATCTCCTTGGCCCAAAACTAACAGATTAATCTATGCTGTGAAAAAAACGGAGGGTTTAAAAACGCTGTGCGACCCGGTCAAATCACCCCACGTCCTGACTGTGCATCAGAGCATAAAAACACGTCCGTCGTCGGTATAGTAGTAAATATTTCCAGCCTCAGAGCGGCAGCGCTGTAATCCGATAATTACATTAAATTCCGTCAGGAGAGTTTAGTGGCACACACCATATTGTCGGACCTAAGAAAAGGCGTTTAAAGAACATAGCCGTCTGCCCGGGCACCAGCGCCACCCCCTCCCTCGTCTCATCCCTTCGCCCCGCAGGGCTAATTGGAGAGGAGGTGGAGGTGGAGGTGGGTGCGGCTGTGAAGCGGGCTGTGGTGTTAGAAGAGCAGAGCACAGAGCTGCAGGAGATCACCTGAGGTAGACCAGACATCCCTCATATGACATGTTTTTAAATCTGTTTTCCTATTTTCAGTCCTGATTATTTGAATTTTTCATGCCAGAACATTAAATGCAACTCTCCTTCATCTGTTTGCTCCACCCGGCAAAGGAATGACACTACGGCGATATTTCAGCTGGACAAGTGAATAAATAGCATAACCTCATCCACCTGAAAATGGTCAGAAAATACCAAAATATGCATAGATAATCTTACATTGATAAATGAGTCTTCTTAGTGGAAACAAAAACATATATACCTGCAGGTTTGTCATTATGTGTTCAATTAGTGGAACATCTCTGACTTTATTCATCCAGACTGATCCATGTTGGAGGCTTTAATCACAGTCTTTTAGTTTTAACAAGGAAATTGAGATCTTTGCAAATAAAAGTACAATTTAAAGCATGTATTTCAGTATATTTTACACAAATTATTCATATAATTTATTTTCTCTTTTATATTCTTCAAATATTTCATTTTTTAGATGATCCAGCAAAGATGACTATGTTTTCCCAACTATTTATTTTAGTGTAAGCAGGGGTGCATCTTAATTTTCCATGGTATTATCTCTACATTGCATATCAATGAGAGCAACCTAAATACCAGAAACACCCCTCAGTATAATGTCTTTCAGTTCCTCCAGAATGGTCATACAGTTAAATTGTTGGATTTATGGCAGGACTGTCGTATTTGACTGTATTAGTTTTAGCTTGGTGTACCTAATAAACTGGCAATTGAGTGCATGTTCATGCACTTATCCTCTTTAATTAGCAAGTTATGTTGAAGATGCTAAATTGTTTGTAAAAATTGTAAAAATGTTTTCAGTATCCTCCTGTTGTAATTTTGGATACAGATCAAGCGGCTGTTTGCTAGAGAGACTCTTGCCTCACATAAAAAACAAAACACTACTAACATGAATGATAATGAAAAGTTAATATAAGACTTCAACTAAGCCAAACTTTTCAAGCTGGTGTGATTTGGTTCTTGAAAATAAACAACAGACCTGATGAGGAGACATAAACAGACAACCACACCTACAGCAAACAGCTTATTACATTTATTCAACATGGTCTTGAAAATACTGAAAGTTATTACTGTTGTTACAGTGAGACCACAACGACATGGGAAAACTAACACGAGCGTACATTTTAATCAGATATTACAGCAGTTTGAGGTTTGAGGATTAATGACAGTATTTAGGAATGTAGTGGTTGCTCTGCTAATAAGCTGTGACCAACTTTATTCAGATTGTTCAGAATCCAGTGGAGTATGATTGGTCTGACGTTACTTTGATGAGTCCTGAAAGCAAAACAAAGGAAATACATTCACAATCTCAGAGATGCGACTTGTTTTTCATCATAGCTGCAAACTGAAAAACAAAGCTGCATTTTTGTGCTTTTGCCAGCGTAAAACAGCAGTATGACAATTACATGTGAAAGACAGAGAAATAGAGCGAGCCTGCAGCCTATAAAAAATATACTATATGTTAAACAATTAGTGTAGTAAAAAAAATATTTGAAGGGTTTTATCTCAAAATTTACATAAAATCCCCATTTTGTACAAATCTTTCTTCCTAAACTTAATTAGAATGTAAAGACAACCTTACAAATATGACTGTTACATTATGTTGACTGAGAATTTTAACTGTTCACACAACATTACGACGGTTTAGTTTAACACCAGCCACGTTTTGAAAACGCTGATACATCCTCATTAGGAGGAGGAGGTGTTTTCAAATGGTGGAATAAAATCTCCTTTTGTAATAAAACTCTCCCTTTCCCAAATGCAGTGAAATGAAAATGTAAAAAAAAAAAATACAGTTTCAACCTGCAAAGAATTCAGTTTGAGTTTGCTTTGTTCTTATTCTGTACAACAGATAACCAGGCTCATGGAGTCAGTTTCAGAGCGATGTTATATATCTATAAGCAGACATAGATATATATTTCTGGTTAATATTAAGACAGAAGTTGGCTTCACGTCACAGCAGTAAGAAGACGTTCACTTCACTTCTGCTTGTGGTTGCTAATGTCCCGGTCGCTGCTGTCGCAGCTGCCCCGGTGTGGCTCACTCAAGAGCTGCATCTTGCTTTTAAGCTGGACACAAAGGTAGGCTAAATCCTGTTTGTCCAGGGAGTGTGCCAAGGCCAGGTAGGCCGACAGAGTCCCAGCCAGCAGGAGCCTGTCCAGGGACAAGGCCGGCAGGAGCCACAGCACGACACCCAGCTCCAGGCACACCGGGTGGCGGAGGTGAGACAGGAGGCGCTGGGCACGGGGGGACTTGTGAGACAGGGGGTCCCCTAAACCAAGACACTCGTAATACACCTGAGGGACCGGAGAGACACATGAGTTGACGCAGCAGCACTAAAAACAAGTCAATTACGCAACATTTTAGAGGTTTCCATAACCGCTGTCACCAATTACACAATCCCTGTTACACTCGATGTAATCATTTCGTCAGATGTCGTGTTGCTGTTGTGGCTTCAAATCAAAATGAGGACATTAATCATAGATGAAGGGGCGGATTGCAGAGTTAGCTGCTCAGGTAACTCGCTGTTGAGTTAACTGAAATGTTGATCCTCATGATGTTTTCATCTGAGTCCGACGAGGCTTGTCCGGTGTACAATATTTTGGGTTAGAAGTTCAATTCTGACAGCTTCTTCCTGTTTTCACAGACGAGTCGCAGTGGGTAATCAGTTCTGGGTAATCACGACTTGAAATGTCGCCACAAATGTGTTTTCATACATTTCACATTACATTGTGTAAATTTAAGACTTACATGTAATAGCACATCTTCCTGAACTTTGTTATTTCGTATTTTTTGTGACACATATGTCAAAGTAATCTATAGGAAACTGAGATGAATCATACAGTACTGACTTTAGGCAATAAGTTAGACTATGATACTTAAAACAGCCACAGCTACTTTAACCTGTGTAGCCTTCATTTAAAGAGACACCTCCCAAAAATAATATTGTGTCACACGACTGACCATAAAAAGTTTGACAAAATGTAACTCAGACTCACTGCTAATTTTCATGCAACTTGCAAATTGTTTTTGACAGATACTCAATTGAAAACAGTGCAAAGATATTTAATGTCTGACCTCGTCAGTTTCATTGATTTTTGTAAATATCTGCTTATTCTGAATCTGATGCAGCAACACGTTTCAAACACGTTGGGACAGGAGCAACAAAAGACTG
>JAPZEA010000008.1:8167881-8185635 GCA_029783685.1 Heniochus monoceros
GTTTTTTGTTTTATTTTTCTTTGCCTTGATCTGGACTACATTTGTTGGACTTCATTGTGAGTTGCCTTTGTTTTTGCATTGGTGAATAGACACTTTGTTCAGAGAGAATTAAAAAAAAGGAAAATGGAAGTAAATCAATGCTTCTGTTAGTCTGCCATCTATTGTTAAGCACCATCATCAGAGACTCTTCTAACCATGCGATTGAATTAAAAGTATGGAAGATAATAAAGATTAATAAAGAAGATAATGTTCTCAAATTGAGACTTTTCTGAAAATCTGGAGGTTCAGACTATATAACTGTCAAGAGGAATTTGGGAAGTACCTTCCTTTGAGCGGTAAGCAAGGCTGGCTCACCTACTGAGAAAAGCAGGCCCTGGGGTTCCAGATCCCTTGAGGGCCCCCCAAAGCTCCAGTTTCACAGTTTGGCAATGAATTTATAGTAATTTGATTATTTGTAACTTTATTTTGGGAATATGCAAGGCTGGGTTATTCATTAATGGGCCAAGCAGGAAACTGTCCAGAGACCCCAGAACTACTGTATAAATATGTATATGTACAGACTGCATTTGTGTCAACTGTTTTGAACCAATCAGCATCAACTGACATGATAAGGGCCTTAGGTGGGTTCTGCTTAATTACCTGAACTTGAGGCCCTGTTTAGAAGAGGGCCCCTGTCTGATATTAAAACAATTGATCGCTTCAGCAACTTGTGTTTAATTAACTTGCCACGAAGCATGCTAAATTACTTTTATAGGCTTTTTAAAGAGCATCATGATGTTATCTTAGCTTGACTTTAGATTGGTATATGCACAGAATACCCCATTTTCATATTTCAGCATTTCAGATAAATTAATTGAGCCATCCCCAAATGGAAGCTAAAGTTTGCCTCACATCATTATTTGACTTTTTTTGAGGGCGGTGCACAGTTTGGGAGAAAGTGCTGCCTGACAGACTCAGCTCAGGGCGGGAAGGCCCACTATAACGGGAGAGAGTATCGGGCTTCCTGGTTCAGCTCTACGTTGTGTTATCCTGCTGCCAGCAAACCTTTCTGGACCTAAAAGAGGAGGAAGCACCGAAGTAGTTGGGCAACCGCCTGTTTTAAGGCTTGGTCCCCCGCGGTAGTTAGCATACGAACGGGCGGATTAATCCCTCGTCGAAACCGAGGAGGCTGTAAAAGCGAGAGCCGAGCCGCGGAGCTGTGGAGAGCAGCTGCCCGCAGATCAGTGAGGTTAGCCGGGATTGCGCTAGCAGACGCAGCGGCGGAGGAGACGCTCTCGTTTAGGCGTGTTTTAACTTCCAGCGCCTCGAAACTACGCAAGGACCTCAAGAAACTTTTGTCGACAAGACAGGAGCCTGCGAGGTATGTTGCTAGAAAACTAGCATCAGTGTTACACTTGAAAGTTGAATGTAACGTAGAATGTGTGATTTATCAGCTGCCAACGAAAGGAAATCCAGATATCTTGCTCCAGATTGCAGAGTTACTTCCTGGTCGGTTTTAGCACTCTCTGGAAGTATATTCATTATAACCCTACAATGCCATAATAACTGCCTGTGTCATAATATCATTTCATTTGCATTTCAGTCTTCACGCTAAGGCAAGGTAAACAGGATCCCTGCTCAGAGACACTTCAGAGATTTTAATATCTTAGTTCATTCCTAAGTTTTTTCAACATATTTTAGTTTGTCTTCTTCATCATCCACTGAATCAGATAAATCAAGCTCAAAAAGAGCATCAATGTATTCATTTTAGTCCTACTGGAGCTGAAATTATAAAAGTTAAGCATCTAGCAATATAAAGCCTCAGATATTTTTCTCAGAGATTGGCAAATTTGAGTTCAAAGTGAATGAAGTTTGGACTTAAATTGGTGACCATCAGTCAAAATAATAATCAATCATTTCAGTCATTTTTCAAGCTAAAAACGGCAAACATTCACAGGTTGCAGGTTCTCTAATGTGAGTACACACCTTTATCATTGTCTGTCTTAAGTCTACAAACCTTTGCTCTCTAAGTTGCCAGTTGAGGTTAACGATAAAGTGAAATCATATTATATTGATGATCAACTCAACAGGGAATGAAATTGATCTGCGTCTCGTCCTGCCTGCCCTGCCATCAGTCAGTGTGGTCAGTTACTTTGAAATACATTCTAGCAGCAGGATATAAAGGTATAGGTATAAATTGGGGATGCACCAAGCCCCATTTTTCAGTTCTGAGCCTATTCCGATACTTGAATCTGGATATCTGCTGATACTGAGTATTGATCTCATACTAGTGATTGATTATTAAGATGTATGCCTCAGCCCCATTGTCAACGATACCCAATACAGCTATTTGAGTCTGTATTGGTTCAATGAATCCAGGGTATAAATCTGGCCTTTTCACATACTGTGTCTAATCTTACAGTGGTGGTTGTGGCATTTCAGTTTGGCAAACAATACGGCCATCCATAACAACACTGGGACTGTTCTGTCAAGTGTTTCTGTTACAATCAAGTCAGTCATTGAAAAAGCAGCTATTCGCTGAGAGAAGTCTATAGCATCATTCTCCTGTCCACACAAAAAGAAACCACATATCTATTTGACAGTTGTTAATGAACTCTGGTTTTGCAGTTAGTTTCACTACAGGTCTTTGATGACTTTATTGAGTTAGTCCAATCTCTAACTCCAGTTTTTAGGGCCATCAAAGCTTCTTTGTTTCTGATGGACTGAAATGTTTAAAGCAGTCCACGTAACAGTTACTTTACCAGCCGTTATCAAGCGCCCGTATCGTCACCACTGATACTGATACACACACGTGTACACACACACACACTCACAGGAACAAGTTTTTCTTGAACTGGGCTGCTCCCACCAGCTGATTGTGATCCATACTGGCAAACAGGCACGTGAATTACCAACAGTTAGCTGGACTGGTGAAAGAAAACCTGTTTAATAAGTGTTTTTTGCCATTTTTCTTTTTTACATTTTGATTGATCAGAGGATGTGAACATTTTCACATTGGGATTGTAACCTCACGGAAATTGTGTGTCACAGTATAATTGTCCCCAGTTGGCTACAAGAAATGAGTTAATACCCCTTGTAAGGTGTTATATTATGTGATTATTATTACTGAGCAACACTGAGTAAATTTTGTAGGTTGTCATGGTCATGTTAGGTAGTTTCATACTTTAACAAAGCGTCACGTGTTATAAAATGTATTTTTTTATATAAGATGTGAATCTGCACAGTGTCTACAAACTATACTGCTGACACCAATAATTTAAGGCAAGGCATGTTTATTTGTAGATTAAGTTTTAATACACAAAGGCACTTAAAATGCTTTTTAAAAACAGTATATAGCATTATAAAAGAGATTAAAAGCATAGATATTATAAAGATATTCAGTTTCAGTTCAGTCAACTGCAGTGTATAACATAAACCTGGATTTGAAGGTGGCAACTAAAAGCTGCTTCTCCATGTTTTTTCTTCAGGGTTTTTATGGTAGAAGACAACCAGAGATGTTTTCTGGTCCTAAAACATTCACAGATTTACAGATCAGCACCAGTAATTTAAACTCATTGTTTTTATTAATTTGTTATTTTCACTGTTCACTGAGACATTGGAAGCCACACCGGTGCAGAGATCTGAGAGCTTGTGTAATGTGTTCAGCTTTGTTTGACGCAACTCTCCATTATGAATGAGCTGAAGTTGCCTGAAAGTTTTTTTAGTGATCTAAAATTATAAAGCTTAAAATGGAAATACTACAGTACAAACACCTCAGAATTGTACTAATGTACAGTATGTGTGCAAATGTACATACTTTTACTGTTTAGTGCCACTGGTGCCGAGACAAATGGTACAATAATCCCAGGCTTCTCGTGAAAGTTAGAGCCGAACATACACCGGACCTCCAACATGACCTCCCACAGCACCCGACTCCTGCTGTGTGATGACAGGCATGATGTAAAGGGTCAAGAGGCTACGCAGCAGGGTTTTGGTCAGTCATACAGTATTTTAGAAAGGTCATTCCAAGCAGGAAGTACATTTGTAACAAGACAACGCCCCCGTCTCTGTTTTCAGGGTTGGATAAAGTTGCAGTCATACAGGTGGATTAATTCAGGTGGTTGGGAACTAACCCCTGTAGACATTCACTGCTGCCATCAATGAACTCCAGGCTGAGAGTGCTATCTGAACCTGACTAACTCGAGTTTTCATTTCATGACCTGTTGAGTAGTGCTCATTGTGTAATTCTTGGCATGGTTTTATCATCCCTACCGTTTCCAGATTTGTTTTTCCTATTGTAAAGCAAAAAGGTTAGTTTTCAAGTGACTGTCGTATCATTTTAGAGGGCAAGTGTACAAACACTGTGTGTTGTATTCTCTCCATGCAGGTCACACTTACTCTCAGTGTTGTAGAAGAGTGGCGAAACAAAGACCACCTCCACTAACACCATTAGCAGATCTCATGAGTCTTACAGCTCTGTGGGGCTTCATTTAGGCACAAGGGTGCTTTGATCTGAATGCTAACAGAAACATATTAACACGCTCACAAAGACAAGGCTAACATGCTGATGTTTAGCAGGTATAAAGTTTACTATGTCACTGTCTTTTAGCACTAAACACAGCGTACAGCTGGGGCTGATGGGAATGTCATTAGTTTTGCAGGTATTTTGTCATAAACAAAAGTATTTGACTAATTAAAACTTTGATCTGATGGTGGCGGTGGAGAAGTTAAGAAGTCAGAATGTAGCAGTGTTTGGTGCCATTCCATGTGTCCTGGAGGATTTGCCCAAAAAATCAGAAACTCTGGTATGTAGTAAATTTTATGGCGATTCATCCATTCACTCAAAACACAAATGAGTGTCACCTCATGGTGGTGCTAGAGGAAAAGTTATAGGATCACCGAAGTCAATAGGATTCATCCTCAGGGAGCCGTGAATGTCTACACAAAATGTCATAGTATTGAGATGAAAGTGTTGGACCACCAGACTGGCATTGCCAAACAAAAAAAAAAAAAAAAACAGACTCAAGAGATTATTTGAAGGTGCAGTTTCAAACATGATCTATTTTGTATTCTGCTTTAATGAAACAAAGGCCACCACATGGACAATCACACCGTAAAGACAAAAACGTGCAGAGTGTAGTCAGCGTCATTAGCATCATTTACTTTATCCCACTGTAGAAAATGAAACTCAGGCTGAGATGAAGTGAGAGAAAAGTGTTTGGATTGGAGGAAACACAGGAGGGTGCACGTCTTCAGCGGGTTGATCTCGAGGGAACTGGAAGCATACGAAGACGGAAAAGACGATTGATCTGAACTTGAGCCGTAATGGACCATGAGATGTTTTAGTTTAACCCAGAGATGACATTGATTAATTTTTCATCCCAAACACGCCATAGGAACGCCATATCGTATCATTCTGATTAAAGCGCTGTCCTCGGGGAAAGCATGTGTAACTGCCAGGATCATTGGCCAAGCCCTAATTAATACGGACATAAAAGTGAGATTAGGATATTGCTCAGTTAAGCCTAATGGATAGATTGAATCCTCAGGAATGACCAAGCAATTTGATTTCACTCATTATAAGCTTAGGTTTTAGTGAGGAGGTCCAGCCATCCTCTGGGTATAAGCTGTTACATCCCACTCTGTGTTATCTGCATATAACAGTAAGGCCTATTTTTGGTTTTCTGACATTTTGTCCCCTTTGAAGTCACATCATCTTTGTCTGCACACACTCAGACCTGCTCAATGGCTTATTCATGAGCCTCGTCCCCAAACAGAGCCGATCACACACTCGGAGCAGGTCAGGATTAATGTGCAGGCTGTTTTGTTGAAGCCTCGTTTTGATCAAATGGTGAAATACAGTTTCTAAATCCCAACAGCATCCTTCTTCTTTTTGCTGCGAGAGGAGTTTTTGTTTTTGGCCTGTTGGGATTGGATCAGTCAGCGCTTGTTCCTCGTTCAGTTAATGCTTCCTCTCGAGTATTGTCCTCAACTTCATTTGCTGATTCACTGTGTCTCATTAGTCCCTATCTCTGCTTATATTCCTCGAGGATGTAGAGAACTTACTAGATAGCTTACAGACTCTTAATTGTTGTGGGACGGCACTCTCACACTGACGTTGCTAACGTTTCAATCAAAAATACCAAAAATTCTCTTGTCTCAGCTTCTCATATGTTAGTGTTTTTTCTTTGTCTCACATGATAATAAATCTATAATTTTGTGGTTGTGGTTTGGAGGTTGGAAAAAAATTTTTTTTGAAAGCATCACCTTGGAAAAAATCATTTTAGAAACCAAATAATTGATACAGAAAATAATCAGCAGATTAATTGATAGTGAGAATAAATGTAAGTTGCAGCCGTATGTTAATACCTTCCCTCGTCAATGTATTCCATATCCCGCACCTAATTCTCTAATTCCCTTCTTCTTTCATTTTGGGCCCATCTCTCTGCTCCCCCTCTTCCTCTCCATCTGCCTCTCATCACTCCTCACAGTATGTGGTTGGAGCCGCGGACGCTGTAGGATGAAGAGCCCGGCGCACCGCACCAGGGACATCGAGCGGCAAGCTGGCTACCTGAAGCCCGAGCACTGCGCCCCTCCCCCGCCCCGCACCGGCTCCGACACCATGTGGTTCATCCGCGACGGCTGCGGCATTGTGTGCGGCGTCATCACCTGGTTCCTGGTCTTCTACGCCGAGTTCGTGGTGGTGTTCGTCATGCTGCTGCCCGCCAAGAATGTCGTCTACAGTCTTTTCAACGGGGTGATCTTCAACAGCCTCGCTTTCCTCGCCCTCGCCTCTCATGCCAAGGCGATGTGCACAGACCCGGTCAGTCAGACTCTGAATAGCAGATTGGTTGCTGGACCAAAGGAAAAAACTGAATCATTTACAGGCTGCAATACATTCATACAAACTGTGTCTAAATGCTGTAACGACACATGCTACCCAAGATTTTTTTTTTAAAAATGTAGATGCTATCTTTGTCTAGCTTTTGCATGTGTCAAAATCCAGTTTTAATACCCTTTAATATTTCAGTTTTTCAATGTCCTTCCAGTCTTTACCCTGGCAGTTCAATTCAGTTCTATTCAATTCAATACAAATTTATTAACCCATGAAGCTAAATTGACTTTTCTCATAAGCAAAAACAGACAATTACAAGCAAAAGAGCTGTTTCCTAAATTGAGTGTTAAAGCCAAATCATGCATTTTTCTTCAATTTATTTGCCGTGAGGGTAAATTTCCATCATTAAGGAACTCTTGCAGCCAAATTAACGACTCGGAAACGCTGTAAAAAATCTGCAGTGAGAGAAACTACAGCTGAGCTCTTTATCACCACATCTTTTTCCCCCCTCCTCTCTCTCAGGGAGCTGTGCCGAAAGGGAACGCTACCAAAGAATTCATCGAGAGCCTGCAGCTCAAGCCAGGACAGGTGGTGTACAAGTGTCCCAAATGCTGCAGCATCAAGCCTGACAGAGCTCACCACTGCAGGTACAGCACTCAGCGTGAATGTGTAGATTGCAGGAAAGATTACAGCTCCCACTGCAGACTCTGCAACTTTTTAAAGATGTGGGTCTGGGCGGGCAGAGTGTTCTGCTGAAGTCTGCACCTTGCAGAGTGAAGTCCTGATGAGTCTCTCACCGGGGACTCCTCCACTCATCTGTGTTTGTTCCTGCACTGGTTTTCCTGCTTCCCCTGTGTGGCTGTGGAGTAGCTGTGACGCATTTCCCTGCAGACTCTGCAGCCTGATAATAAGGAGTTCCCTCTGTGGCTGCTCAGTGGTTTCCCAGGGATCTCGAGGCATGAAAAGCACAAAAACACTGCAGTGTAATTGAATTGTAAAGCCAGTGAGTCATTCGGTCTCACAGGCAAGAATGGGTGTCAGTTTGAATGAAACAGATTTCTTTTTTTGCCGACTATTATTAGTCATCCTTGTGGGTGGTGCAAATGATACGCTGCAATGATACACTTGTCTCCAATGGCCCGTAAGAGTAATCTCTTACACGCAGTGTGGCAGCTTTTAAATGTGGATTTCCCTCAGAGAGTTGGTAACCAAAGCACACGGACAGACCCGGTGCGACTTCCTGCTTTGTCAGATGATAAATTGTGAGTTGCCAGATCTTACTTGAGTTTTCAAACAGCTGCAGTTCTGCGAGATAAATAACCCATCACACACACTCAACACACACACTGACAGACACAGTCCAGCCCCCATTACTGAGAGCAGTCTGTTCCCGTCTCTCACATCAGTCAGTGTCAACATGTGAGTGAATCAAGCTGCTGGAGGAAGACTGAGAGTTTGTGTTTTGATTTACTCTGGAAATAGTTAAAGATACCTCAAAGTAGCCTCAAAAGGTTGCAGTTTGCCTGTAATATTTTCCATCCTCATTATGTGTGTGTGTCCACAGTGTGTGTAAACGCTGCATCAAAAAGATGGACCACCACTGTCCCTGGGTGAACAACTGCGTCGGAGAGAACAACCAGAAATACTTTGTGCTCTTCACGGTGAGTCTTTAAACACAAAAACACGCTGACATCGTGTGTGTGGCGGCTCTGCTGTTGTTCACACAGTTCGCCTGTTTAAAATACGTTCATGTAAGAGAACACAACACGATGAACCCAAAAGAACACAGCGAAGAGCGGATGAAACGAGCAGAGAATCAAAAGAAAGATAATAAAATGTGATCAGGAAATAAACCTGTGTATTAAAGTACATTTGGCAGAATGCAGTTTATTTTTGGAATAGTATAACCTCCATAACCCCTTAAAATGGGTTCAGAACAACATATGAGAAAAATAATGTCAACGCTTATTCTGATTCTTATTCTATATATTAACTATATAAATCTTACAACTCTAATTTGAATGTATTCAGTGTGGAATATAGTTTAAAATAAAAAATATCTCCCATTTGGTTTTTGAATTTTCTTGTGAGTATTTCTAAGTTAATTTATATAATAGTAATAATAATAAACTTTATTTGTAAAGCACCTTTCAAACGGGAATTGCAGCTCAAAGTGCTTTACAAGAAAGAAATCACCTGCACCAAGTGAGAGCTTTACATAGAAAAGACAGAGTGGAGGTAAACAGATGAAACAGATAAAAAATGAATGTAAAATAAGATGGAGAATAAAACCCACTTGATAAAGATAATAAGGATGAAAATAAAAATAAAGACAATGCATAAAACCACACAATAAAATACTAGAATCTAGGTAAAACTAGAGTAGAATAAGGCTGAAAGTAAAAGGATAAAGCATCAAATCACAGCACAAGATAATCAAATATAAGTAAAAATAGATGACATAGAATGCATAAAATCAAAGACGTGCAGCAGTATTTGAGAGTCTTAACTCTAAATCTATGCTTTGTTTTACTCTTTTATTTTATTTTTTTTTCCTCAGATGTATATTGCACTAATATCCTTCCATGCGCTAATCTTGGTGGCCTTCCATTTTGTTTTCTGCATTGAAGAAGACTGGACAAGTAAGTGATATACCGGTGTAGTGGCCGGGCACTGTAGTGTACCCGAGGCATTAACTCTGCAGCTATAAGGTTGTTCACAAACTTTTTCTTTTTAACGTGATAAATCTTTCCCTCTCTGCCCTTCCTCCTCTCCAGAGTGCAGTAACTTCTCCCCACCAGCGACCGTCATCCTCCTCATCCTCCTCTGCTTTGAGGGTCTCCTCTTTCTGATCTTCACCGCTGTCATGTTCGGGACACAGGTCCACTCCATCTGTACCGATGAGACGGTGAGTGGAAGCAGCCGTAACTTCACCACCACATCTGTGCACCTCCTCAATGCTGACTTTCAGTGTCAGCATGGTCGGGTTTAGGTAGCCGTAAGGGGAGTAGAGAGTGGAAGGTGTCTTTGAATTTGGAGGATTGGCCTCCGAGCCTCCGGCAGCCACCCTCCACCCAGCTGAAGTGCCTTTGAGCAAGTCACTAAATCCTACCAGCTGTGTGGAAAATGAGCTGCACTGGCTCTGACCTTCCCTGCAGGCTGCTGCAGCGTTCACTCCACCTTACAAAAGACACTTCCTCACAAAACAGCAGTCAGGCTCATTTGTATTTATATCAATTGTTTTTATACATTTTCAGCCTAAAATGAGTTGGAAGTAAATGTTGCATCAAAAACATTTTGCAAAGGTTTTAATATTTTAGCCCAATAATCAGAGAATTGAGGACAAAGATCTGCAGGTGAGCTCTTGCATCACTTACAAGCACCTTCACGATTAAGAAACATGTTTGTGAACTTAGCATCGGTTTGATAGAATATATTTTTAAAAAAGCAACCAGTGTACTCCAGCAAACATCTGAACATAACAAAATTGGAGTAATATTTTATTTTATTCCATTTATTTGGCAGGCACTCTTGTCCAAAACAACTTACAATGAGTGAATTCAACCTCTCTGTGAGCAAAAGAGGTTGTTATATTAACTCTGAGGCATGGATTCCGAAGGCTGAGATTATATTGGACATATTTTTCTTATGCCACAAGATGCTGCACTTTATCGTAATTCTATGAATGACGGAGAGGTCATTTGGCCTCGAGTTGAAACTAAAACAAAAAACAGAACTGTTTAAAAGTCTGGGGCGTTGTGATGACCAAGTCCTGTCGAAGGCTTTTTAATGTGAAGCAGCAGCTGTAGGAAATGTTTTGCATTAGTAGCAATTTAAATCAGCACAAACGATAAACAGTGATATCAGTGAGAAAAAGACACAAACGGATGTGAATCTTTTGTGCATGTGAAGGAAATTTGAATCCGGCACGGGAATGGTGGACTCCGCCACTAAACATACACTTCTCACAAAAAGTTGGGGATATTCGGCTTTCGGGTGAAATTTCAGGATGAACCAAAAATGCACTATAACCTTTACAGGTGAACTTAATGTGACCTTCTCTAAACTTTTGAATGCACATGTCCAACAGTTCAATGTTTCAGTACTTTCTGCACAACTTGCTGTTCTCTAACAAGGAGCTTAATGGCAAAATTCACGACAGGTGTTTGATCCATGAATCGACCAATAAATTTCCTGGTTCAATTAGAATTGGTATTTAAACAGTCCTCCTCATCATGCTGTTCACATTTTGACATCATGAGACCAAGACGACACCTAACAATTGATCAACAGTACCTCGCCATTGCGAGGCTTCAAACAGGATGTTCTCAGACGGAAGTGGCCACTGAGCTTAGAGTGTCACAGAGTGTCATCAGCAGGTTGCAACAGAGATACAGAGAGACTGGAAGAGTCACAGAAAGGCATAGAAGTGGACGTCCTTTGGCCACATCCCACACTGATGACCGCTTCATTGTGAACAGTGCCCTGCGGAACCGGATGATGAATGCCACTCAACTCCAGGCACATTTAAGGGAGGTGAGAGGCACCCAAGTGTCACGTCAGACCATTTGGAACCGTTTACATCAGCCTTGACTGCGTGCTAGACGACCTGCAAGGGTACCTGACCACACCGTGTAGAGGCTCGTAACTCTGTACCCCAGAACCTCAATGACCTGAGTGCTGCCCATCAAGAAGAGTGGGATGCTATGCCTCAGCAGACAATAAGTCGACTTGTGAACAGCATGAGATGTCGTTGTCAAGCTGTAATTGATGCTCAAGGGCACAGGACAAGTTATTGAGACACTGACATTTTTTGTTGTGGTATATCCACCACTGTTGTTGGCTTTTGTTTCAATAAATTGTTTGAGATTAGGAAATCACCATTGCATGCTTCTACTTAAATGCCCTACTTTCATGATATAATACCACTTTTTACATTTTCCATAAATCTTACCCGAAAGCCAAATATCCCTAACTTTTTGTGAGTAGTGTATATAGCCCATTTTTCCAGTGTCTTACATATTGTTTATATTGTAGTCTTAAGGTAAAAGTCAATTTCTTGATGCAGTTTGAGCAAATGTGCCAATTGCAGCCTGTGGTTGATGCAGGGGAATGTGTGTGAACTAAACAAGGAGCGGGGTTACGCAGGGTAATGCCATCCATCTGAAAGCGAGGACGGAAAAAACAGAGAGAGGAGATGGAAGAGAGATGAATCCGTGAGAGACACATTGAGACAGATTGATCTCAGGGCATGGCTTTTAAATATCCTTTATGAGAAAAGAGCAAAGAAGAAAACTCCATAGCAGTGGCATTCAAGCGTCATTAAACCTCTGGCACAGGCCAGAGAATGAGGCGGTGAGTCGGGGGTGAAATAGGTGGAAAAGAATGAGAGGAAGGCGAGCGATGTGCAGCAGCGCCAGGTTCAAGCTAGCAAAGCAGCAAGAGAAACAGTGGTTAAGAGATAAGGATATTGTCGAGGAGGGAGGCGGAGGGTGGAAAGTGAAAAAGAGACACACAAATCCACTAGGGGGATGTTTTTATTAAGGCTCTTATCGATGGAGAGAGCTCACAGTATTAAGAGTAGACATGTTTAATGCTTTGCCAATACTGTGCATGTTAGACCGGACCATAAATCTGCAGCAAACAGCGAGGGCTCTGTAGGAGGGGAGAACAGCGAGGTAAATGGAAGAGGGAGCTGACTATAAAGAATGGTAAGAGGAATTAGCAGCAGAAGAAAGTTTCGAGCAAAGATTGGCAGACTTGAGATGAATCTAGGTTTAAGCACAGGCCATTATTTTCTTCTGCAAAGACAATATGCTCTCAAAGTATTTAGAATCTCAGGTGATAAAGATTTAATCAATATCGCTGAGCCTGCCAAGTTTTTCAAACTGTGTGTTATTTAAAACGTGTGCAAAAATATTATCGGTAATTATCACATGAAGTTATTTGAATATTTTCTGGAAAGCCTGCTTGGATTCTGGTTAAAAAATGTTTATCTCACACCAGATGGTCTGTGCTACCTGTGTGCGTTCACATAAAACGCTATTAAAATGCAAGAATGTTTCAATTTCATCCAAACATTTAAAGTCACTGATGTTTGAAATTTGAAAATGTTTTTGACCGTGCTGTTCTTCTCTCAAGGTCAGACTAGTTTTTTTTAATAGTTATCACAAAATTCATTTCACTCTGTTGGGGACTTTTGAAGGTGATTTTTTTTATTTTTTCCTAAATAAAACACAAAGATGTTGGCGCTTGTCTTCAAATAGCCAGCGAGAGGAGTAAAACAAGTTGAGGCAGGAGCGAGAGAGTGGGATGGATGGCTGTATCGGGGGTGGAGGAGGAAGAGTTTCGGTGGCAGATGGGAGCTGAGTTGCCGCTGGGCCGGCAGGACAGGGTACCCCCTGCCCCTCCATCCTGCCCCGTGGGGGGAGATGGGTGGGGCAGACAGGGAAACAGGAAGAAAACCTCTGTGGGGTTCCATTGTGCTTTAGATGAATAGGAGACTCCAGAGAGCCTTTTCTGCCCCTTTGTGTGGGGTAAAGGGGGGCAGCAGCAGGACACACACACACTCAGAACTCATTCACAACTTCAACAGGAGCTATACTTGCGTGTGTGTGTGTGTGTGTGTTTGGGTGTGTGCTCATGCCTCTTTAGAGGTGTGTAACTGTTGCATAACCAGTCATGCGCAGGTAAACATCACACCTGCTGGTTTTAGATTAAAAGTCTCTGATTCTCTCGATGATTGATATGCTCGGTGACATCTGACATTAAAAGTGCTGCACCCACCCACCCACACACCCACACACACACCCACACACACACACACACACACAAATACACACACACGTATGCAAAACGGAGCCACATCCTCTGATGAAGAGGTAGCATTTATGTGTAAAATGGCAGAAGACCTGCTGGGTCACTCGGGAGGAGTGAGTGAGTGAGTGCAGGAATTTTCATTTAAGATCTCAGCAGCACTCTGAGCATCGTGACCAATAGGATCAGGATTCTCCACGGGGGGTTATGCCAGATCCTGAGCAACCCCTTACCCTAAGATAGACACACACACATGCACACAAACACACACACACACACACACACTTGGTAAAAGTGACTGCACTGAGGTCCATAGATCAGAGGCAGCGTCAGCGCTTGATTGGCTGTGCTGTGGTCCAGCGCTCTGCATGCGTCCTCATCTAAAAGAGGGAGGTTTTTCAGGCCACGTACATTCTCCTCATCTTCTTAGCAGAGGCTTTTTTGTCTTCAGAAGCCAGTTGAGCCAAGTCCACTCAGAGCTTAGACCACAGCCAGCCTGTAATGCTTGTGTTTGTGTCTCTTTGTATTTGAGTATGCCATGTGGGCTTGGCGAAGTTGGAGGAAAATTCTGCTTAAAGAGTGTTAAATAATACACTTTCCACCAGGAGAGGAAATGTGCCGCATTAGAGAAGGCAGCGGCAGTTAGTGTTACTCTGACTTCCTTTTATGAATTTGGCATACAAAGCTACATTCTCCTACATCCACATTAATAAATTGCCTTCACTTGTCCCCATTTCCCCTTCCTCTTTCTTCAGTCTCTTGATAGTCTCATCAGGCGTATTTATAGTTTTATAGTCTCACATATACCAACCTCTGTCATCCATATCTCTCTCACTCCATCATTTTTTTTTTCCCAGCCAGCTCTCTGGCAGAGTTTGGGAATTGCTCTTTAGAAGGCACTGTGAAGAATCCCATTTCTATGAGTGTAACGCTTATTAGGGTCCCATCTGCCCTCAGGGTACTTATGAATGTGGGGGGTGTTTGGGTTGTCGTGGGGTAGGTAAAGGAGGGGAGCGAGGGGAGCTTTGTCATGCCTGCGTATAAGTGGATGTGGGTGCCACTGGGGGCTTGTGCGAGGTGGGAAGGGGCTCTTAACACTGCGGCGCACACACCGAGCAGCTGGTGTGTCTAAAGTAGGGGAATGACACACAGACCTCCCCGGAGAGACGGGCGTATTGAGCGTTCGTGCGCATATCTCCGGCTGAGAGAGGGAACGGAAATGATCCTGCGTCCTTCTGTCTGCATGGCAGGCAGCTAGGCAACAGCAGGACTTTCAAACAACTTACAATTTTTTTCCCCCTCCCTTGTGTTTTAAATCAAGGCGAACGATGCTCACTGAGTGTGTTTGTGAGTGTGTGTGTGTCGGGGGAGGAGGGAGGGCTTGGTGGGTTTTGTGTGATTGGCTGCATGTCAACAGTGTGCTGCTGTGTTATTTAACGTAGTGACTGACATGGAGTTAAAGCACCATGTTTGTCTCTTAAGCTCATTGCTGCTGTCAGTAATGGAGCAGTGATTGGCACTTATTCAGAGGTCAATAAGGCCACATCCAGACCTTTCCTGTCCTTTACGTTCTGCTCTTTTCGCATCCTTGTCACTCCTCTCTTTTCCCTTCCTCTTCTTTCCTTTCCTTTCCTTCCCAGAGTCTCCTTTCCTTTTCTTCCCCTGTGTTTCATTTTCTTGCCTCCCCTCTCCTCCCCTCTCCTCCCCTCTCCCCTCCTCACTTTGGAGCTTTAAAGATTGTGCTAAAGGAAAATGTCAGCTATATGCCGTTTCTGGCTTCATCCCCGAAACATATGCAGACACATACAAACACGCACAGTAGGGGCAATAATCCCTGTTTCTGCTCAGACCCTCTTGGATCACAACCATAGCAAAGAGGAGAGGGAAAGAATGAGATCTGCCCTCATCCACCCTTTAATTCCTCCACCCGTCTTCAGCTCCAGGACTTAAGTCGTACCACTCCTCCAGAGACTTTGACTGGGAGCCTCCAAACACACAGTAAAGATTCTGCTCTCGCCTTGGATGCAGGTCTTAATCAAGGGCTGACAGCCTCCTCTTGGCCCGGTTTGTGTGTTTGGCGTGAGTGTGTGGATGTGCGATGGGTGTGCGCTGATGGGAAGCCAGCTGTATTACTTAGGTATTACTCCCTTTTCTGCATGGGTCACAGTGGGGTCACAGTCCCAGTCTCAATCAGCACACAGCTCGCGCACACACCCATCTCTCTCTCGCTCTGGCAGCCGTTCTGATTGCACAGGAGGAAACCTGGTTTATCCTCCTGGTTCATTCACCACGCCAGGTGTATGCGGCGCGCGCGCTACAAAATGCCACCAGGCATCCGTCGCTGAAGAGTTAGGAATCGTTTTAAATGAGTGCCATGTGTGAGGTAGTGGGACGAGGTCTGGCCTAATGTGGCAGATGTACCTGCATGTAATTAAGGTTAGATTTAAGTGTATGAGCTCACACGCGCATCAAGTGTGTCAGCGGGTGTGTGTTTCAAGCCTCTTACCTGCTGCTGACCAGATGGGCTCAGCAGCCGACCTCACGCTCACCTCTCCCCGCCACTCCGCTTAGATTAGCTGGTGAGCTGAGCTAAGGCACACGGGCATTATAATGGACACATCAGCGCCCCCACCCCACCCTCCTCCCCCCGCCTGCAACACCCAATCCTGCACACACACATGCACACACAAAGCACATGTGCAGCCCTCATTCTTCATGTAAGATATTTAGGATGATGCTATGTGTGTGTGTGTGTGTGTGTGTGTGTGTGTAGCTGGTTGGGCAGCACCCGTGGCCTGCTGTTTATGGGGATTATGAAAGCAGATGGACAGCCATGCTGACTGGTGAGGGTTCATTAACTCTGGGTGTCTCTGCTCTGCTGCTGCTGTTGCTCAGCTTCACTCGCCTCCAATCCTCTCAGCAACAAGATGTGGTGTGTGTGTTTCTGTGTGTGTGTGTGTGTGTGGAGGTACAGCAGGTAGAGAAAGCACCTCAGTCCAGCAGAGGAAAGCCATATAGATGTTTATCGATCGGGGATGGATGTGAGCTTGAAGTTTCTGCTTGATTGGTTTATGTGGAAGCGTTGCAGCGGCTGACACTTTTTTTGTTTATGCACTCTCTGACGTCATGATGTTCAACTGCTTCCACATTAATTTGCATTGAGGTATTCCTTGTGTCGTTTTGTGTCAAAGGAAGGTTTTTCTACATGAAAAAGCAGCAGGAGGAACATGTTTCATGTAATCACACCAGCGCCAGCTCAAGAGTTATGATTTAGCATGATGCAATATCTTCAGCAGAGGACCATTTCCATGGCACTTCTGCAGGGGGAGATGAATAGGTATAGTTATAGTGGGTCATTAAACACTGAGTGGTGTCTCTCTGTCTATAGCTTCAACCTTCACGCTGCAGCCAGCCCCTGCCCTCCTCTTCCACAGCTTAATAAAAGAAACATGGATCACGCAGGGACAGATAGACATACCTGTGGAGAGCCAGACAGACAGACAGAAGGACCAGCAGATTCCTGGGCAGATGGGTTGTTTGGAACCCCTCAGAGGTGCCATCAGACAGACAGACAGACAGAGGAGTAGTCAGTCACCCAGTGTCGTGCAGACTTGGCAGAGATGTGACCGAGAGTTGGAAAATTCAGGGAAAAAAGTTCAAAACAGTACAAATATAGTAAGTAATGATTATTTTCATCTTTTAGTCTCTTGATTATCATTAGTATTAGTGATTTGGTCTATTAAATGTCAGAAAATAATGAAAAAGTACTCATTACTGTTTTCCAGAGACCACGGCGTTGCCTTTAAACTGCTTCTTTTGTCCGTCCTACAGTCCAAAACCAAAGATATTCACTGAGTGATGATATCAAACAAAGAAAAGGAGGAAATTTTCATGTTTGAGAAGCTGGAACAAGCAAACGTTCGCCAGTTTTGTTTGATTAATAACTTAAAGAAATTATTAAACTTAGTGCAGTTGTTTAATGTCTTGCTGAGAGTTAGATGAGAGGACTGATACCCCCCTCGGGTCTGTACGGTCAATATATAGCTTCAGCCAGAAGCCACTTAGCATAAAGACTGGAGACAAGGGGAAACTGCTAGCCTGGCTCTGACAGAAGGTAACAAAAT
>JAPZEA010000008.1:8399945-8412004 GCA_029783685.1 Heniochus monoceros
AATTTAGTTCCTAGTTCTGCTAGTTGAAATGCAGGTAAAGTTCCCAGAGGACAAAAATCCTTGAGAGGAACTCGGGAACTTTACCTGCATTTCAACTAGCAGAACTAGGAACTAAATTTAGCTCCTGTATGATGGTTACAGGAGCTGCTCTGAGGGTGGTGCTTTCTTTCCGGGTGGAGTTTGCAGATTGATCAAACAGAGATGATGCACCTGCTTCAGCTTGTGCAGAGTACTGGACGACACAAGCATTAATATTAGGACAAGGTAGCATTTGTTTTTATGCTTAGCGTTAAAATGCTAACGTTTTTTTGGCTCCCTGACTAGCTATAAAACTGAGAGAGTGTGTGCAAACAAGCTGAGGGCATTCGTAGAGCATGAGAGAGAGGAAGAGGCAGTCAAAAGAGCGAGTGAGTGAACGTGAGAAATAAAACCTTTATTTGCTAATTGTTTGATTGTGGTTTCGTTTTAAGAGCAGGAATAAATAACCATAAAGCACTCGACAGATTGTCTGCTTTGGAGACAGCTGTTCTGGGCTTTTCGGTCTGCGTTTCCACCTCTGCACGTCTCCCTTTTTTCTCTTTCATTGCATCCACTGAAACATCATCAGAGGCAACAATACTAAATATTGTACAAAGAACAGCTGGATGACTCTGTGTTGTTTCCTCGTGCGTAAAAACTGCATCTCACATACTGCTATTGCTTTTTCAATTTGTCATCAGTTTAATTTGCGTAATTTTTACCAGATACAGTGAAAATGCTAATTACTGTGCAACGGAGACTTTCAGTTGTTTCAGGAATTATAGAACCAGAGAAACTGAACCTGTGTGGTCAAAAAGGGTTATAAGATTCAGGTTATCCAACAGGCATTGTTTATTTTTAGGGGATAGTGCACCGTAATCAACGTCAATTTTCAAACTTAAAAGGGGTTTGAGATGGAGTTGGGTGATTGGACGAATATACCGGCTATCGGCTTTTGGCTGAGTCCATCACCGGTCGTTTTTTGATTGATTTTTGTCATTTAATTTTGCTTATTTAATGGTCTGCCTCAGACTAATGAAGCTGTGGTGCAGACAGACTCTGTTCAGTGAGCTAAACCAGCAGCACAAAGAGGTCAGCAACGGCAAAGAGGGGCAAACAGGGGGTAACAGGGAGGGGCAAACAGCATGTAGAGCCAGAATATTTTAAGAGTTCATTTCGACCAAACCAGTGCTGGCAGAAAGACGAACCAAAATGGCTTTGGTGAGTCTTATTTTGTCTCTGTCAAGTTTGAATGAAGTGTGTTTTATGATGAGTTAACAAGGCAATTAAGCTTGTCTAAAATAGCTTAAAATAGCTTACAACAGGTGTAAGAATATTCCCTTTCTTGGTATTTTGAGAGTTTACTTTCTTTGTTTGCTGCCTGCACACATCTCTCCAATGAAACGGAGGGTGGGGCGCCGCACATGCCTGCACGAATATATCAGTAATTGCTGGTTTTTGGGCAGCAGCCTGTATGTGTGTGCGGTGCCTCTTACTGTGTGGTTGATCCAGCTGTTGGGGATCTCAGGTCTTCCTCTGTCTCGCAGAACGCTGTCCTTCATGCTCTCCACACACGGGTGTTCCCTCAGGTTCCCAAAAGGCGGCTCGTACTCCTTCACCTCTGCACGCACAAATAAGAAACAGGTACAGAAACATGAGCCTGTGACCACCCAAACACGTGGTTGTTTTATACGAGCAATAAACTCTGAGAGAGATTCACATCTACTGAACGATACAGCTCTGTTGAACGGAGAGATCAGATGGCAGTGCCCCACAGCGCACACATCAACAACACTTCTCAAAGGATTCACTGTGCGCTCCAAATTAAAACTGCAGGTTGCAAACTTTAAATAGCACTGAAGCAGCACAAACACCGAAAGAACCCTGTGCTGCTGATAGAGGGGCCGAGGGGGAGATTTGCTGAAGAGAAACACTTATTATTATCACATTTTTACCCTCAGCGTCAAGGAGCTTAAAGTATCTCACCAGCGCAGCTCTGGCTTTGTGTCAGCTCTCTTACACAATGAAATCCAGGGTGCTTGTCAAAGGAAATTTACCAGTTGAGTTTACTCAGGGCGAGATTTCAAAGCACCGCCGTGGAGGACGAAGTCTGGAAACTGTGGGTCAAGAGTTTTTCCAAAGATGGTTTATCTTACATGAATTCATGTATCCTCGGAGTAAAACAACAAATCAAATTTCAAATTGCTTTGAAGTGTGGAGGGCTCGTGTGAAGGAAAACACAAGTTTCAGAGAATCCATCGAGATGAGAGTCGCCTGATGAGGCGCGTGACTGTGTGAAGAACGTGGATGTAAATAATTAGCTCAAGCAGATTTTCAATAATTAAAAAGTTGACCAGGAGAGGAAATAACAGTTTGAGAAACCACAAATAACACCTCAGCAAAGACAGACAGAAGCCGTCAAACAGAAAACAGACACGAGTTCCACTTTTCTACTTTGGACTGCTTTGAAAACTTTAAACTGACTGTCACTGTTGACCGTAATTGAGCACAATGATCCCTTTCATATACCTTTTATAATTTCCTCACCTAGAAAAACAGACATGCACTTCTTGTGTGCGTACACTACATTGTTATTGCAGCTTTCAGCTTTAACTACAAGCTGAAACCTGACTGACGGAAATGAATCAAACATACGGTGCAGCCTGTGTTATTACACAATAACGAAAACGATCTGCATTTACTCAAGAAGTCAAAAGTGTACTGTTTGCAATAGAAATGATGACTAATGCTTAAATATGATGACGTTAATGAAACACAAATATAGTCTAACAGCATCAGACAGTGATGCTATAGCTGCTATAGATTCATTAACCTATAAAATATACAGCAAAGGCTGTTACAGGCAGGTATTTGTCTTCTTTGGATATCAAATTTAAATGTTATTGTAGTAGAACCTGTTTCTGTTATTTCTTCAGTTATCGTTTATTTTTCCTGAGCGTGAGGGTCTTATATAACCTAAAGCTGGACTTGCCCCCTTTGAGCTCTCAGTTGCTGAAAGAATACACCTAAAAGGCAGCGCTGGTGACTGATTGTGAAAGCGAGCTGGTGCTTTAATACATTATATCTCCCTCAAAACACACACAGACTGCAAACATAAACTGAAAGAAAGGCACAGTGCAGATTTGTCCTCCGCTTTCCCGTCTGTGAATCCGTCCCACAGAGTTTACACGATTGGAACAAAGCAGCGGCAGCCGGAGTCAGCGAGCTCCGGGGCGACCCGCCCAGTCGCGAGGCCGACATGGTGTCTGCAAGCGAACCGACACGTCTTGTATGCAGGCTACTATGTATGCAAAATGAGAAACTGCAACTATTTGCTAAAGTGTCGATTGGGTTAAACAATTTGTGGGATGAACCAGATGACGGTTTCACATTTCACTCTTTCAAAACATGTTTAAAAGAAGCTCGGAGGAAGTTATGAAGCCCTCAGACAGAAGTGGAGGCTTCTGGGAGACAGACAAGTGCGACAGATGAGTGAGACTTCCTATTTCTTCAGGCCAGCAAAGTTCCTCTGGATTGGCATTAAAGTTTAAACACTGCCCCACCCAAGCATTAAGAGAAAAGGTGACAGACCTGTTTTTGTTTGGACAGCTCCGTGGGAGTGTGTAACTGCGCTCTGCCCTGCAAATCCCATTTATAAACTGTTGGGCAAACATGTTTATGTGTTCATCTCCAAACAATGGGCCCAAAATATATGAATCATACTACTGAGCACTTTGCAATGTAAACAACAGTGTGTATTCCAGGATGGAAAGATTGGCCAATCCTGCTTTAAAAAGGAAAGATGGTTTTTCCCAGCAAACCTTAAATTAAACTCTGAACTAGCAAAAGCTATTGAAAACACAACGCGGGGCGAGGGAGGAATGCTGTGGTTTGCAAAAGTCGCACACTGCATATTGACAAGATTCCTGCGAAGCAATATAACAAGTTCAGCAGAGTAACAATGAGGAACTTACACTATGTCTCCTACGACAGCTGACTTGGAGTGATGTGAATTTTGCAAAGCTAGCACATATTTCATCCTTAATGCCTATTTTCCATGCTGGTTGTCAGGCATGCCTGTCGAAACTGTCTGGGAATCTGCAGCCGAGAGAAATTCAGTTAAATTTAGCCACGATGGCAGACTGGGGGAACTTGTCAATGAGTGTCACTCTTGAGGAGGTTTGTGATATGCATCCATGACAGTCATGTTGCCACAGCTAACGGCCACTTTCATGTCTTTCGGGGAAGGTCCAGGACTTCAACCATCCCAGCTAATTATAGTCTTTCATGAACCTTTCACTTGTTTTGATTGTGGCCCGATCACACACAGATGTATTCAGCTCCGTGATAAATGTTTGGATATCAAACTGCAGCAACAAGCCAAACAGGAACCATCCTAAAATATGACAGTGAAGCTATTTATATTCGTATTTTGTCATGCTGCCCTTTAAAGTTAACATTCTGCATAATTACGCTCAACAAAACATAAACAATGAAAAAAAAGACCTAAAGTCCTGTAACCTAAACACATAAATAATGCATAAAAACAGATTCACGCAGAGTTTCGGCATGTGCTTGGAAATAAATTAGTAATGTGATCACAATAACATCGTCTGTTTCCCAGAGTCTGTCTGCGTGGAGCAACAAAAGCTTGACTAATCCACTCCCAGCTGCCTCCGCTGGTTTTAATTAGGCCGCGGTGGCTGTGACACTTGTTTGTGTTCCTCACAGGTTGTTAAAGTCATTTAGTACAGATGTAGGCATGTGCATTACATGTTAGCAGAGCTCAATTCTGGACACATGGCACCGACTTACCCTGAAGGCTTACCCTGCCATTAACTACAGCTGATTAGTGCCCTAACCTTCACCTAACCCCATTAAAGGAGAACAAAAAACGATTACAGCTCACGCTGGATGTTACTTTTGTGAAACCAAACTGAGCACATGCATTTTGTCCCCAACTGATCCACAGTCAAGCAGTTTGAAATCAAACATTCGTCCCCAAACGTGGACTATGGCAGACCTCGCACAAAACAACACAAACACACCGTACTATCAGGCCCTCCAGTCCCGGAGGAGTTGATGGTCTGACATCTGGAGAGCAGCTGCCCTAACCTCTTCTCCTCTCCAGTCTAGCCCAACCTCTCCCTCTGGGGACCGAAGGCATTTCTCTGTCTGCAGCTCCACATTCAACACCACTCCACTATTATCCCCCCACGTAGCCCCACCCGCCCGAGGAACGCCCTCGTAGTCTTTCCAAGCCCTAAATCTGGACCAGCTAAATTATACAGGAGGGACATTTTAGGGAACAGAGTCAGAGATAAAAAGGCCTGAGCCTTGAATCCGGCTCTTCCTCCTCTCCGAGGTGTGTTGATCTCTCCGTTTCCCTCTCACTCCTCACTCAACTTTTCCTCCGTCTTTATATTCTTGGAAGATAAAGAAAGCAAAGTGATGGCTCATGGCTGGCTGACTGGCGTTGTCGGCAGACGGCTGTGTTCTCCTCGCCTGGCGGATCTCGGATCAGACCACGGCCTCAGGAACTGCGACAGAGCGGCTATGTGGCTGCCTGCCACTGAGACGCAGAGCTCTGATCAGACATCTGTCTTCCACAGACACACACACACACACATGCAGGTGGCAACGGAGACAAGAGAGACAAGAGGAAACCAGGGCTTCACCCCAGTCATTATAATGATGCCCAGGGATGTGTCACTCTGAATATCTGTGTGTGTGCACATGTGTTTCATATTTTGGCTCACGTGAGGTGAGCACTCAGTGTGTCATTAGTGACTCACCGGCCTCCAGGGACAGCCTGGCAACTTGGTGAAAAACAAGAGACCGGCAGCGTGAAAGCATGAAACTCTCTGAGTGCACTCTGTAAACACATCAGTTTTACTCTCATGGTGCTCCGATTCCCCCGATCAATACCAGATCTCTGCCAGCAGACTATCTGCATGGAGATCTTTCTCAGCTGCCAGTGAAGCAAAACCAAATCACTGCATCTCATTTACGCAGCTCATTCTTTCCACCTTCCTCGGGGTTTATCAAGGTAGGAGGTTGGCTGTGTTTGTGCAACATTTTAACCTTTCAGCATGAGAACGTCTCCTTGGGTTTTGGCCCTAATGAAGTACAGATTTCAACCCTCGGCTCGTCTCGGAGAGATGCCAAGTCTGGAAAAAATGGATAGAGAGATACAGAAAACACACAAACTGCTCCAGCTGCTTCCGTCTATGTGCAGTCTCGATTCTGGTCCAGGGGTGGGACGGGAACCCTTCTGCTTCCCCTAAATCTACGCTAGCCTGTCCTCCCTGTCTGTCTGTGTCGGCACGAGTAAAGCTGGACGGCTGTCTACAGTGCTACAGTGCAGTGGGAGAGTAATTAAGTGCTGTCTCACCTGCCTGAGGCTAGGAAGAAAAAGACAGACAGACAGACAGAGGGGGAGAAAAATGTAGATAAAGGTTTAGAAGCAGAGAATGACACAGAGTTTCTGTGCAAGGACAGTCAGAAAAATGTCTCTAAGTTTGGTCTAAAATAACATTTGCTGCCCTGTACAAAGTTTCTGTTTGTCAAGATCTAAATAAAAGACTGAGAAAATGAGAAATGAATGAAATGGATGGAGGAGGATGAGTGGGATGAATAAAGCCGTTGTCCCTCAAATCCCCTCCAGAGGAAACCAAGCGAAGCCACACTAACCTTTAAGGAGGCTGGATTCATTTAGTCCACCAACATGCATCCTGTCTGGTCTCCTCATGAGACATTAGCTGCAAAACATCCTCGTATAGAGGAGACATCCATACTTACAACTTCACTCTGAGAACAGTACGTTTTGGGGACTGCGCTCTCTGCAAAACAGGAAATAGTCTATTTTCTTTTCAAAGGTGTACCAAAGGGGCGCACATATTCTTACTGTTGGGAAGGAAAAGCGAGGGGGATTGTGGGTCACTCAGCCATGTTTTTTATTGAGAGGACTCTTGGGTAGGGTAACTGTGTGATACACTTCAAGGAGGCCACCCGGGGAGGTTGGTGGTGGTGGGGGAGCAAAACAGGAATACGACAAAGTAGAAGCGTTCAGGCCCAAACCCGGCTTTCAATCACTGCTCTTACACAATTGAGACAGGAGCAGTCACATAAACAAGCTTGACCACAGAGACACTAAAGGGAAGTGAAAACAAACTACTGAGTGTCGACATGAAATACTGCCCTGTGCTTTGCCTTCAGATAATCACTCATTTCTATTATTTGCACATATCCTGGCCTTGTTTTTGCTGCAGAGTGACAAACACACGTAACGGTACATTAGGAAAGTGAAGGCAGATCCTTGAGACTTCTACAAGATGAATTGTGTGTTTGACACTTTCAGATTTTGTTCCCACAGTGATTAATGGGTCATGGATGGCACACACATTAAGTCCTGTCGCACAGTGTCACACATCCAGTAAGCGAACTCAAGGTGGAGTGGGCCGCTGCGCTCCTAATTGGTAAAGTCGTCGCCGTGCTGGTAGTCCTTAGAGGTCAAGCGAGCTGTGGAGGCAATTTTTCTTTTTACAGTATTTCTGAGGCTTTTTACACTGCCCCCAAAGGGAATTTCAGCGCTTCTATTGATTTCCTTTACCCTCAACAGCCCGGGCTAATCTTTAATTTACCAAGGAAAATGCGGTTATCTCCATTATTAACTACAGTAAAGGTCGCAAGTGATGTTTACTGTGTGGGGTACAGTGGGGGCACCATGCGATTATCCAGGCGGTAAGATGTATCATGTTTAAAGCTGGCGTCCACAAAACACAATTAACACAAATAAACACCCAAAAACACTCCGAGGTGGTGAGGGCAGCAGAATGCAATCCTCATTAAAGGAATAGTGCAACATTTTGGGGATTACTCTTTTTTGCTTTCTTGTTGAGAGTTAGAGGAGGACGTTTATGCAACTCTCGTCTGTCAAGTGGTGCTTTTACGGGGTTTATGTGCTGGACTGTTTTTTTCAGCTGGAGGAAATGACTTCATGGAGTCTCTGCTGGTTGCCTGACCACCTCACAGTGATGACAAGACCCTTGCAAGCCACTGCGCCTCGCCTTAGAGGTGCTGGTGGGCAGATTTTGTTACCTTTGGACAGAGCCAGGCCAGCTGTTTCCCCCTGTTTCCAGCCTTTATGCTAAGATAAGATGAGCTACGCTTGGAGAGTGATATCAATCTTCACATCTAACTCTCTGAAAGTCCATTTTCCAATCTGTCAAACTCTTCCTTTAAGAAGTCCATCTTTCAGGAATCATTAAAACCTCCATGACCTCAAACATCTACTGAATAAAACACTGACATCTGGCCTGCTGTTTCACAGTGTTCTGTGAGGAGGATCACGCTAGACGGGTATCATCATCTTCACACATTTGCTATGTAGAAGGGTTAAACCCTCTGGCGTCTGAGGCCTGTCAGACACTTTTAAGGTAGTTTGACACGCATTGACATTTTTACATATTTCACCTGTCTAAAAACCACTGATCCCAAAGTGCCACACATGCTTATATTCAGCTCAAACTCAGCACCAATAATCTGGGAGCAGTAAGAATGTCATGAATCCATTTGTTGTTTAAATCAGCTGTTTTGTTGCTTACCTGCCTATGAATCAAGAACAGAACACACAATACAAAGAGATATAAACAGGTTAAAGTAAGGACAGCATGCATAGTAAAGCAGCTCATAGCTAAGAGTTCCCTCTGCCTGATCACCATGCAGAGTGTAGACATTGTTTTTGCCCACCAGCCAGATTTTTTTTTATAATAGAAATGATCATTTCCAGAAGTTTACCGCTCATCATAGAATGGCAGATGTCGTCTTCAACAGGGCTTTACTGGTATTGATGACTTTTACACAGAATAAACAGCCCTCCCTGCAGAAACTTAAACTGCTTGGTGGTAAAAAAAATAACTGAAATGGACCAAAAAAATCAGTAGTTTTCACCACAGGTCAAGATTATTTTTTTTTTTTAAGTATTCCAGGTCAGTGTTTTGCCAAAATGCCTTCTTATTTAATACAAAGCTTGAGATTTGTAAAAGACGTTCTTTGTGCTGGGGAGGGAGGAGAGATTACTGCTGTTTGCCATGTTTCCGGGTTCATTTTGCTTAAGTTTATTTTGGCCTAGCATCACACAGCAGGGAGCAGTTCTCAAACAGAAACCTCATGTGCAGGCATTTGTGTGCTGAAATGAAGCACCATTCTCCTTGACAAGCTTCTGCAATTCTTTATAGTCACACTGAATCAAAGTGTCATTACAAGCGATTGAAAGAGATGCATTATAAAATGATCTCCCAGAAGCAACCCGAGTGGGTTTCGTCCCCACAGACACTGAAGTGTTATTGACAAGGTTTAATTAACACTTTGTTTGGATGAGCACGTCAGCTTCGGCACTCGGAGAATGTACATTTAATTCGTGACTGTGTAATTCTCATCGGCTTTGTTCAGTGTGTTCTGTTCTAATTGATTGTAACTGTTTTGAATCATGAGCACATACCACAGAGACGTTTCTGTTACAGTGCAAGGCTGCAGGCTGTTTTCAACGAATGCATTTTTGATGTTTTTACGAGTTTGCCAAATCAAGCAAAGATATGGGCTTACATGTAGTCACATGAACTGAAAACTGTTTTGATACACAGTATATCTTCAGATCCGTTTATGATTGCAGAGTTATATATATATATAGATCAAGACCCTGCTTATTGAAACACATCGTATGTTGTCCTGCATTGCTGGTGCCTTAGTTTGTAAAGCTAGTACTGCTGTTACAAATCAATCCCCCATTTTCTACAAATATTATTTTTGCATCGTACAGTGTGCTTCAGACTCTTCTGGTTTGGTTAGTCAACAAAAACATGCAGCACTCATAGTTATAACGAAGCGCACCTTAACATTATTCAGAAGTTTCATGGACGGTAAGAAAGGTTCCCATTAGTTTTTATGGTTTATATTAGTCACTCTTCTATCAGTTAATGAGTATAAATTCCAAATGATGTCAAGTAATTCTACATAGATTCTAAGTCTCTCTTAGGGAAAAGTTTTGAAGGATTAAACATTACAGCAGCGGTTCTTGTGCTTTGGCTCAGGGCCTAAAATTAATTGGGAAGGGTTTTTCACACCACGGGAAGCTTGTTACAATAACAGATACTAAAGTTGCTCAGTTCTGGTGCCGGGCTTTAAAAGGTGTTGCTTCGTAAGCAGTGTGAGGTTCAGATAGGCATGCTATGGTAGCCCAAAGAGGAATGTGCCTTCTGTTCTCATGCCGCTGGATGTTCCCTTCCGTGGACGGCTGTGTGGCTTTCCTGAGCACTTATGGTTTTCATGTGCTCGTAATGTATACTCTTAGGCTTCCTTCAGCACATCAAACTGATTTTCTCTCCACCCCTGATGTTTTTTTCTTCTCTTAGTGTTTTTGCTGGTGAGGTGGCGCTTTCTTTTTTAATTAGCCATTGTGGTTAGCACTGCTAATCTTAGCTACCCAGTCAGTCTTCCGTTTACTCCAAACGAACCAGAAACATGAAATGAATCAGCACTGCTAAGGTTGGTGGAGAAATGTATGAAAATCTTCAGGAACAATCATTTCTTTAAGCAGTTTTTATCTTCAGAAATCTATGTGCTGTCTTGATGAACAGACATGCTTCCTTTATTAAATGTTAAATGTTTGATTCACCACATTGATATCCGCAAACTGGTGGACTTGAGTGTTTGTTGCTTTAAGGACGAGGAAGAAAAGCTTTTAGACAGAGTTGCTGAGACTAATAATTTGAAAGTGGGAGCAAGACCATGTGATGAGTACTAGTACTAGTATCTTTTTCCTGGGATTTCCTGTTTTTTTACAGCCAAGTTCTTATTTTATTTTTTGCTATTTCTGTTTCTGGAAGCAGGATTGTTAGAAAATGAGGCCTGTCTGAAGCCAGTGTGAAGAATGGTTAATAGCAAAGCCTTTGTGGAATGATTGGTATGTTCTAGCAGAAATAACACTACATTTGGCTTTTATATTAGGAAGAGTCGTTGGTGTTGATTATTCTTCCACAAAGCAGCCCAATCGATGGTTTCCTTTTCATTAACTCCTACTCTGAAATAAACAGCTTCTAGGTGGAGATGAATGCAACATGTTCACAGACAAACTGACTAATGTCATTTTGTGTTTTCCCCTGTCGATCTAACACCTCACACTTCACTTCTATTGCCATGCTGTTTGCCTTTATTGTTATGGGTGCATGTGCTTCCATGATGTGTAACCTCTGAAGGTTTCATTTCTTGTTCAGTTTTTCCTCATTATTGCCTCTGTGACTGAAAAATTAAAGTTTGGGAAATGCAGCAACCTTTTGATTCATCCTCCATACTGAGGAAGTGTGTTTGTGTGTGTATGCATTTACTGTATATATATATATATATCCAGGCATTTAAGTTCCGTGGTTCATGTGATGTTCCCTCTTTTGTCCATGTGTTTGACATTGTGATGATAGAGAATGGGCCTTTTGCAGTCACACTGATTCGTGGCCTTTAGCTCACTGGTTAAGTTCCCTTCCAAGGCCAGAGAGGAGTGACCGAGTAATGTACTGATATTTTTGATATATCAAGGGGAGAAATGCATTGGAGGAAGCCCCTCCTAGAATGTGTGCGGTCAGAGAGGAGGAAGAAGGAAGACCTCTCACTCTGCTGCTTTTTAAAGTCACTATCTGTTTCTCAAGATTGTTTTATTATTATTTTTAGATGTCATCCATCATTGCTATGTAATGAGGATGAGGATCTGCTCCTGGAAAGTAAGAGATATTGTGTAAAGATGCACTTTTGTCAGTTACAGTCAGTTTTAAAATTTGTCTCAGGCTGCCAGTGCTAATCCCTGGTAATCTTCCTAGATTACACTAACCTTTGAGAGTTTTCCTGATTTTATGTAGTAGCCTTTTTTTCACTTCAGGTGAAAATGAAAATATTTTTAGTGTCATCCAGTTTAAAATATTCATTATGGGTGAAATAGCAATCACACATTACTAGGCTACATGGTTTAGCATGTTGCAAAGATTTGATGATTT
>JAPZEA010000008.1:8456867-8469341 GCA_029783685.1 Heniochus monoceros
TATTTCCCATAATGCCATTACCATTGAATCTCATTTGTAGGACGATCTGCTCTCCGATGTGCAACTCCTGCATTATGAGTCCTATTAAGCTTCAGAAATGTCTTCTGTACTCTATAAACTGCAGCTGTAAAAGTCTCGAGAACTTGGTTATAGCTATGCTGTATTCATGACCTCAATAAAGTTGAACTGTTGAGTAGAACAACTCTTCACACATGCACACAGGCACACACATACTAGCTTAAAACTGGTAAAGTTATAGTTTAGCAGCTCTGAAGTTTAATTAGGACACTTGAAATGGAAAACAGGGGATCACACAACAATGAGAAACAGATGAGTGATGAGGGCAAGTCCCGGGAGCTCTAAAACCCCACATTTGTCAGTCGTTAGCCGTTAAAGACCGTTAGGTGGCAGAGACTTGTTCATTGGGAGATAAGAGCAAATCGTGGCCTCGAGGCGAGCGGAAGCAGGTGTTGAATGGCAGATCAGACAAAAGGAAAAGGGCAGGTGTTGATTTGATTGGACAATAAACAGCTGAACGGTCACGAGAGACACCCTGAATGACGCAGTTGGCTTTTGACCGTTTGTGGATGGAAGAGAATGATTTAAAGTAGGTATTTACACTGCGACTGAGGAAAAAGATAATGAAGTATGGCTTTAGTTCACTTCAGGAACCTGTGTGCCTGTTTCTTTTTGTGTGTCGTCAAGTGGACAGGTGGCCTGTTCAGAGTGAGTTAACGGCCAAATGAATCAATAGCGGCCGGCTCGTCACAGGGACCAGCGAACACAATGAAGGCACAAGCCCGAGACTGCTTCCTCTTTAGCACCATATAGTGGCTTCAATATTATGTAGCATTTCTTTAGCACAGCTGAATTGAGCAAGCTCTTCCATGTGCTTTTTTTCTTTTAAATTTGGAATCATGTGGAAGCTTCGTTTAAAGGCACTCGATGTACAATTTGATTGTTCGTCACACACGTCGCCACGCGTGACGACATAGCTCGCCCGTAATGCGCACAACATGCCATCATGTCCCAAAATGCAGCGCTGGACTTTGAATGAGTCACATGAACTGCGAGGGCTCAATTGCAATTGTCACCAAACAAAAAGCTCCCTCTCTGTCTGGAAGAAAGGGGTCTTTTGATGGACGCTGGAGTGGATCCTATTGCCCTGAAGGGAGACAAATTGGGCCCGTCAAGCCTCATTGCGAGAGTGACTGAAATTGGTTTGTGGTTCTGCTTCTGCACCATCCAATAAAGAGAAGAAACCTCAGAGAGAGGGGGAAGAGGGAGAGAATGAGGGAAAATGAGAGCAAAAGGAGGCTGGCTCGGCCATGGCACATTAATGGTGCCAGTGAAGCAGGGAAAAAAACGGGGTCTTTTTAGTGCACCGCGGTGGGGCAGCGCGGGTGGACATGGGCGAACAGAGCAGACACACAGCGCTCCCGACACACAAAGGCTGCTGTAATGGGGGCAGAAATGGCCACTGTCCCACAGGCAATTTCTTCGGGGGACAATCCTCAGAGATGAAATCATTGAAAACCTCACACAGCTCTCGGATGGAAAGACAGGATAAGATGAGATGGGGTTGTTTGTGCAACAAATTGGGACAACCAGGGGTGTAACTGTCACTCAGTGGTGGGGTCGAGGAAGGAGCTGCCATCAACATCTTGTTATGGCTGGTGAGGAACCTAGTTAGTTCCCACAGGTGTGCTGACCTCTCCTGCTTGCGTTGGGCAAATGATCAGAGGGTTTTTCGAGACAGACGGTCCTTTTCTGGCCTTTAAACGCACTTCTTCCATGCCTTGTTAGTGCCACGGAGTGATGGCAGTCTTACAATGCAAACAGGTCTTACAAAGCAAGGTTCCTTGGTTTACAGACGTCCTCTCAGTGAGTAAAAGGTTCAGGTGTGCCTCATCTCTTCACAGTAACTTCCTGGAGTCTCTGCTGGTTGCCTGTCAACCTCACGGTGATGACAAGACTCCAGTACATTACTGTGCTTGGCCAAGAAATAGTGCAGCACATAAACCCCTGTAAAACCAAAGTGTTGTTTTTTCAATTGATACTTGCATTACTTTTTGTACAGATTAACCAAACGAGACAGAACGTGGTGATTAGTGAGCTTTAGAGGTGCTGGTGGACGGATTTTGTTACCGTCGGACAACGCCAGGCTAGCTGCTTCCCCCTGTTTTCACTCTTTGTGCTAAGCTAAGCTAACCAGTGGCTGGCAGTAGCTTCATATCTACCCTACAGACAATAGAGTGAAATTGAAGAAAGTGAATAAGCTTATTTCTGAAAAATGTCAAACTATTCTTTCAAGCTTCTCTATTAAATTGTTTTAAAATGCTTTTGCTGCCAAACATATTGAGTCAGAGCCATGGAGTGCCATAAAGTTTATGCAGTCATTTATAAAGTCAGATTTGTTTTTTATGACAACCTACCTGATGTACAACATGCAGCAAACACAACTCATCTGGTTTTCTGGGCAGGTAAACACTCAGAAAAGCGACTTAGGTTTGGTGATGTTTACATGAGATTAGCATGAGTTCAGACAGCAGCAGGGAGATTCCCAGTTCAACACTGAAGCTCAATATGCTGAGAAATGGCTGAGTTAGTTATGGTTGAATGAAAGAGATAAAGACGCTGCACACTGAAACGGCTAAGAGGACGAAGCTGGAAGCAATGTGTCGACGACCACGGAGCGTAGCAAGCAACAATCCCCAATCTGTTTCCTAAAGTTTTCCCTGCAGGATCTGAGAGAGAGGGAGAGAGGGAGAGAGAGAGAGAGGGAGAGAGAGAGAGAGAGAGAGAGAGAGAGAGAGAGGTGGAATGCACCCACGGTGTGCGAAAGCATCGAAAAAGTGACGAGACATCGAAAGAAATGAAAAGACGAGTAGAGAAGAAGAAAAGGGACTTTTGGTAGGACTGCCACTGGTTGCATCACACTTTAAATACTGTTTGATGTGTGTGTGTGTGTGTGTGAGTTTGTACAGTAAATGTGTGCATGTTTAGATATGTGTATGTGTGTGTGTATGTGTGTGTGTGTGTGTGTGTGTGTGTGTGTTGGACAACCGTGGAAAACTAGCTTAAACCCGGTGAAAAGAAGATGTTAAGAGGGATAGTAAGGACTGGTCCGGCCATCAAGGTCAAATAAAAAACAACGACAACAGCAACAACAACAACAACAATATCAACATTAACATCATCAACAACAGCAACATCAACAACAACAAAATCAAACTGAAAAATGAAAAGGAAAACAAAACAAAAAAACTCTGGTTCAGAGTGTCTCTTCATCTTTGGTATAAAAATGGCCATCCATGGGCTGCATTTGATCCACAACTAGGAAAGACTACAGAAATTGTCAACAATTTCTTCTATTGCTTTTGCACTGATTGGTTTAAACCGTAAGCTCCTACTGAATCTACTGAATTTTTATTTCACTGCCAGAATTTTTTCCGTAGGTTTTTTTTTGTGTTCATTTTATGCTTTTTTTTTCTTCTTAATTTTTTCCTTTTTTTTTTTTTTTTTTTAATTTTATTCTTTTTTTTATTTTTCTTTTTTTTTTTTTTTTTTGCAGTGTGACAAGCAAAGCGGGCTAAAAACATCTTAAAGCTCATAAAAAAGGTAAAATGTGGCAGATAAAAAGCACTAATGTCATTGACAGCAACTTTGCCATGTAAAATAATAATTATGATAATAAAAAACAAGTTCAGCATTTGCAACAGACTGCATCCACAATGCAGCATGTTTTCTTATGTTTTCATTTTTTCCTCATTGTGAAAAATCTCTTCAAAGCTCCCCCTCCCGCCTCCCTCCCCCGAGTCTTTTCCCCCAACAGACATTTTGTTTTCTTCTGACACTTAGTTACCTCTGACATAATAATTATCAAAGTTTTCTTCTAATGAAGAAACGAAAAAAAGCTCTTCTCTATTAAATCTGTACAGCTTATGTGATAGATTCTTTTTTCCTCTTTAAAACAACACATCCAGTGTCTTGTACCCTCCGAGTGGTCCAAGAGACTGATTTAGTTTGCTTTTTTTTTTTTTCTTTTTTTTTCCCTAACCAGACGTCAGACTTTAACTCTGTAAAAAGTTTCTGGCGCCCTTCAAATTAAGGCCATGAAGATTCAAGAAAGAAAAAAACACTTTGTTTTCGAATATATCTAGAAAACTAAAATTTAACACTAGAACATAAAAAAGAGTGAAAAGAAATTGTAGCTTAATATCTGAGGAAGACAATCTCTGTGTGTATCTCAAACTTGACTCCCCTTTTCTAATTACAAAATAAACTTCATCACCTACCTGCGCATTCAACCTTTTTTTGTCATTTTTTATTTGTTTTTTCATCTTTTTTTTTTTTTTTTTTTTTAAATTGGTTGAGATTTTTCTTTGAGAAACTTTTCAAGCTTCGGCCCAGCCCTTCAGGCAGGTTCCCAGACTAAACAATTTCACTTCTTTGCACTGTGCCCAGCAATTTCCCCATCCCCTTCCTCAGCACTCTTTACCACCTTCTCGCGTTATTTTTTTTCTTGTAGGCCAGGTAGGAAATGAAAAAAGTGTCTCTTTTTTGGTGCCTGGGCAATCTGGTAGCAATCTCTTTCTTTTCTCCTTTCCTCGCATTCACAGTGCAGCCACCTTCTGTCTCAAGGCAACGCTGTCACAGGAACATTCGCTCAGGCCGTTGCTATCTGATGAAAGAGGAGAGAACGGAGAGAGGGAGACAGACAGAGGGAGAGGGGTGTGCAGCTGTAATCAAAGCACAATATTACAAACACAGAGAGGAGATAGAGCTGACAGCTGACAGCACAGTCGGAAGACCGACGCAAAATGAAGCACGTTAAGCAGTCGTGATCAGGTCAGAAAAGCAAAAAGTGCTGCTGAAATGACACCAGCAGCCACGAATAATTAGACTCATTTTATAATGACACCACTGCATCTCACAGCACTCTCATTTATCTAATTAACACATGAATATTTGGTACTGTGCTGCTTAACTAGACAAAGACCTCACATTTCTTTATGCTTTTGTTTTTACAAAGAACAAAACATCACCCTTGAGCTCACCAAATAAATCACAGACAGGACGCTTGTCTATACAGATTTACAAACTTTGTGGCAGAATTTCCTGTTTGTGTTAGACCACAGAATGACCTGATGTAAGTAAACAAAATGTTAGGAGAGAGCATTATGGATAAAAAATACCTGGCAAATCAAAGTACTTTATCACATGGATGCAAAAAAACATGTATAAAATCCAACATGACCACAAAGCTGACCTGCTCATTGGATGGGACACTAATTTATATTGTCTCACAATATATATTATCCCTCACTGCTAATGCTTACAATTTAAAACATGCTAATAAAAACAAATGATTAATAATGAGTAATAAAACCTACCCTGAATGGAGAGAATACGACATTAAAATGGTGACGGCAACACCTGCTTTTACCTACGAGGCAGCTGGATTTGTGAGATCACTTAAGGATCCTTCTCGCCAGGATTCAAGTTATACGCCTTGTAACTGAACCACAGTCTATCAGACCGATCAGCGTCCTATTAGGAACTACTAGCAGCTACAGGCTGGCGTGGTTCAGGTGTGACGACAGCGAGAGAAGCAACTGAAAACAACGATGGCGGCTTCTAAAAACGTTAGCGTAGATGAGTTTTTCTTCATTAAAAGAAGAAGAAGAAGAAGACACTGAAGGCTTTTCTCAGTGGAAAAGATGTACTTCTCATTTGATTTACCAACCGGCTCCACCGGTGGCGTTCTCAGACTGCGTCACATGGTTTATTGATCTGATTGGTTGAAGTTAGCCTGTGATAGACGGATGGGGGTTTTTTTTAACGTGCCTGCCCTTTTCCAAACAGTTTCCAAGGACAACTTCCCAGATGGTTCAGTGCGACAAACCATCTGGTGCGTCAGGTTAGTCGTGCTTCACCGTTTGACTTACTTGGACTGGTATGAGTAAGCAGGAACATGGTCGGCAGCACTGTCCACCTGGATCTGTTGCTGCTGGCCAGCCACCTCCTGTGACGAGGGAGCCACTGTCTGGGGGGAGGCGTCCGTCACCACTCCCTGAGGACACACACATGAGGAAATGTGTCAGCGCTGAACTTTAACAAGCGTCTCTCTGCGATGCTTACACTTCCTGCTGAAAAGACTGAATTCTTCTCCTACTATTTCTGTCTGCTGTTGCTGGAGTTTTTCTTCCCCGAATCAAGAGTCTAACTATAGATGGTGTCGTATGTTGTGCAGACTGTAAAGCCCCTTTAAAAATAATAAATATAATTAAATCCAAATATAATGTAATAAACAAAACTGCTCTGACAAGGCATGAAAGTTTACCAAATAAAACTGTTGTGATTATTGACTTCTCAGGCTGACGGGTCCATCACTCTGAACTGTGCAGACAAGCATTTCTCACACCCACAGAACATTTAAAATACTAGACTTTTCCATCCAAAGGGGCAAATATACTGTATGCCAGAAATGCATGTGAAATAACGGCAGAGAGAATTGTTCCATTTCTGCACAATAAAAGCAACCTGATACATAAATAGCTGTTTTAAATTTAACATTTCACTCAAGTTCCAGACGCTGCTTCAGCAAGGAAGAAAAATATAAAGAATATTTGTCTTTTATGTAACAATGAAGCCACTTCAGTGGAAAACTGAACAACAAAGTGGTGAAATAACACAACAAAGAAGTGACATCACCTAGTGTTTACTGTAGGAATCAAATATGTGCTTGCAGACGTATTTGAGGTAAAAAACAATCTTTACAGCTGGCCATGAGCGCCGGACTCATCGCAGCAACCTTTTAGCCTTTTTATATTTCTAGCATCACCAATAGCTCCATCATTGAGTCATCTCCATCACCTTTAACAAGCTCTCAAGGATACTGCGTCCTGTCCATACATCAGCCCTGCAGACACCGGCTGATACAGTGATATACACCCCGCTGCTGACGCTGGCATTGAGAGGACGACGATGAGGATGAAATAAGTAAGAGGCGCCAGGGGCTACACTACAACTACATCTCTCTCCTCCGTCCCACTCCTTCATGAGGAACTTTCTGAGGAGGGGGAGCTCGGGAGGGGATGTAAGAGGGAGGGAGGAGCGACTAATGGGTCTGTCAGGGGAAACTGTCATTGTCCGTGGCTGGTGGGCTAACCAGAGATCCGTGGCTGACGGATGTGTGTGTGTTCCAGCTACCTACCAGCCTGGACCGGCAAGGAGAGAGAGAGAGAGAGACAGCACCGCCGGCACTGTGTCTCACTTCAGCTCCTGTCATCTGATACACGACTGATAGTCCATCTGAATACGACTGCACTGTCAGCCGCCAGACAGCCGGCCCGTTCCCCTCGCCGGCCTGCCTGCCCGCTTTCCACGTTCATCATTTCTCAGGCTGGACTGCCCGAACCTGCCAGGAGCTGAGACAGCCGCCGAAGAAGTGACAAAGTCTGCGCCGCACTTCAAATGTCTTTCCCAAATACTATAAAACTTCTGACTCATCCTGCTTTGCTTGCAGTTTTCATCCTCGCTGGTGGTGCGAGGCCATTAGTTTAGAGAGAATACGAGCAATTTACAGCATGTTTCAAATGTAATCTGTCTATTTAATGATTGCTTTGATCTGTTGATGTGGCGAGCAGGTTTAGAAATGGTGCACGTTTGAGGGTCTTACTTCGACAGGGACGGCTGTTGGAGGCACAGGAGTGTACTGGGGAATGTAGGTCCCTTGCATAGGCGCCGCGGCAGCTGCAGCAGTCATGTACTGCAACACAAACAAAAGACACACATATATCAAAAATCCTTGCACATAAAAATTCCTGCTACACCACAATACACAGATACAACAGACAACACACTTTTGTGGCATAATACACCACACGCTAGTCCACAATAGGACAAGAAAGACTTTATTATGCTATCACTCTTCCCTGAAAGTCTCACTTATCCCTGAAACCATTGGGAAAGTGAGCCTGCTGTGCCCTCGGCATCCTTTGGAGGGCGCTGAAAGAATATGTGTGCACCCTCAGCAGAGCAGAGCAGAGCAGAGGAGATGCATGCGGGGCAGACAGAAGAGTAGGAGGAGGAAGAGATGTCCTGCCGTTCCACCAAAACTTCACAGGCAGGCAAATGCACCAGGCCACAGCTGAGAAGATGAAAAAAATAAAAAGAAAGCGGAGCGAGAGAGGAAAGAGAAAGCGGGAGGTCGCTTGCCTGTGGCCTATATTCCTTTAGTCGTGCTTGCCCTGGCTTTTAACTGGGTGCTAGCTCCCTCCGTGATGGCCATTTTACAGACGTGACATAAGTTCAGTTACATGACAGCCACGGGGCTTTCACATGCAATATGAATGAGGACACGGCACTTTGTGTTTTCTCTGGGACTTGCTGCGAATGCATGTTGTGTGTGTGTGTGTGTGGTGGCGAACACGCGTGCCAGTTGTAAGCCCGCTTTGCCAGTGTGTGTGCTTCTTTTTAATTAGCGCATGCCTTTGCATAAAAAGATGACTTATCACTATTTGTCTGTCCAACTGTGCATGTGCATGTACTGTATGTGCTCTCCTGTGTGCAGCTGTGTGTTGGGAACATACATGCATGTCTATGTCGGTGTGTGTGTGTGTGTGTGTGTGTGTGTGTGTGTGTCTGTGAGAGACAGACAAAGACAAAGAGGCTTGGAACGATAATGCTGCAGTACAGCGCCAACGGATGTGATCCCAGATAAAAGCCACCAGGCTGCCTCTCTGCCACTCCTCGTCTTCCTGCTGCTTTTCCGGACCAAGGAAAAAAGGGAAGTACAATCCCTTTCTTTCCATCTTATTTTTTCTCGTGCCTCTCAGTCTCCCTGCCAGTGCTAAAAAGCGTGGCGGCAGTATGCAGTAGGAGGCAGTAATGGAGGGGCTGTGCCGGGCTGCGGAGCCTTTCTTGGCCGTGGGCCCGGCGGTGCTGGTGAAGTGTCATTACCGGCAGCGTTGCTAATGGATCGGGTACGGCTCCACCGCTCACCGCTAATGAGAGCAGCTAAAGGCCATGGACATGGGTGATTAACTCCCCCACCGTCGCTACACATGGCCAGGAGGATGCCCTGGGATGGATGTTAGTGTGCGTTCGTATGACTGTGTGGGTCCGTGCGTGTGAATTTAAGGTTATCACACCTCCAGGGCTGTCACACTCAGGATGGGGTGAGGTGGCATATCCAGACTTCCTGACACATTACCACATTACCTCTCTGTGTCATCCCTTCTTCCCTCTCACCTTCCTGTCACTCGCTCTCCCTCCCTCCCTCTCTCTCAACCTGCTATCGTCTAAAAGGGCCGATCAGATTGTTGAAGTGACCTTCTCCCCGGTGAATCGAAACCATGCATACCAATTGTCCTCAGTACTTTTTGTCTTCGCCTCCCCTTCCCATTAACTTATTCAGCCAACTCACCTGTGAGGGCTGCTTGAAAGCAAATGAAGGGAAGCAGGAGATAATTAGCTATATCAAAATCTCCCTGTCAAAGACAGAATGTCCATTTGAAATGTTATATTTCTCTGCAGGACTGCAGAAGGAATTTAAATTAGATTTAACAAGAAAATTTAATAAGATAAGATTTCTTCTTCTACCATAACCATTAGTTAACCTATTTAATGTGGCAGGTTGAGCAGGGCATATTTCTGCAGTCGCTGCTGTGGCAAGTCAGGGGGATGTCAAGCCTGGCTACAGTGAATTGGGTTGCTATGGTGATAAAGATGATTTTTGTCCAAATTCAACTCTTTTAATACTTCCCTGCCCATAGTCAGGGGACAGGTTTGGGCAATATAAAGCATCCCTAATTGGCAATAAATGGTGTTTCACTCTCGGAGTCACACACACAGCCACACATATCTATGCACATGCACACACATCTGCGCCTGGAACAGATGGCGTGTGCTTATGTTTGATGAACGGGAGGCCTGAATAGTTCCTTAACGAGGCTGGTGTGAGTAGACTCCTTAAGTCTCTTCTCCACCATGACTCTCCATGACATACACCTATAACTACAGTATAAAGTCAGACCGCAATGCAGCAATGAAGCATTAAAATCCATACCATAGACAGAGCCACTCTGGTACCACAGTGGTTTGGGCCTACGCACTCCACCGTATAAGACAATTTATGTTTGGTGGGCACAAGCATGATAGGGCACTTTCAGTTTTGCACATCAACAAGATTTTTTCTAGAAATTATAGTTCCTGCACCGATGGAATGCAGCACAGCATGTTTATACGTTCAAATAAATCATCCACCTCCACGTCTGTCGCTCGACATATGGGTATCCCCACTGTGTTGACGTGCTGTTCTTTCGTATCATGTGCAAGGTGGAGGATAACAGTTGGTCAAGGCGAGAGCATCCAGCCACTCAGTGCAGGTTATTAATGGAAGAGAAGCGTGGGGATGGGCTCTGATGACTATTGATCTTAGCTGTGGGGCTCCAACACGATGGAAGCTATTGGAGTTGCACACCAGCGGCTGTGAATCACATTGCTCTACCACTTCACCATGAAAAGCCCTCCATATCCTGGCCCCCAGGCTTTGTTAACACCCCGCCTGCGGAGATTTCTACGAGTAAAATCAGTGTTATCACATAACACATTTTGACATAAACGATAAAAAACAATATTCACACTCTTTTTAGCTCTGGTTTGGTCTTCACCTGAGGGAAACATCTGGCTCCACAGCTAGTCGCTAACTTCATCTCTCTGCCATTTGGTACTGGCAAGTTAGCATACATACATTTATTTATTTATTCATTCCAGAAAACAGCTGACTCCTGCAGCTGCAAACAAGGTTGATCAGTGTGTTGATAATGAAGCAAACAGTACAGCATTGTTAATTTAAAAATACTGATCGGTGCAGCTTTAATTTAAAATACTAGTGAACCTGCCTTAGAAAACAAACAGTTAACAGTTAACTGTACCATGGAACTACTTCTGTTCTTTATAATCAAGATTCAGAGTTGCAGGCAAAGATTTGACTGCACTGCAGAGATTGGTGTTACTTGTAAGCTTAAGATTTTAATTTACATACAAACTGAAGACGTATGATTCAAATCCAGAATTAAGGTCATATTGAGAGCTCAATTTAGATTCAGAGCAAAACTTAAAAGTTAGAGACAAACTTGAAAATTCATTCAAAAGTGGCACAACTCTTGCAGCAGAGTTCTTGGCTATGAGCCCTTAAACAAACTCAAAATGCATTTTAAAATTAAAAAAACTAAATCCATAAAATGTGCACTGTGGTACTGGGAATCTCCCTGTCAACATGTGTTGCTGTTTGAATGAGAAGCTACAGGAGAAGAGAGAGCATGCTCAGTCAACTCACCCCGCGTGAGTAAAGGTTAAATATAGTCACGCACAGTTATGGAAATGTAGAATAACACACTGTACTCAGACTTCCCCACAGAAAACCAAGGGAAACAGCCCAGATAATAGAGGAAAGTGCTTCACACAAATCTGTCTTCCAGGGACAGAGAAGCTGTCAATCACCACTGTCACCATGACAACAGAGACCTGGGTTCTACATGCCATGACAGGAATAGGATGGAGAACACAGAGGGAAGGTCACCTCTTGTCATGTCAAACACTGTGTCGCTCACACACGAACGCAGACAGCGACATGCGTGCAAACACACACGAATGCTAAAATGACATGTGCACATCCACACACGCACAGCAACGCACACGAGCAAACACAAGGCCTGACAGATAGACTCCTGTTGACTGGTGAGAGCTCGGAGATGGCAAATAAATCAGTAACAGGGCAATATGCAACAAACGTGGTAAATTAAATCAGCGAGGAGCACGGATGGCATGTTTATGTGTGCCATCCATAAAGAGGAAGCCTGAGGTTCTTTAGCATTCTGTAATCAAGTCGTTCAAGATAGACAGTCACCAAACTGAGCAGAACATTTTCTGGTGAAGGAGCTGAATTCCAACGAAGTGACCATCAGACGGCACAGATCCACGCTTCCTCGTTACGAGGCGAGGTTTCCTTGCCACTCCTTTTTAACAGGCTTAACCCTCCGCGTCCATCCCCGCTGCAAAATAACACGACGTTCTCGGAAAGCTATGGTCACCGCACCAGTGTCACAGCCTGGGCGGACCGGGAACATTTGGTTCTTTTCTTGGAGAGAAGAAGAAAGCCACAGCCATACACAAACAGCCGCAGAGAGTCCTGGAACAGCCAAGAGTATTCTGAGGTGTGGCTTCTGCTTCGGCGGCCAGAGGCAGTCGTGATAAGTTGTTGACTTTGGAGATGTTACTCATGGCAGGTGCTCCTCTGTGGCGAAGGTTAAGTCATGTGGCCAGTGGGGGCAATCAAAACAACCTCACCACTAGATGCCACTAAATCCTACACACTGGTCCTTTAAAATTGCAGTGCGTGACTTTTACGTATAAATGCATGTTACATTGAAGCCTTTGCCAAATGAGTTCAGACAATGCTGATTA
>JAPZEA010000008.1:8469441-8480939 GCA_029783685.1 Heniochus monoceros
AACAAAAAAAAAAAAAAAAAAAAAAAAAGAAGAAGAAGAACTGAGAAACTTGTGTGGACTCAGCCGTGTGCTTGTTCTGGACACAGTGCTGTGTTTATATGCCGCTGTCTCAGACTGACTGCGGGAAGAAAAAGCCTCCTCCGGCAGATGTTGATGTACCTGAGTGGACATTTTGACCCCAAGTCACCCGCTGGCTGTGCTCTTAGTGGACAGAAATGTTGAAACGCGGGATGTCTGACTCTGACAGCCTATTGTACTTCATGTTTCTTATCTAGCCGAGCTGATTTATGTTTACCTCAAGCAAACCACCGGATTATGAAATGTGATTGCAAAGTATGCAGCGAGGCTTGTTTTGTGAGAGAGGAGCAGGACACAATTTTGGGAAGATAAGACAAAGGCAACCTGTTTTCCTTCAGTTTTTGAAGCAAACCACATTTTCCACCAGAGATAGCAGTGCTCGCTGGCCTGGATGCCAACCAGAGTGTGGTCAAAGCTTATCTCCTGTCTTTTCTGCCAGTCTGTCATCGCTTTACTTATTCCTCTTAAGCCCCTCTGTTGGTTGTGCCGAGTGTTATTACAGATTGCTCCCTCTCAGATTTCTCTCTCTAACAGTGACCTCCACAGGTAACCTCTGAAAAACGATTGGAAAGAACTCATCACCGGCTGTTTTGGGGTCAGTTGGTTTGTCTCCCTGGTACTTTAGTTTTGGCAGCAGAGGGAAGAGCGTTGCAGTTTAAGAGGGCAGATTAGGACAATTGGTCCAAAAGTGCTTTTAGGAACTTGACTGTGTTGAAGTTTCACTAATCAAATCTCTTTTTTCTCCCTTTCCCTTCCTCCCTCTTTCCCCATCAATCCCTCTCTCATACAGGTGGAGCGAGAAATAGCTATTCTGAAGCTCATAGAACACCCGCACGTTTTAAAGCTACATGATGTCTACGAAAATAAAAAATACTTGTAAGTATCACCGGCGGATTGTTCAGAAGGTTTGATTTATGTAAAATACACTGCACACAGTAAATGATTGTAAGCTTGCAGAAAAACTTTTGTTTCTCACAAATATCATTACCATCAAGTGCACTTCTGGATGCCATAACGGTCTTCAAAATCCCACAGATCATTTCGTCGGCCCGCGGAACAGCTCTGAGTGGTGTGTTATGATTGGAGGACAACAATGATAGCCTTGGAGGGGCGGATGCTCCATTAGTATTGGCATGAAGCATTTAATTTGGTTGGGCACGCTGGGGGACTGCTAATAGGGAGAGGAAGTCTCCGTAATGTAAACACCATGACACGCTTATCAGAGGCTACACCATTGCATTAAGAAACATCAGCCGCAGAGAGTGGCAGCCGCATTAGTCTGCCGCAGGGGCTGCACATCCGCACGCACACGCAGACGCGCACTTAAATCATTTAGCTAACTTTAACAGCAGTGAGTGACAAGCCTTCCTGATCTGCAGAAGGCTGTTTGTCAACCAAATTCAATTAGTTCCCATCTTCAGCTTACAGGCCAAATGAGTTTGGACATGCAGTACTGTACATGTCATCAGTTAAGATGATAGGAAAAGCAGAATATTGTGATTCATCCTATAATTGGATTATTAAAATCACATTTCGTGCCGGTTGCTTCATCACGTTTGACAGTTGGTCACTAGTAGCGTCACAGAAGACAAATTGCTTTACATTTGTGTCACCAGCGACTTGAGCGCACTCTGCGCTTCACATCAGCGATGTAATTTCAAAATTAATATTGTTTAGATTCTTACTCAGTTATCTCCACTTGAAAGCTGATAATTGATAGACGTACAGCGCGTTTTGAGCAAGCGGTCCCAGAGCTTTTAAGTTTTATTATGCCGCTGGCACAGATCCTAGCACGAGCTGTTTGAAGTGATGTGTGTGTGTGTGTGTGTGTGTGTGTACATGAGGTGACGGAGAGGTGGAAGGAGTTTGATACCAATGTTTTATTTATGGATATTTCATTACTTGAAATGAATGAATGGTCGCATCGTGATGCTGATATAAATTACGCTCCTGAGGATGAAAAACGGTCGCTGAAAAAACGCTCAGCAGTCTAAGAGTCCATAATGCACATGAGTAGAATGGATGTAATAGTGTTGCTGTGAGCTGTTTTGTGTCAGATTTTTTGCTGCAGTGTTAAAGAGGCAACAAAGATTGATTGTGTAATGTGCACAATGTGCAAGAAAGTTTTTTTTAAAGACCTATTCTTATTGGGTGAGCTACTATTAGGCAACAATGAGGCTGCATTCACTGCATCCTTGCATTGCTGAAAATGTGTTTATGTTTCTTATTACGGTAAATACTGTAATCTTACAAGCAATGCAAGGGCAGAGTGTGTAGCAGTTCATGTTAAGTGGCACTCCACTGATTCAGTACTGCACTTCCATTAAGTTGGGGTACTTGCGAGAAACACATTAAAAAAAGGATTAGTCAAAATCTGTGGTATCCTGACATGCCCTGACCTTGTTATAGGTCAAGCTCTGAATACTACAATTCCCATAATGCAACTTGCTAGCATCTCTTTATTAGACCTTCCCAGCCTGGTAAAAGCCCACTTAATTCGGGCTCTACACCCACACTCATTAAAGCTGGCCTTCCATTTGTACTCTAACCCTGGTGACATAACTAGTTTTATTTTTGCAGCTTTTAGAAAGCTGCCCTCCAGATTCACAGAAAATATTATTCAACAGTCGCAGAATAATGCTACCAACAGAGAGTAATCTAGGGGGAGTGCCCCTTTAAAATGCTGTCATTATTCTAAATAACAGAGCAAACTGCAGGACTCAGTGGAATAGCATTTACATCTTGGTCATCGGAAACTGTGTTAATTCTGAATGCAATTCCAGTCAAATGTCCTTGTTTTTGTAAGTGTGTTAACGTGTGTTCACCTGCTTGTGCTTGCTCTGGTTATACACGCCAAAACTGGTGAGGTTTCTCCATCTTTTTTTTGCCATTAAGGCTTTAGGGTTGTTTAGTGAGCATACGCTCAGTGGCTGAGTACAATTTGCAACACTATAGTGTAATCGATGAAACTGAAGAGCAGCATGTGGACGCACACATCCACAGCAGGGAGGGAGAGAGAGTATTTCACCGCCTGTCTGAGTTTCAATTTGTCCGAGTGAAGATGGAGGGAGTTTCGGCGCAGGATATACGAGCAGGTCGGTCCGGAGCGGGGGCAGAGCGCCGCCGGCTTTCAGCCCACAGATGCAGCATTAGGTCTGGGTCAGCGGAGATCCATCTCCTCCCCGTCCGCTCGGAGCCACGGAACAGACGAGCCCAGCCACACAGGAGTGAAGGCCACCTGACGAGCGGCCGGAAGAAATGTGATGGCAGGGAGGGTTGTGTGTGTCTGCATGTTTAGGGAAGGTAGAAGAAGAAGAAGACATTTTTTGTTTTGTTTTGTTTTTTTATTCCCCTCTGATTCCAGTTTCTTAATTGATCCTTAATTTAAAAGCATTATTCCTTAACCTTCCTTCTTGCTTGTAAAATTCCTCTTTTGTTGTTGCTTTGTTTGTTTGTTTTAGATGCGCACACACACACACACACACACGCACAGATCAAACGTAGTGCCGCGGCAAAGCTGCCTGCTTGCCTGCCCCCGGGGCAGCAGGGTTAGGGCAGGAAGTCAGGCTTCAGAGCTGTGTGACACCTCTAAGTCGACTTGATCCTGAAGCAGGGGGGAGTTCCTGGTTTTAGGGGGCGGCGACTGTAAGCGAGTGTGTGCGTGGTATAACGAAAACCGATGGAGTGATAGATTTGATGTGTGATTTAGAGAGTGAGGGAGACCGAAAGTGTGAGGGAGAAACAGAAATTAGATGGTGAAAGTGACGAAGGTGGAGAATAGAGAGCTCTGTCACACTGTTGAGCTTCACAGGAAATCTGTTTAATGTGGAAGATCAGGGAGGAAATATGCTCTCGCAATATCTGGCGGCGAATACATGCGGTGTAAAACAAATGATATGGCAGATCCATGGCAGAGCACATGTGGCGACAGCCTAAGAAGGTTTGGCTTTCTTGACAGGAAATGTAAAATCTGTCTCTTACTCAATGTGTACTTTGTTTTTGAAGTAAATGAACAATGTTCTCCAAAGATAAAAGGCCTCCACGTGGTCCTCCTGACCCATACCAACAGAGTAACGGACACCTGCCGCTTTCTTTCTCTGTTTAATTTTCTGTCTCTTAAAAGCTAGCTGCAACTAAAAAGTGAATACATTTGTGCTGTTTGGGTATTCATTGCTCCAAAGGGCACAGGTATGGTAACAGAAAGAGAGGAAACAATGAAATGTGCTTACTGACCCCCACAAAACTGAATCTGTGCACATGCTACTTCATATTTTATAGACCTTTATCAATCTAACAAATAATGCATTATGATGAAACTGGTTAGCGTGCCTTCCATATTAATGGTTTCTACAAAAGAGTATTGTTATTGGATTTTAATTCACTAAACCTGCATCAAATCACATCTAGTTTCCCTGATGGAGACTTGATATTTAACAGCTCTGTATTGAGCTAAAGACACCTCCAATAAAGGTTGAAGACATGAGTTTGCCTTTGAGGTTTTTATGGAAAGCAATTGTTAAACTTTATAAAAACACAGCACTGGACGACAAAAAGGTGCCATAAAAAAGAGTTAGACCAAAGCTGCTGTGAAATGAATTCATAAAAATGTGGACTTATTGTCAAATTAGTTACGCTGTCCCTCATGTCAGGAAGAAACCACTGAAAGATTAGGTCCCCACAGGTGGCACAACACCGCAATCAATCTAGTAAACACACATAGTAAAGGTAAGAAGAGTAAAATACACAACAGTAACTCTGACAGTAAAGTAATGGGCACTATGAGTGTTGTGCTCGCAACAAATCAGCCTCAGACAGCGAGTATAACGGCTACCCTTGTTAGCAGTAAACTGATCACATAAAAACCACATTAACAAATCACAACAATTGCAAACCAGCTGTAAAAAAAGAGTATCTACAGATAAGACAGGGCATCTGAGGAGAGATAAAAGATGCTTGTAAATATTTCCTTGGCGACAAAACGGTGGACATTAACAATGTCAGTTAAACTGCTGATGAACTGTGTCAGTAGTGGTTGATACTAACAGCACAATGCTAAACTTAAACCAGATGCTGGTGGCAGAATGAGCCTGTTTTGGGAAAATATTGTGCACATTGTCAAAATTCAATCTCAAATAAAACAAATAAAATCTCAGACTCCAGGATGTGTTTCCTAAAAAGCATGCATAACAGGGTTGTTTTCCTGCCCTGATTATTGTGTCCAGCTACTGTGTCACACAATGCAGCTTGTAGGCAGCATAAAAGGCAAAAACCAGCAGAAAAAGTCCACCACCTTGCTGCTCGTAAAGCTTTCTGCTATGATGGCACAGTAATAACTGAAGACGGCCAAGATGAGAGTATCAGCATTTTTTTTTTTTACCAACTGGGAGGTTCTCTCATCTGGATTGTGGCAACGAGACAAGTTCGGGTGTTTGTGTCATGTGCGTGTTTCACTGTAGCACAGCCAGGGAGTACTCACACTTCCTGTGGTGCCCAGGGACAGATGGTTCATCTGCTGGGTGATAGGGCCCATCATGCTGGCAGGCTGCATGGACATAGTGTGGTCCATGGCTGGCGTGATCACTGCACCCTGGTGAAACGAGAGACAAGACAAAGAGAAGGTGAGATGACAGGAGGAACAGAGGAAAGGATGAAGATTGTGCAAATTCTTTCATTATTTATTCTGATTCCTATTGGCTTCCACAAAGCAGCTGAAAGTCTAGTTGGAGTCCATGTAAAATATTAATGAACCAGTGTGCAGGATTTAGTGGCATCTAGTGGTGAGGTTGCAGATTGCATCCAAATGAATACCCCTCGTCTCACCCCTGCACTACTGTAGAAACATGGCAGTGCAACATGGTGGACTCTGGAAGAGGAGGACCTGCTCCCTCTGTAGATATAAAGAGCTCATTCTAAGGTAACGAAAACACAATTCTTATTTTATACACTGATGAAAACATACGTATAAATATTATATTCCATTTCTGCCATATACTGCCAAAAGATTCCCATAAATCTGATTTGTCCTTTAAAAAAACAACAACAACAAAAAAAGACCAAACCAAACATGAATATCAGAAAATAAGATAACTGATTCTGCAAGGGAGAGGAAGTATATACAGTATATAAGGATGTACACTATAAAAGAGAAAATGTGTGTGAGGGAGGACGGAGGCTTGGGGTCGTGGTGGTTAAAGGTGGCCGGGCAGGGAGTCCGGGTTAGAAAGGAGAGAAAGAGGAGGACAGGAAGGAGGAGAGAGATAATATCTCCAAAGCAATGAAAACAGAGGAAGAGCGAAGGGCGGGGCCCAGGCAGGGGTGAGACGAGGACAAGGCAGCCAGAGAAGAAGACGGGAAGAGGGACAGTGTCAATAAACAGCAACAAAACATTTTCAAAATCAATACACTCTATTGTTTTTGGTCCATCAGAATCATCGATATCTGCTGCTGATGTATCAACAACATGGGTTTGTGTTTGTGCGGTTCATTGACTGCTGCGAGAGGATGCTTTCTCTCCGTCCCTTCCTCGCTGTCTCTCGCTCACTCACTCCCCTCTTGGTATAATGCGCGGCATGTTTTCCCTAACGGGCGGATGAGAACGCTAGAAGCTTCTTTTTCACGGTGCAGTGGAACATGAGGGAAAGTGATGAAACCATTGTTGCTCTTTCATCCCTTGTCATGATAGCTCCATTTCCCCAGCACTGAAGCCTCGGGAGGGCCGCATTCAAAACCAAGCCCTTTTCCTCTGCTCGCCTCTCTTCTCACTTTGTGTGCGCGTCTGTGCTGCAGGCGTGTCTATGTGCGTTCGTAAAGCTGCAACACACTGTGTGTAACAGCGTTTGTGCACGAGTGTGAAAGAGGCTGACAGTGTCTATGTGTGTGTCTATGAGCGTGCATGTGCGCACCCCACTGGTGACTCTGTGTGGGCCTATTGGAGAACAAACTGTGCAGACACAGCCTGTCAGAATCGCTCTGCTTGTCTACTCCCTGCATTCACAACACAGCGAACTCCCACTCTCCTCCCTCTCCCACTCGATATGCAAGCTTCATGTGATCCTTCCCGGAGTTTCACCTCAGCACAAAAAGACAGAAACTGAGTCGAATGCTGAGATCGGTGGTGGAAGAAGTACTCCAGTTGCACCAGTTCTTTGTGTGGTCAAACTTTGCCTCTTTATAATGTTGCGAGTGTTTTCCTAAGCGGAGATTTAAGCATCACTAAACTAAACTTTAGAGTCTAATTTGACTGTTTTCGCCCTGGGTTTTGCCTCTCAAGGTGTATACAATTGCCCTGTCTTACATGGTGAATGTTAGGGCAATGTGACCTCTGAAAGGAATACATGCAGAACTACTCAGGGCTAAAAAAGGCACAAAATAAATATTGCTTGCCAAAATAAGAGGAAATATGACATACAGTCACAGCATCTGACCAGACACTTGATCAAAATTCTATTAAATAATGACGTAAACTGGGAACATTTTACAATGCCACGCACAAACACACGCTCAGTGCCTGTTAGAGCCAGTTCGGATCACAGATCCATGATGAGATGAGTTGAAACCTGCATTGTGCTGGTCTGAAATGTTCTGAAAACCTGCCTTTTTACACCAATGTGAGTCGAGACTCTGAAATTCTGACTGCTGGGTTTTCAACTTCCCAACACAGCTGGATATAATTTGTAGCGTCTTCATATATGAATGAGGTGAGAGTGAGTTACTTGCTATAGTTGTGTTTCTAGCACTGATGAAACGGCAAAGATATAAAAAACCAAGAGGGTGGAGAATTTAGATCCACTGCAGGGGGTTTATACAAATGTCTGTACAGAAGACAGGAGAGCTCCCTGCTTTTCTTATTTTCTCTCGTCTATTCCAGAACGGTTTCGTCATGTACGGGAGTTGGTGTCTTTTCGATCAGCTGACAAGTTTGTAACTGACCTCACCAGCTGACTTCGCGATGAGCTGATTGGCTGTTGAAGCAGGTGCAGCGTTCTAAAACTGTTACCGTCTCATCTTAATCTTGGGCCTGAACCGTGCTTTATCATAATCAGATTTCACCCTCATTCTAAACTGCACCTACACTCTTGATGCTGAAGCACACATGTATATGTGTATGTATATTATACAAATAACACAAACTAAAGGCTTAGCTACTCAAGTACATCGTTGACCAACCAAAAAAAAAACCCAGTTATCTATATCAGGTTTTTAAACAATTTTACTTTCTGTTAGAATAGCTTGTGTCTTTTCTCTTGATTGGACAGCACAACAGGTGTTTATTAGCAAACATTACACATCACTACTGCAGCACAGACATTTCTTAGGTTTTAATGGTGCAACACGATTTAGTAAACTGCAAGTTTGAAACGAGCTGCTAGCGACTTAACACACAAACTTAGTGACAGCTTTACAAATAGCTGGTGCAACCCAGTGCAGATTCCTTACTAAAGCAATACCTCAATGTAAAACTAATTGTAATAAGTACATAAACTGATCTCATCTCTTACCGCTTTGAAAATCTGCAAAGTAAGTCATGTCTATAGCTGTCACATAAATGTAGAGGAGTAAAAAGTACAATATTTCTCTCTGAAAAGTTGAATTGTAAAGCAGCAAAAAAAGAAAATACCTAGTGCTTAGTTCTGTTTCACCACTGGCTGTGACGGACGAAAAAGGCAAAGGAGAGGGGAAACGAGGAGGCAGACAGAAAGACTGCGTGAGGACAGGAGAGGGATGATTAAGGAGAGAGCTGATGGAGGTCACGAGGAAGACAGGAGCGAGAAGAGACGGACAAGGAGAGGGAGGAGAGAGAACCGGAGAGAGGAGGCTGAGGGACACACAGGCAGAAAGCGAGAGAAGACAAAGAAGCAGAAAGAAGAAAAAGGGAAGGCGAGGAAGAGAGAAGGGAAGAGAAAGAGAGGAGCGAGAGGGGAGCAGCAGGAGCTGTGGGCTACCTGTTACCGATTCAGCCTCTGACAATGCCTTTATAATGGGAAAGGGAGAGCAACGGAAAGGCTTAATTCACAGACGTGTCAGGGAGAGTTAAGCCGATTTGTGATTTCGATTTTCTGTGTTTGTGAGACTGAGTGTCTGTGAGAGAGGGGGTTTGTGTGTGTGTGTGTGTGTGTGTGTGTGTGTGTGTGTGTGTGGATGTCTGTCCACGGACAGACTGGAGAGAGGAGAGAATGGGAAAGAGACTGACACAAATAGACAATATATGTTTTTGATTTGTCCTCTGCGAGAGAGCGAGCGAGAAGGAGCAAAATAATGGAAGCTACAAACGTATCTGTTACAAATCTATGAGATGATGTTTACAGATGATCTCACAATGCATGCCTGGGTTTTGGTGCATGTGTCTGTGAAAAAAAGAAAAAGCCCATCTTGCTTAAGATGGTATTGATACTGCTTTAGACAGGAGACAGACGATCTCAGCTCCCTGGCTGTTAAATACGCTGATATACGCTCAACGGCCAAAGACAACGTACAGTAAATAAGAAATCTTGTAAAAAACCTTCCAGCCAGCCGTGCTTTTTAATGGCCACTCATTATAAGCAAATAGCAACACTCCGACTGATGGAGTGCTGATCAGTATCAGCTGATATTCATTACTTTTGGAGCTGCTGATCAGAAATAATTGTAAAATGGGTCAGGCAAATACATAGATGTCACACAGATAGGGAGTGTTTTTTACCGCCGGACCCATTATGGCTGAAGCATCTCAACCATGTGAAGTTTTACATTCCTGTCTAAACCTACACAGACTCAGTGATGCAGTCTGGCAGGCAGTATGTTTCAGTTGAGGTTGCTGCGTAGAATTTCATCCAGTTTTGCGAGTGCAAATGTAAGATGCCTTTTGAATATGAGATGTGCGACCCTGATTCCGAAAAAGTTTGGACGCGGCATAAAACGTAAATAAAAACAGAATGCAAGCATTTGCAAATGAGCTGTGTTTACACACGACAAGTGTTCCTGAGCTCATGTAGTAATCTCCTTTATCCAATCATGTGTTCACAAAGTGGTGAACCTCGCTCCATCCTTGCATGTGAACGACTGGGCCTTTTGAGGATGCCCCTTTCATACCCAGTCATGATACTCACCTGTTACCAATGAACTTGTTTACCTGTGGAATGTTCCAAACAGTCGCACACAGATTTGTTTAGAAAAAGAGCCCAAAGCCTAAATAATGAGCATCATGTACAACATCTAATTATCTCAGAAAATTGTAGCCATGTAAATCAAGTATATGAACTGTGATTTGTAAAGGTAATTAGATAGATTTGCTTTTATTCTGAAGGAATACATTGCAGGAACCAGCCTTTTTCTGGGAATGAGGCTGTTTTATTTTTTCTTCTGTATCATGTTGCTAGATATAGCCAGACTCTTTCAGTTTGCTGAATCCATAGTAACAACTCCAAAGTAATACAAATCAATTTTCATAGTTTCAGTTTTTAGCTCTGTGTTGTAAACCCACAAAGTTCTTGTTAAAAATGTGTGGAGTACATTTAATAGCTACCTCTCATGGCCAGCTCTGAGCTGCAACTATATTCAGTCCTAGTGAAAGGTTCAGCACAGTTTCACAGAGTGAATGAAACTCCAAATGCTGGTCTGGTCCTGCAGAAATCTGTCTGTTTGAAAGCTCGGCCTCTCTGAAGTGATTTTCTTCTATCTGGGCTAATGATCAGGCAGTTTTTACTAGCAGACATAGGAATGCCAGTTGTGCTTCACCACAAATGACTATCCACATGAGTTACTGTTTAGAGAAGCTTTAATGCAGCGCAGCTACATGCTTAAACAATTAGAGTGGTTAAATACCTGGAATAGCTCCGTTACTGAGATTATGGTGAGCCTCCCTGCACACAGGCAGGTGAGGCTCTTTATTGGCCCTTTACTGGCTGTAGTGCATAGGTCAGAAACACATCGCATTTGATACAATCACATTATTCCAAATAGTGTTCTTACTGTTCATATAAGCCAAGGTAATATTTGATCACTGACCATGGGTCAAACGTTTAGAATAGATACTGCTTCATCCGTCAGTATCAAATGAGCAGGCTGCCTCTCTAAATGATATGCAGGCAAAGTTTGAGATGCTCCCTGTAATTTTGCAAGGCAAAGATACTGGAGTGCACCAAAAACTGAAGGCTCACTGCTTTGTTACAGTACAAAGTTAAAAAGCCTTTGATATTGTGTCAGTGTCACTTGTTTTTGGTGGCATTAATTCCCATTCTCGTGGACAGAATTATGCTTAAGTGTGCATCAAGAGAATTTGCTTGGTGTTTCATTACACTGCAACACTTACTCCCTTGTTTTTAAATTCTAATATATTACTTAGTCCTAGGGTGTGTGGCGTCCCTGTTTTTATGTGTGACTGTAAGCTGGTTAACATACACGATTGGTATTATTTATTAGCATTACTCTTGTGTAAATGTTCC
>JAPZEA010000008.1:8587002-8597829 GCA_029783685.1 Heniochus monoceros
CAATGTGTATTCTGCAAAGAAACATCCCATCACAGAGCTTAAAATTCTGTTACATGTGCTGCCAACCTGTAAGATAGCAGCGCTTATAAAATTGAAAATCTGCAGCTTAAATCAATTAACTTTTAAATTTTTGGTCAATTGTGGATGAATTCATCAACTATGGCACCTATGTAACGTCGAAGCCTCCGCCATGAAAAATTATAGAAAGCATATCCCTCAGAAACAGGCTTGAAATAATTAGATATTGAAACCATGACATAAAACTATAGGATCATTACATCATCTGGGAGAGTCCTGTGCTTGTGTGTGCTGTAAAATTGGGATATTGTTTAAAGAAAAAAATGATTTGGGAACACAGAATGAAGACCCAGCAGCCCCTTCTGCTTCACAACTCCACTGAAGTGCAGCTATGTCTGGCAAACTCTCAGTGTTAGCGCTGATACAGGCTCTAATCTCACTGTGCTGCGGCACCCAGACCTACCATTAAATATGATCAATGCAGAGCGACTCTCGATGGGAATGTGAACTCACACAAGCATGCAACTGGATGTAAGTAGTAGCTTTAAGTTGGCATGAGGACATACGCTGCCGCAGTGGAGGGGTTGCATTAATCAGATGAAATTTTCTGGCGAATTAAAGATGAATTTAAGGCACTATGTTAGTCACTTAGTGGCAACCTCACATGATCAGAAAGTGCTGTATAATGGAAACACTGCAAATAAGTAGTTTGTTCCTAAAAATGCATCGGTTTCTCAGTGGCATACAAGCAAATTTAGAAGCGAATAACAATGATAAGGAAAGCATCTGTATATCTTAGTTTCATGTTCCTAAAAACGAAACAGCCAATAATTCAGAAAACATGAGAACGCTGTCTTGTCCCACTGAATTCTATAGTATTCTCTGTAGGCATTTTACAATGTTTGCCCTCTTTGTTCACTTGTAATTGTTGCTTTTCCAGTTTGCTCTGTCCTCTTCAGAGCTTTTTTCAAAGCACTTTTGATGTTTTGAACTTTCATATCCCTTGTATCAGAGATCATACACAGACCACAACTCTTTGATATCGTAGATTAAAAAAACTTTTGATTTTCATGTATTTATAAAGAAATTTCTTTTTACTGTTTGCTACCTTTAGGGTACTTTTAGATCATATGAATACAGACACTATACCAATTGATTCTGCAGTGTGTGCACTCTGCTACTAAGACTCTACATCTCAAATCAGTATACCTCCTCCTAGAAATAGTACTGCAGATACTGCAAATCCTGCATCCTGTTTCACATCAGTAAAATTAATACATACATAAATAAAATAAAATAGCATACTGGCCCTAGTGCTGATCATTGTGGCAAAGTGGATCATGAAAATCACACAAAACACTACAAAAGTATATTGATTGTCATTTCTGTGTGAACGCTTGCAGAGAGAAGAATCAAAATATTCATCACTGTGGCATTCATGCATGCATTCACTCTAACTCAATCAATGCAAATACAGAGTGCAGAGTATGCTTTGTGATACCGCATGTACTGTATCTTTGCTCATAATAAGCTCTGTGTGTGTGTGTGTGTGTGTGTGTGTGTGTGTGAGATTACCTTATATGTGTTATTTGGAGCTTCTCTGGCACTGGTTAATAAACCCGCTGCTTTCCAGTTACTCACAGATGCACCAGGCATGTATGAAGGTGGAAAAAGCAGTTTTTTAAAAACTTCTGAACTTCATGAGTTCCTCTCAAGGTAAAACTACAGTTCTTCAGAGGATAGCAGGTAAGTAGCCTTGTAGTAGTATTTCTCACATATAAAATGCAACGAAAGAAAAATCTCTTTTTATGTACGTCATCAGTCTGCTGCCAAAGCCGAATGCTGAGAAACCTTGCACGGTTGTCGAAGTGTGCAGTGCCAGCAGTGTATAGCAGAGGTAAGTAAGCATGGATGCAGGGATAGATGGAGGGATGGTGGGATACAGGGAGGACTGGGGGTGGCTGACATTGAAGAATCTAATCCCCGAGTTAATTGGTATGACTGATGAAGACAAATTGAAATGGGTCAGCTGAATCAGGGAAGGGGCTCATTGTGTACAGAGCACACGTAGTTTAACACAAAAAGGATATAAAAACACAAACACATTTAGTGAAATATTCTTAGACTGTGGTGAGATATTGAGAAGACGGCAGCAGGAGATGATTTGATACTGGCTAAAAAACAGCAAACATTCTTGGTGAAAGCTTTCCTTAACGCAGAAGCTGCACCATTGATTTTCCAATATTCACATCTATTCACAGGTTGTCTTCTCGGGGGCCAGCTGAGTAATTGAATGCAAAGCGTTTCACCTGGTCTATGTGTGTCAGTGTTGAGTGTGGAAGCCCGGTCCTTTGAACGTCGTCTCTGCGGGCCTGCTAATTGAGCCAGATCAATTCTCAGAGACAGCGAGCAGGTTGGCACAGTTGCCACATCAAAGAGATTCTAATAACTGCACACGGTGGCCATTACCAACCCTGAAAAAGCCATATTTATGTTTGCTTCAAAGCAAGCATGGCAGCATTGAACACACTGAGAATGCAGGCCTTCACTTTTCTCTGTCGAGCCTACAAATTTAGACACAAGGCCGTTTTGGAGCAATGTGGGAACAGAATAGAGGCTATTCACTCGTATATAAACGCAACCACTCCAAACTGTACTTTAATTAGAGCCATTTTTTTGCTGCTGGAGTGGAAACCAATAAAAAACACATGCAAAAACAACCTTCCGACAGACTAATTGTTAAGAAGACATTACAATAATACCCGAATGATTCCTCAGTTTCACACAGCAGCAGTCATACCACTCTGTATCTACAGCAGGATTAGTTATGCTGATGCCGAACTACTGCCAGTTATCCCTTACCTCCCCCGCGTCTCTCCATCTTTCTCTTTCTCACTCCCCTCTCTCTGTCTGATAAGTGATAAGTTTGTAACTTTGTTCATTAGTGCTGGCTTGTCTCCTGCTGTACAGGCTGTCTGAGGCGACATTACAGCTGGCAGGCCTCTCACTCGCACCTTCCAGCCCTCTCCTCTTTCACCAGTGTCTCTTACTTTTTTGCCTCCCTCTCATCTCCATTTTTCTCACCCTCTTTTCTACCTTTCCTTTTGCGTCATCTCGTTTTCACTCCAGCTCTCACTGATTTCTACTTAGTCTCTGTTTCTCGCTCTCTCTGGCGCTCGCAGCTCGGCACGTCTCCGCGCTGCTCGGCAAAATAATTTACCGCACGCAGCGCTCCCGTGGATGATTGAAGCGTAATTAGACGGCAGAGACAGTGGAAGCCAACAGAGATGCTCAGGAGCCAGTGCTCGTCAGATGGTCCGTCTCACTCTCACTGGCTTTGCCCTTCAAAACTATCACTTCCGCAAGAGGAGCAGGGAGGGGACGGTGCGCCGAGCCGGGCTGCAGCTAACCACGCTGCAAAAACTGACACGTTGGCAAGTGATTCTGTCGTTTTTTTATGAGTCAGCCTGTCTCACTGCACTGCAGATATTTCCAGACGTATCAACTTTTTTTTTCCTTAATTCATCTTAATGCAACTTCCTTTCCGGCAGACAAAGCAAAAAGGTAGCATCAGGCAGCAAGCTCATTAAAACCGGCCAACTTAGAATATCAAAAACTAAACTTAAGCAAACTCAATTCAAACTAAACTCATAAGCGACGGGTATAGGGAAGCCACATGATGCACCATTGCACATTCAGGGAGATGAGGAGATATGTGTAGGGAAAGCACAATTAGCTTTATGCTATGCAGGAAGCTATACTGTCCCCATGGCAGAGCATATTAAAGCTACAAGTGCTTGCTAAAGGACAAAACTATACAGTACATGAAAAGAAATAACTGAGGTCTGCACGTTCCGCTTACGGGCTGATTCGCATCATTCGGACACTTACACGCTGAATTCAAAAGTGGAGCGTTGTGGATAAAAAAATAAGGAAGGAAATTAGCTGCTGGTGAGTCACTATAATCATAAGGATGCCCTTGTCGATGGCAGCTTCAGGGGGAAAGTGCTGATCACCACACTGTGTTCTGACACCATATGCTTTGCGAACAAACACTGTGGTGGATGTCAGAGGGGAAATGGCATCACATTCAAGGTGGCGCACATCGAACGGATAGGGGAGCGACGCTGCTGAGCGAGCACCTGCATCCCCAAAGTCTGTCCAATTATCTTGTGTATTCACAACACAAAGTATTTCCCCCTACATTCTCCCCAGATTTAACCCGTGATTGAGGGGAGGCAGGCCTCGCTAGGCTAGCTGCTGTCAGCAACCAACTTTAACAGCACTGTCAGCCATCCCTTTGATTATCGCCCAGAGGTCACCCTGTGTTGAGCCGGACCGTAGGGTCCTGGGTGCTAAGACGTCAGAGGAGTCACCTTTAAAGGATAATCAGAAGACTGCTGACTGACTGCAGACCACCCAGAGGGGGATCCGTGCTTTTCACATGAATATAAATGTGATATTGACAGGAAATCTTCCCCAGGAGAGCGAAAGGAAAAGACAGCGGAAGAGACAGAGCAAGTGAAAGGGAGTGAGACTAACTGAGAGAGAGAGAGAGAGAGAGAGAGAGAGACAGAGAGAGAGAGAGAGAGAGAGAGAGAGGGCTGAACACTCCAGTTCGTTTCACACCGTTAAACCATCTGAAGCATCCGCTGGTGACTACTGGTTGATGGGCCGGTACGAGCACTGTGTTATCATAAACATTTGGGATTCACTTCATGGAGGCACTTTAATGATGCTTTTAGCATAATTCCCCCACCGTAATGTGAAGTGAAGGGCAAGCAGCGCCATTCTGTCTGCCTGTAGCTTGAGTGAACCTTATAAATATCGCCTATTGGAACGAGGGTAGTGATGGAGGCGCACTGCACCGCAGGCTTCACCCCGACTCAAGAGTCAATGCCATCGCTTTGTTTGACACTTCAGTGACAAGAAGTTAGTTAGTTTTCTTTTCTTTTTCTAACTGAAAAATAATATTACACTGAAAACAAAACTGTATTTGACATGCCAGGATTTAAAAATAGAAACCAGAGAGGAATTTTACCTTTGAAGGATGAAACACATGAAGATAACCCAAATCCACATGCATCTACAGGAGCATCACAGCATTTCTGGTCAGATCCAAAGACAACAAATGTCAGCTCTAAGTTTATATTGACCCTAAGCATGTCTAGCTTCAAAGCAGGGTGTACATTGTCAGACTCCTTAGGATGTTAGAGTTGTTGTGCTAATTCTAGGCTGTCCACAGTGAGAGGAAAAAGATGAGAGTAAAAAAAAAAAAAAAACGAAAAAAAAGAGAGAGCAGAATAGGACAGCTTTGTTTTCATTCGGGCTGTTATCAGCAGAAGCCGACTGCAGCGAGAATAGGGAGGGATGATTTCCATAAAGACTGGCTGTTGTCTGAAAGCAAGCAGCTGTCAGGCGGAATTACCTCTCCGACACAGACACCACAATCGAGGGTGCCCTTCCCATAATTCAGTCTGATTGGCTCAAGGGGAAAATGGCAGCCTGCGGAGAGTGAGGCCAGCGGCTGCTTGACAGGTTTGCATCTGCGAAGCGAGACGTGCCGTTTACCTGTTATCATTCTGTCTGCTCAGCGTGTCAGTTTTCTCAGTTCGGAAAGCTACCTGAACAAAGTGACATAGAGAATAGAGTCCACGGTGTGAAGAGGCAGATACGTGCCTGTACTCAGTATCACACACACACGTACGCACACACACACACACACACACACACGAGAGGTGCTGCAAATAATCAGTTCACAATAATTTGCATTAAGTTCTCTTGGAGGTAGAGCGGGTCGTCCGCCAATCGGAAGGTCGGTGGTTCGATCCCCGGCTCCTCCAGTCTATGTGTCGAAGTGTCCTTGAGCAAGACACTGAACCCCAAATCGCTCCTGATGCTGTGCGAATGTGGCATGTGTTGCATGTTTGAGTGGTCGAAGTAGACAAGAGTTTTTATCAAATGCATGGATTAGTATCGTAACTTTTAGCAACACTGCGACACTATAAGTGCTTTGCTATCTGACATCCAGCTGCCAACTTTCCAATGCATGGCTATTCAACACTGTGAATATAACACTGTCAAGATAAGTGTCAAATAGTCACTTATATTGAACCATTATAGTTAAAGCTTTTGGTAAACACGCTTTTTTGCAACATTTGGATACCAGTTTCATGTCTTGTATGAAGCTGAGAGGGGATTAGCTTAGTTTAGCTTAAAGACTAGAAAGTTGTGGAAAAGCTGTCTCCAAAAAATAAATACAGCTTCTAATCTAATAATCTGTTTAATCTTGTTTCATTTATGATGGTTTTTTTCAAGTTAAGACAGAGGCATGCTAACTATTTCCCCCCACTTCAAGTCTTCATGCTATGCTAGGCTAATCACCTTCTGGCTCTAGCTTTATATTTAGCGCACAGAGCTGAGAGTTGAATCTTCTCATCCATCTCTTTGCAAGAAAGCGAATAAGCGTATCTCCCAAAATGTCAATTTGATATTTTGATGTCAAAATGATAAAACAACGTCATCATACTGTCACAACACACATAAACAGACACTAACACAAATGTGGATTAATGTACTAAACTACAAACAACACGTTTGGACTTATGTATTTGTACAAATTAAGACAAACAGGTATGAAAATACACACAAACAAATGTGTATTAGCTGTGTGAATGTACACAAAAATAATAAAACGTTATGTGTACACAAGCACGCACACAACCATATATGCACAAGCACAGGCACACACACACACACACACACATACACACTGCCACACACAAGCGCTCACACAGACGTACACTGAAATACACACACATATACACACTCCACACCTATGCTAAGTGCTCTTATCTGTGGCTTGTGTAGAGGTGAGTGACAGGAAGGGAGGCGCAGGGGGGAAGTGTCCTTTAGGTGTCTTAATTATGGCTCCTCTCCTCCCTCTTGCTGTCACCATCCCCAGGGGAGGGCAAGACAAAAGGAAGGCAATGTTTCATCTCTGCTGCCTTGGTATTTCAAATTCCAAGGGGAGTAAGAGGAGAGAGACAGCAGGCTGTTACACTGGAGGAAGAAGAGGAAATCAAGTGACGCTTCTCTTTTCCCACTGTTTCTCTCTTCTTGCCTCCTTTGCAGCTGTGTTTAAAATACGGCACCTTAATAAAAGCGTTTTAATGGCGTCAAGGCAGGAAAAAAGGCACAACTTGATTACTGTGACGGTTTTATTTAATGAGCTCAAAGCCTCTGGCTCTGGCTTGCTCCCCGTTTATTACTTTGTTGTGGAGAGATATATGTGACAAAATGGAGCAGAAGGAGTGAGAGAATGAGGCTGAATGCTCTTATTGTGGAAGGCGTCTGTGGCGTTACCAATCGTCTTTGTGATTTACACCTTCCTCAGTGCGCACCTGGGTTTTTCATCCGGCCTCGCCAGGGGAACGCTGCTACGCCATGACGGAGCTGAGGGTGTCAGAGACACCTTGGCAGGTAGGCAGACACAAAGACAGCCTGCTGTTAATTATTGATGGGAATAAATTGCACTCATTGGATGTTTGGCAGGGGAACACATGGTGGATGTGAATACAAATGTGTTTATGAATGTGTGAGTGTGTGTGTGTGCAGAGGGAAAAAAAAGACGCAGAGAGAAAACAGCATTAAGCGAAAGAGAAGGGGGTTAGGGAGAACTAAGAGGAGGTGAGGTGGAGGAGGAGGAGCTGATAGAGTGATGGGAGTGATACCTGGTAAAGAGACATTAGAGAGATGCAGAGGGAGTCTATAAAAGCAAACTACTCCTTAATGTCTCTCACAAGTGTGATAAAAGCACAGAGCTGTAGCACAGAATGTTGGCCTTTCCATTTGTGTGAACAGAACAAGGGGACATTCAAAAAACAAACTATTATACACAAATGCTAATAGAAAATGATTTTGCGAATGTGCCCACACGCACACACACACACACACACATGCAAACAAACATTCTTTAAAAGGTCAGCTCTTTTGTTTTGGGACACGAGACCTCTCTCATGAAAATATTGACTGAGAAAATGGGAGCAATGCAAAGTGTGGTCTTAAAATGAGATGGGCAAAGAGCACGGCTTCTTATCTGTATTCCGAGAGCCTGCCCTCTTATAAATATTGGAAGAAGGACACTGGTGGGGAGAGGAAACGGCCAAATGGTGCATTTGAGAAATGGCACACCTGAGCACCGCACGGAATATCATCTCCTCCTGTCAGATCTCATCCCATTTGATCAAAATAATTGCCACCTTCATCGTTATCATCAATTCTGTCATCTTCACTGGCGCCATCGCCATTCTCCATCTCATCAGGGCTTCTTTGGCTTCAAGGGGGGGATTTCTGGATCAGATCAAATACGGACCATCTCGTCTGAGAAAATCACTCATGGTGTACCCTCCTAGTAATCACCATATTCATTGCTTTAATGCTACTGACATTTTGTTCCCCTATTTAGATATTCTGACACCAGCACGTCTTTCGGCTGGTACAAAAATAGCCCGGTTTAGCCATGCGGGTTCGTCTATCACAGACGGCCGGAGAGACAGCCCCGCTGTGCTTTAGTCGATGGCGATTCTCTGTACTGTCAGCAAGAAAATGAAACATTTAGAAAAGAAAAATACGAATTGCATGATCACTGCGAGCCCGGACTGAAGGGTTGACACACAAAGCAATATCAAAGTTGTTCTTAAGCTAACAAGCCAGTTGACAATCTGATAAAACTGACAGCTAAACATCTATATGTAATGATAAAATAGTTAAATACTGAATAAGTACATATCCTGCATGTGTGTTTTTCCTCTCCATGTGTTTCTATGTCTGTCAACCTGGCTCCATTGTGCAACTCACTGGGGCCCTCTTTGTACTGCTGAAACAGCTTGTCTCATCTGCTTCCACTTTAGCAGGCTAATAATACTGCACAACGTAGGACAAGCGGCTGGTCAAACTTCAATTACTGCAGGGCCAGCTTACACACTCGCAACCAAGTTGGTTTGCCGTGGAATAATGCGACGCACACACATACCGTCACACATAACTAAGCGCTGGAATCGAGGCAACCGCGCATGTACAAGCAAAGTCTTGACACTGGATTGTGTGAGAGTACAGCTTTGCCCTGTCACAGAGTGTCAGAAAGAAAAAACAGATCTACACACACCACAGTCGCCTCCTAACTTTTCATATAACGATACACAAATGTAGTTACAAGCCCACATTAAGAGTCGTCTTATATTAGAGGGAAGAAGTTTGTCATTAAACAGCAAAGCACTGTGGAAAATTACTTTCCATAAAACTGTGTTTATGGACAAAAGCAGTTTGTATGTGGGAGCTTTCAGATCCATCAACATCTATTAAGTGTGTTAAGTGCACGATATTAAATCTCTGGATGGAGCTGAATGCGCAACAAAGTGCTAATGATAATGCAGGAGGAGGTGGCGATTTTAAGTTCTTTTTAAACACTCCTTACCTTGGCCATTTGGGCCTGCACCCCGGTGGCTTTGAGAGACGACACGGCCTTCTGTGCTGCAGCTGGGCTGTCAAAATCCACAAAGCCATAGCCTGGAGAAAGAAAAGAAGAGAGCGGGAGAGAGTAAAAAGAAAAAAGAAGAGGCATTAGTAAAGAAAAAATGAAGGCAGATGACTAACAAGGAGACTGACAGCCACTTGGTAATTGTAGCAGTAATAGGTTGGTAACATGACTACAGAGGCTGCCAGTTCTCATATCTGGTGAGCACTACATTGTTTGATAATTAGCGACACTGACGTTCATAGGGGGATGCTATGCATCTTAATTAGTAGCATGGATGAGCGATTTAGTAATAACAAACCCCCGGCACCCTGCCCACCTCCACACACACACACACACACACACACGCACACGCACACGCACACGCACACACACACACACACACGTACACCAACAGACGTATGCATATGCAAACACACACAGAGATACACAAACTTTTTGCGACAACACGCACAAACAAAAACACACAACCACCGAGTGGCGTGTAAATCTGAAACACAGACCATCACTGCTGCAGTTTGTTGAGGAGGAATTCTTATTTGTAGTTTGTAGTTTAATGACAACTCATATGCATTTATTTCACCAAGAAGAATAATTCATGTGATGGTAATTTATGAACGTCCATGATTAAAGCAATAACACACATGTACACACTCACACACACACACACACACACAGAGAGAGAGATGTGTCAGTTAATTCTTCAAAGCATCACGGAGTCGTTTTCAGTTTTCACTTGTCCTGCCGTTTGATTTCTGCAGACTGTGAAGTCGGCTGGCCCACGTCGTGTTCCTCAACGCCCGGCACATTAACAAAACCCCATTTCACAGCCTCCGTAATCCTCTCCGCGGTAACAAATCTCTCAAAGGTTGACAGCGTACCAGAGATGCTGCCATTTCTCTGTCTCTGCCCTCAACTCCATCTCTCTTACATACGCTAAACGCTCAATTACATTTCTCTCAAATGTAGCCTTTCCGTCCACCTTCTTATTGTCTTCCTCCATCCCTCTCCGTCTCGCACGCACTCTTTCTCCGTCTCTCTCATATTTTTCCTGACATTAACAGCCACCAGCCCCCATCTGGAAATTCATCACCGGAGGAAAGCGGCTGGAATGAAATCTGCGGCCGTGATTTATGAGTTATTGTGATCACGACGTTCTCCGGTATGTATCTGAGACGGGTGACACGTCTGTGTTAATTAAAATTTGGTGGCAGATTAAAAGCAGTCAATGGTGCCCTCTGATCCAGTGTTTCAGAAGGAAAAATATGAGAGAG
>JAPZEA010000008.1:9160435-9175670 GCA_029783685.1 Heniochus monoceros
GGTTAAAATGCAAGGGAAAGAAGACTTATGCAACATTCAAGAAAGTAAACACGATTTCTCGCTCAGGATGGATTCATAAACAAAACTATTAATTATTATGTTGCACTTTTAGCACAATGAACAACATCAACATCTGAAGGTAGACATATCTTTGATGATGTGTTGGGAAGCTTCCCTGCATGCACTGGGGTGATACATTCATTCATAATTCTCTCTTCATGTGTCCCTGCACTGTTATATTTTTCTACATTGTGCTCCATGATGTTTCCACACTTTCATCACTGCTGCACAGTTACATATTACCAGTAAATGTGCTCAGACTACCAGTGATGCTGGTGCATGGCTTTTACAGTAATAATCATAAGCCTGTTAAATGAAACCTTCTCTTCCAAAGCAGCTTCAATTGCATTAACAATTTTCAGCAAAGGGAGTAACTTCTGTATTTAATTATTTAATGCGTTTTAGTGTTCAAATGACAAATTTCTTTTTTAATGCCATACGCTCTGGCTCCATCGGTCTTTTCATGGTCAGAATCTTTTTTAGTTGTTTTTGCTCACGTTTGGTTTGGATCTTTTTTTTAAACACACTTTTATTTTGTAGCATATTTTATCTCGTAAAAGCACAGGTAAATCTTCATTTTGAACATTTTAATAGCGATAATTAGACAAGCTTCGTAATAAATCTCAGAAAACAAGCCATTTGTATTTGAAAATGACTTCATGTATGATCCAGCCGTCAATAAGCCTGCACTTTTGCAGGTTTGGCCTTGACGGGTGTGGGATTGGTGAAGGAAGGGAGGACTGAGTATCCACAGGGCCCACAAAGATACACCTCTGCTTAAGGACATGTTGCCATGACAACAGCTCCAGATTAACTTTAAACTATCTTTGAAGAAGAAAAAAATCCAGACTAATGTCAAATCATCTTTATAATCTGGATAACTCAGTCATCTACATAAGAAGAACAGAGCCCTGAGCTCAATGAAGTACTTAATTATTTCAGTAACGTTTATTATCGGTCTGCATAATTCAAGTTATTGCGTTGAATAAATTGCGCTGAATTATCTCTCAGCTTCAGTTTTTCTGTCCATTGTTTAATCCAACACTGGATTTTGCAAAGTTGCATGAATGCTGCCTGGCTCAAATCTTCACTAATTTCCCTAAACAAAGGCTGTAATGATCATTATTGAGGCCTAATCAGGATTAATCAGATGCATTTTTGCTAAAGTGAATATGAATGTTAGACATAAAATCCTACAATTTAAGGTTTATTATTTGTTTACTCGCCAAGAAGATTCTGATTAATTAAAGTTTGGGAGATTCACTTAGTATAAGTGGGTTTAATCTGATGGTTCAATTGATTTAGACAATCTAAGAAGTCTTCTAATTTGATTGAGCACATTTATCATTTAAAGGCCATAAAATCTAAAATTTTACATTTAAAATCAACAAGGTACTACTTTATTTTACAAACTAAGACTTCAATACTTGTTTTGTAATTACCTAATTAATCTTTCAGAGTGCCACTTTGTCTTGCAAACTTGATCCCACACTGAAGCCCTGTGTGGAGCCAGTTTGGAACAGATTAAGTATCCCTCACATCCCCCTCTTCAATAAAGAGGCAGGAATATTAGAGGAGTAACAGAGCCTTCTACTGCGCCACAGGGGAAACAAACATCTGTTTTCCAGAGGGAAACACTGAACCCTCAATTGTAAATGTGTTCATCACACCAGCAGCACAGCAGAAAACAGTGAAGTGGACATGGAGAAGGATTTTAAATTGGACCAAATGGATATCTTTAATGCTCAGTGTTTGCAGAGGCAGTAAAGCCTCGTGTAGTAAACTGATTTGGAAGATTTTTAACTGCTTGAAAGATAAGCTGGTTTGTAATTTTTAAGGTGGCAAACCACAAAACTCTACAGGCTCAAAAAGAAGACATTTCTAGCTATGCAATCAGAGGAGAATAAGTTAATCAGACTCCACCAAAAATAGAGTCAATATGAAACTTGTATGTTTTCTATTGACTACACTGAGTAATTATACATCTTTGTGGTCTGAGAAAAGCCCTTGAACGCTTCAGAGAATTTAGCAAATGACCAATTAAACAAACTCACTGATATCACACGACTGGAACGTCGACACAGATTGAAGCAACCTCGGTGTGGACGTTCCTTTACTAAAAGTACTTGTTGTCTTCTGTCTATTGTTTCAATGCCTATTTATCTGGAGCACAGCCAATTTCCTTTTATACTTAAAATACTTTTCTTTAAAAATGGCTGCATAGTATTTGTAGGAACAGAAAGTACCTCCATAGTACAAAAACATAACGCAGTTTATTTAATTAGTTACTATTTAAATACAGTAAATATGGAGGAGATCGGCCTATTTTTGCTCTGAGTGTAACATTACCTTCCCTCTCTGGAATAATGCTGCGTGGTAACAGCAGCCTATTTCAGACACTTGAGTGCATCAAACTCTTGCCTTTCTACAAAAATATTTGCATTAAAATAGTATTTACAACAGTGATTAAATATTGACCCCAAATAGCAAATCATAATTCTACAAAATGCATTAAACTGTGTGATGCAACTTGTATTCACTTCACAAACACAGTAGGTGTGCTAGATTTTCTGGTGATGGACAGAAAGATAATTGAGTTTAAGCATGTATAGGTGATGACTAATAGTTTAAGGCAGTGGTGCAACAGTCCAAGGATCAAAGGAAAGAAAAGAACAGCACAATGTTTCAAACTCAGATTTTTATTAGTCAGTACAAGTAAAACGAAACTGAAGTCGAGTATCTTCATCCCCTCCAAAAATGCACTTCTTCTGCGCCGGTGTTGGAGGCTGAAAAAAATAACTTTCACACGTCTTTCTCCCTTTGAATATACTTGAGCCGCTGTCCTTCAAGGACCTCAACGAGACGTAAAACTATCGCCGAAGGGATCTTACGCAGTGAAAAAAAGGCATCGCTTCACAAATATAACATTCGGTGTTGGAAAAAATCAATGAAAAATCATTTCCCCCAAATATGCAAACGTGTATGGTAGAAGGAACATAAATTCTATAACATACACTCTGTTTTTCATAGCCAAAGTGAAATCTAGTTTGGTGTTTTAACAAAAGTTACTCCGATGCTGCTGATATGGAAGAGAAGCAGTCAAAACTGCTCACTGAAAAACTAAATAACAGCAGAAACATTGCATCAACTACATTCTTTTGTTACTCTCTTAGCAAAAAATAGCTATCTGCGGATTTCTGGGACTAACTGACTTACACTTGACCGCATGCACGCACGCATACCATGCACACACTCTGACCAATATCAAACTGACACTAAATTACATATTTAATGCAATGCTTCAAACTGGAGCAAATAACACAAAAAGTGAATTATATATATCCACCTCTTATTTTCTTTAATCTTCTGTCTTCCCTCTTCAGTTCAGCAGCCCTCTCAGAGCCTCCGACTTCTGTTACATCTCCTGGTGTTGTCTCTTGCTCTCCTCAACCTCCTACACGTCTGTTATTCTTCGCCGTTTCCGATTTTCTTCTTGTAGCTGCGGAATGAATTCTTCTGCACTTTAACTTTGTGTCCTGATGCCCCCCTCACAATCCGCACTTTTATCCACACACATTTTCAATTTCAGACTCTCATGGCGGGGTGTGGACCGAAACACTGAGTGACTGGGAAGTGTTAAAAGTCCTGCCCCCGCCTTCATGGCATCCACAGTGATTTAAAGAGCTCAGAGCTACATGTCCAGTCAGTACCGTGGGGGTAGAAAGGGTCTTTTCGGGACGAACATTGGACCAGCATTTCCCCCTCCTCTTGGACCGGGACGCTTGCCTCTCAACCGTGGATCGGGGCCGTGGAAACGAGGAAACGGCGCACGTGGGGGCCCTCTGGGGTGAGGGTGGTGCGCTGGGTGGGGAGGCCGATGTGGAGGCCGCAGACCGGGATGACGGATTTCAAGATGAGGTGGTGGTCTCCTTGGAGTGTAGTGCGGAGGATGGGGACCGCGCCATTGGTGGTCACGGGCAAAGTAAGGGTCCTCTGAGGGTGAGAGGGGAGGGGTGAGGCGCCCCCGAACTCTGGTGTATTGGTGAGGGGGGCTGCCTGGCCTGTAATACGGATCATCTTGGTGGTGGTAAGAGTCGTCTTGAAAGAAAAGGCCATCTCGATGGCGGAGCTCATCGTGGTAACGTTCGGGGTCCTCCTGGTAACGCAGGTCATCAGGGTGAGGGCGTAAATCGTCGGGGTGAGGAGGGCGAGGGTGGTCAAGGCCATAAGGCGGATCGTCTGGATGAAATATGGATTTGTGCTGATGGTCGTGGACCACCATCCCACTGATGACACTGTCAGCTCTGGCGCCAATCATCTCCCTTGTGTCTGCGTGAGGCGGCAGCTGATGCTCTTGGGGAATCATCGCACCGCCGGTCATGGATGGCGGACCATCAAAAACATGAGGAGGGGGAGGCAATTTTGGAACAGGGGGGAGGGCACTTCTGAGGTAACCAGGGGATGCGGTGGCGCCCTGCTGGGAGGCTAACTCTTGAGGTTGCTGACTTTGCTCTGCTTGAAATGGATATAGTACTGACATCTTGCTGTCTCCCACACCTCCAGGCATTGTCACATTGTAGCCACTGGGCTGCTGAGAGTTCCCCTCTGGGTAAATGTCGCCATACCAACCCCTTGCACTCACCCCCTGAAAGCCTTCAACTGTCTGTGTGCTACTGGCACTGCCTGGGGCTCTTTCTCCAGGCAGTGGCCCTCCTGTTTGTGCAGAAATCTGCTGGTAATGTGCGACAGGCGCAGTAATCCCATGCTCTGGCATCTCATGTTTGCCATATGGGTACGGCTGGTAGACCTGTCCATTCTGAGCTACACCTGGCTGCAAATGACCTTGCTGTTGGGGATTGTTGGGGTTCTGCTGGCTGCTGTTCTGGTACACAATAGGAGCAGTTTTAAAAGTATCTCCAATAGATGACTGACTTGTGCCGGTGAACGGGGCCACCACAGGCTTGTCCATGATCTCATCTTGAGTTGGAGTGCCTCCGCCCTCGTCCCGCACTGGAGTCCCATCCTGGGTGTCTGCCCCAGTTACTGGGCTGAGGTTATCCCCTCCCTGCACTGGGTGCGTAGAAAAACCCAGGTCAAATGCATTGAAAGCAGAGTTCCCCTGCAGGAAGTTGTGTATTTTAGACTCTAAACTCTTAGACGACACGGATGGTTCAGGCTCTGTTGTCAAATCCATGTCTCTGTGGAGAGCCTGGACCAGGGCAGAGGCTGGGTTGGAGGTCTGAGGGGGGGCTTGGGAGCTTGTGGTCTGCCTTACAGTGGAGTGGGGCGAAGAAGACGCGGGTGCAACAGAGGAGAGAGACAGGCTCTGAGAGGACACTGCTGATGCAGATGTGGATGAGGGACAGGGAAGAATCTTGCCTGTACTGGAGGACTCTGAGGAGACATTTGCTGCTGGGCTGCTCAGAAGAGAAGTGACGTCTAAACGAAGAAAGGGAGAATACAGAAATGCATTTTAAGCAATTCTGCTGCACTAATGTATGATATAAAATAGATACATGATACAAAATGAAAGTTTTGTTTTTAATCTGCACAAAGAACTCCTTATTCTCACCATCAAGGCTGCCTTGGCCCTGGACTTTGGAGAGAGCACCGAGGAGGTCTGCCGGACTCACGTCCACCTTGGAAAGAAAGCTTACGAGTGACGTGGCATCCTGAGGGGCCACGGAAGCAGCAGTTGTGGTCTTCAATGAGGAGCCAGAAGGGGCAGCAGCAGGAGCACTCTCGACTAAGGGTCGTGAGAGACAGAGAGGGACACTCACTTTCACTTCACCATAACTTATCATTGAGAAGTGCCTGAATAGTGAATGCTGGGACATTTAAAACCAAGCAAAAATAAATTTTTTAAGCAGGACGGCGGAGGCAAAGGTGACGTATCGCATCACCAGTTTTTATGCCTTCGAACAGCCACCGGCACTCACCTGTGTTCTTCATGACTGAGCTTAAACTGTTGAGGATGGAGCCAATTTTACTCAGATCAACACTTTCCACAGCTGCTGCATGGGCTGCTACAGGGGGCGCGACCTGTGTGACCGGCTGCTCTGTTGCCACCGATCGCTCCGTTTTTGCAGGGACTGCTGTGGACACCTCTGGGTGCGTGGGGCGTTGGACCTGCTCCTCAACTGAGCAGAAAAATACGGCAGTGAGAGAGAGTTTGGATGCTATCAGTTTTGCAGTGTATGTAATAAAACAAGGCAAGCATTGTTTCATATTTGTAATGAGGCAACACAATTCATTTTGTCATTGTTTTCCTTCAAGTGCAGATGATCTATGGCACCAGAGAAGTCACTGCCAATAAAATAATTGATGGGAATATGCTGCCAAAAACACTTTAACACAGTCTCACCGGCTTTTGGTGAAAAACAAAATCATAATACACAAGTCATCCATCTAACAAAATGAAGCTAGAAAAAAGGTTCTCCTTTTAGAGCAGCCATTAAAAAAAACAAGCTAAATTACAAAACTGCTGCTACACAATGCTAACATTATAATGACAAATAATCTAACAATGGCTATACGATATTGTGCTTGACTTTGAAATTATTAAGGGCCGCAACTAATGATTATTTTCAATAATTCTCCAAAAAATGGCCCATAATAATCAACAAAATGTTCAGTTTATAGCAGTATATATATAGCAGAGTAGAGCATCGAAAGCAAAATAACTTTTCTCTCAGTAAATCACACACAGGAGACAGCATAAAACCATCTTTACATATGGCTAATTAACAAATTTAAGTACATGCACATGCAGATCATATGTTAAACCACCAGAGTGTGATAGTTAACACAGATCATATAAGCTAAGCAGCAGGTGTCGTAGCCAATAAAAAAATTAAGCGGACATAAAAAACAGTAAAATGGCAGCTCCTATATTCAGTAGCTGTGAAAATGTGTCTCATTATAGTTAGAAGGCTCTACGGGTGGGGAAAGTGTTCCAGTGAAATTGGCCAGAACACAGTATGGAAGAAATGCTTGGATGGTCTTTGTTGACATACGAAAGCTGTGATAAGAGTTTTGTGTGATTTTCTGCGTGAGTCAGTGACTTCACTTGCCTATTTTTGGTGGCGCTTCTCATTTTCATCATTTCAACACATTTTCTGCATAAAGCTGCCACCGAAAATCAGTGTGCATAATCAAACAGCATTTATAAATATTGCATTTAAAAAGTCTTCACTGTGCTATCTGTCATTAAGAGAGCCCACTCCTTACCTATAATGCCACCGCTGTCCATTTCTTCTTCAGAGAGCTCCATGTCTTCCACTTCACGATTGTCATTCTCCCCGAGTGGCTCCATGGGTTTGGGGGATCCTCCTGGTGAGGACAGAGGGCTCGGGGCCGGTGCCTCTGCCTCGTCGTCCATAGCAGAGCCATCAAGATCTGGATCTGGGTTGGCCAATTCTAGACCGTGAAAAGGGGACTCTGAGCCCGTTGGAGACGGCGCATCTGCAGAGGGTGAGGGGATGGGTGACTCGTCCAGGTCTGGCAAGTTGGCCTTCAGGGCATCCAGTTTACGCTTCAGGTGGGACACCCGGTTAGCAAACGTCTGGTAGGCCTTGAAAGGAGACGTGATGGAGTATCAGTACATGAAAAGTAAAACTAAAACCGCAGCAATTCAACCCACAACACATCTGGTCATCTTAAGAGTATGTTCTGTCTGTGTATTTCCTGCATTATGTCCTTTCATTTCAGTTAATAAGAAGTTTAATCTATTGTACGTATATGTATGTATGTACGTAGTAGGAATTATTACAATACAACAAATATCTGACTCAATAATACATCTGTCACTCACATTAGCAACAATCTTGACCTCCTTGTACTGCATCTCGTATAAGATATCTGCGTTGCTCAGGGCCTCCATGAGAGGAGGCCCCGTTTTGGACTGTTTGTCAAGGAACTTGACAAACTCCTGTAGCTGCGCACTTCCTTCCTCAAAGTCCTTGGAAAACTTCTTTCCTCCGGCCTTATCTGCAATAATGTAAGAATGTGCGTGTAAGGATGATTTTTGAAGTCAGAAAGAGAAAAAACACTTGAAAGCTTCAGGCCCATCTGTATGTTGTAGTAGAACAGACAGTACAAGAGTAGAAGGGAACTAAAGCGGGCACCTTTGAGCTTCTTAAGGGCCTCAGAATTGCAGATGTCAACCCTCATAGCTGCCAGCTGTTTTTCTCTCAGGTCAACCTCTTCCACAGATCTCTTGTACTTGTAGAGTTTATCTAATAGTGCCTGAGGCTGAAGCAGATGGAGCAGTTAGCCACAATGTCAGACCAACATTTGAGTAAAGGAGAAAAAGAGGATAACTATGACAATAATTGATTTTATTAGCTTCCTTTGTAAAATATGTTGCAGTTTAGTTTGGGTTTAGTTCAGCTTAAAAATTCAATTTCCAGCTTACCACAAACTCAGCGACGACCTTGGAGCGCAGATCTGCTTTAGATTCAACTGGAGCTTTAAGAAAATAAGAATAAAAATTAGAGATTACACGCAAGTAATGTACTCAGCATTTGGACAAAACAAACAACAACAACAAAATTAAATTAAAATGTCAAAATGTTCAAAACAGGGTTATACAAGAGAACAACAACATACTGTGATTAATAAAATCATTATGGATGTCAAGTCTGGCTTATGAAATGTGCTTCAAGAAGTTTTTACATTTTTAAATAAAACTTTGTAAGGTTGGCGTGGAGATGAGCTTTTAATAAAAGTGTAACAATAAAGTAATACACTTACTTTTTTGCTCCACGGGTGTCTCAGGAGGGGACTCCTCTTTGGCTAAGCTACTCCTAAGCTCAGCAATGAGTGTCCCTGAATACACACCCCTGTCCTCACAGATGGACAGTATCCTCTCCACCGGTTTAATTACCTTAGCATCACCTTCAGAGCTGGAGAAATGAGAGGGAAGGACGGAATAAGAACAAGCGAACCAAGAGATTTATGTTTTTTGTTGTGATGACATTTGTTTTATTTATGCGTGACGAATGCCTTTGAATGAATAAAACAAAAGCTAGGACAGAGGAGACAGAGAAAGTGAGAAACAAAATCAAAAGACAAAGGATGAGGGTGAAAGGAAGGAAAGGAAACATTATCACTGCATCTAATATTCTATACATTTTGCTATCTAACAACTTACTTGACCAACACAAAGGCTTCAGGAAGCACCTCAGCGAACGCCGTACGGTAAACAATGGCATTTTTCCTTTTACAGTTCTGAATGACATCATTGGCCAGGTAAAAAAGGTTGAGCCTGTGTGAGGCGTTAGCTGCGTGAGGAAAGAGAGACAGTAATGTTAGAGACAGTAATATTCTGCTGAGGGAGGAGCTGAATCCAAATAATCTGAAAGAGGCTCATGTCTTTGGACAGTTTTCAAACATTTGTAGACAACAGTGGTGCTGCAATATACTGATTACTTCTCTGCATAACCGATTAATCATGTACTACTCTGTAAAAAGCATCCATCACCTATTACCACAACCTAAACAAATTACTTATTAGTCTGACCAGCAGCCAAACACAAAAACATATTAATTTTGTAATGATGGTAAATGAGAAATGCAAAAAAAGTTTTGTATTTGTTAAGTTGTAAATCTAAAACCTTAACCACGTAAACCACTTAATAAATTGCAATAACAATTACTTAATCACTCTGATTAACTTAAAGACAGATAAATACATGACAATGACTATTCACGAACAATTAAAATTCATTTATTAGAAACTGATCAGAAGGCCGAGAGAAAGTATGTCATGTAAGAGAGCATGTAGTCAATGGATATATGACATTTAATCAACCTCAGCTTTTAACAGAGGGAGTGTAAGAACAGCCTACTGAGTTTTCACACACACAGGACTGAGGATAAATTTAAATTTACACCTGTCTTTTTTTTACTTTTCACCTTTTCCCACAAAACCTTTTCTTTAATTTCCCAAAACAACCAAACGTCTCAACTGCGTAATGAAATTATCTCAGAGTGTAAGTGAAAAAATAGGCAAAAGCAAAGTGACTCCACTAACACATCTAATTTAGTCAACGTGTGTACTGCAATGCAAGACGTAGGGGGGGAAAAAATCAGGAAACGGATCATTATCTCATTATCTTGTTAAAATTTAATACATTTTTATCAAAGGATGCAAAGCATTTTACACTTCGTGAAACTGTTGTCAGTAAACACAGTTAATTTGCAAAAGTGTTGCGATAGGGGTTGCACTTGCTTAAATCCTGCAGGTGACTGAAAGAAAGACACATTTCTTACCCAAAGCACAAACTTCAGGAGTTACAATTTTTCAACCACAAGGCAAAAAAAACCTTGTATGCTTTTTAATGGTGATGGGTTTAACTACTACTGGGTCAACCATAAAATCTCTAGGCACTCATGGACTGTCAGTCATATGTATTTAGAACAACTTGAGTTCACGTTCAAGTTACTGCAAGGCAAACTGACAGTTACATTTATGTATTACATTGACATTTGATAGTTCAAATGTGTGATCTATCCAGCAGAGCAAAGCCTGACAAAATTGTAATCCACATAAAGTCTCAGCCAAACTGCATTTGAGCTTACTGAAACCCATTTTACAACCCACTACTTTAAACAGAAACAGCAAGCTGAGACAAAGACAGACACCAGTGAGGCAAGGCCACCTCCACTTTCATGGAGTTTGAGAGTAAAGCCAAAGTCTAACAGTCAACCACAGTACAAAAGTTCACAATAAAATTGCTTATCTCCTGCCGAGGTGGATGTGAAAAACACAGAAAAGGTTTTGGAACATAAAAACAACAACACATAAACAAACAAATTAATTACTCTAACAATGAGTTAATCAGTTATTTCATTTCATTTAAAATAAACACCTGTTTCTATGACAGAAGCAACACCAAACAAGACCAATCACCATTATTCAAAAACAAAGACCTCCTCAGGTTAGCATATAACAGCACTGATAACAGCTATAGGTTAAATAAAAAAAGAAGATCACGACTAGAACCATGAGCCAACGGACTTTCCCCTGTTGATCCATCTATATAAATGTTCTATGAAATGGCAGATACGAAATGCAAAAGCAGCAAAAAAAAATAGTGCTGACCGATAAATTGTATTTTCATCGACATTGTGATACGAACATGCGCACTAAACACACTGCAAAAGGCTGCCTGAAATGCAATGAATAAGAAAAATCATTTTATTTACACAGGTCATTCACAGCATGTGAACATTGACCTATCAGATGGAGCCCTGGACACATGGGCCATGCATTCACACCATTTGACCAATCAGATGAGGCCCTAAGTATCAATCAGCAACCAGATTAACTGGTGTCAACTTGGTGGTATTCATGCGCAATTCGCTGAATAAAAGCATGTTTGAAATAATTTATTACATGTCTTTATTCAGTATAGAGTATTCAGTGTTTAGGGTCTATGTAAGTATATTTGTTCAAATTCTCTTGACATCCCAACAGTAATCAAATTAAATCAAATGCTAAAATCAAATGCTCTGACAAAAAAAAGTGGGAAGAAAATCCAATATCTGTGGTTGTCACGTAATAAGTCCATCCAATCATTTCACTCAGCCCGAATGAAATGACTAGATGGCCTGCATACCTGCCAACCCGCATGCACTCTGCCCATGCACTCATAGCACATGACCAGTCTTCCATAAGGCAAATATTTGTTAAAGCTACTGTGAGCTAGTCGACATAATTTCTCAATACTAACATGCTAGCTTGATAGCTGAGAGTACTTACAATAGCCATGTTTGTTTACATTCATTATGATAATGTCACGTGTCTGAAAATACATAAAAAATAGTGAAAAACATCAAATCAAATCACAATTTCCCAGAGCCAAAGGTGGCATCTTTAAATGTTGCTTGTCCAACCAACCCAAGCATATTTCATTTACAATACACAAAACAGACAAAAGCAGCATTGCCTCATATTTTGAGTAGCAGGAAACAATAAACATTCAGCACTTTTTCTTAATACATAACCTAAAAACGAATCAATTATCAACATTTTGTCAATGGACTAATCGATAAATTGACATATTGTTTCAGCTGGGCAGCGCTAATATATGTATTAATATTAGATGAATAAATGCATAATACAAGCAGTTATAAGCAGTTGGCTATCGTGTACAATTCATTTAATAAATTTACAAAATATTTCTATCACCATCTTTTTTGTTTGGACCTTTTTCAGCTGTGTCTTCAAAAATGTTTTCAGAGAATTCTTTGACAATGATAACTCAAGCATCAGGACTCTTAAATACCACTGCTAATGGACTTACAGTGCATGCTGCATACAGAAGACTCAGGTCTACAAGTCACGTATTGTCAGATCGCAAAGGCTCAAGCAATACATTTTTTTAGTAAAGAAACATGCTCAGTCTGTGTAACCAAGGCCAAAGAGAAGACAGCTTTTTAGAAGACAACACCATACTTCAAACCACAGACTGAGAAGCACAACCTGTTAGTGTTTAAACATTTGCACATTGATTGCAGCGAGAGAACAGGCATCGCTGTCAGGCTCAGCAAAATAACAATGGCAAACTTTACCACGAGTCTTTGCGTTCAGTGACACTAAGAAACACGCCAAAGCTAAAGTTACACAAAGCCAAACCTATGAACTCAAGCAGAGACAAAGATGAGAACTGTTTCAAGACCACAAGACAACAGATACGGCTCATGTGAAGGTACAAAGCTGGGAAAAGCTGTATACCGGTTTTCTTTTATGAAATAACATACAATATGTGCAATTTTATTGTAATATCTCTAAATAGGATAAATGTTTTCGTTTCATGCCATTGAAAGATTCATTAAAGTAAGTTCTTTGTACAATTCACCTAACTTATTAGAACAAAAACAGCATTTGGTACATTAACTGGCAAATTTAAACTGGCAAATGTGGCTGCTCTACCAGTGATATGGCAAATTCCTTTCTGAGCTTTGACATACTCAGATATACTATCATTCTTTCACATCTGCAATAGTAACATGAAAACTATTTCGAACTTTGCAACAAACTGTAAGTGCAATGCCAAGTGTTAACTGAATTTCCCCCTACTCTTGAAAGCAGGGCTCAACAATATGGTTGCCAGCATGCCATTGGCAACCATTGTGATAAACTGGCAACCAATTCCTTTGGTTGCCATCACTGGCAAACACTTTTTAACATATAAAAAATAGGGACAGCAAATATCAAAATGTTTGACAATGCTGCATGTCACGACACTGCATGTGTGCTGGTGCTTTTACTCACACAGGCATCTGTTCTACAGACAATGGCAAAGCAAATTTATCTGTTTGACTAACCCATCAATATCTCAAATGAATTAGCAAATTCGTTCAACCAACAAAAGACCAGATGAACATGAACTATAAAACAAGGGATTATTAAAATGAGATTATTTTAACTACAGTGGGCTCAGAACAATACAGGGAACAGAGTAGCACCACAACCAGATTAACCCGTTTGAGAGGTCCTGGGAAAGAAATGTGCTTTTGTGTCCCTGATGTATCTAAGTTTTCATCAAGTACAGTGCAACCATCACAATATAGATGGCGGCTTTGATATATTTTGCAAAGACCCAGAAACCAACATGTACTGCTATATTCTGCTAGGACTACATTTAGGACACAGGAACCCTCTACATGATAATGCCACAGTATAATGTGATAATGCAAATCTCTGTTGATACTGTAGTGGTGGAAGTTTCCAAACAGATTTCCAAGTAGGCTTAATCAAATTGCTGAAAAGCAACTGATACACATTGATCCTGGGACTTTTTGGACGCTTTTGCTGGCTGGTAATCAATCTTTGACTAACATTTGACAACTGCAGTTAAAGACTCAAAATCAAACATACCCGTGAACGAGAACTTTTTAGTATCTTAGGTAAGTTTCTAATGTCGGGAAATGAGGCAGCATTATTTTACATTGTCATTATAAAATATTATACGTCAAGCGAGAAAGAATACCAATTAAAAGCAACCGGCTATTTCTCTATGGAGGCTTCTCTATAAACAAAACCACATTAGCTCGGTGCTGCAGGCTAAATCAGAAGGAGCGAACGTTTTGTACACTGTTTCCAGGTGCTCCAAACTAGGACAAATTTGATGATTAAGTCAAAATCAGCAATTTTTTTCTCTCATATAGTTACTTTAGACACTAGAGGACTGCGATGCGTTGTGCCCAAACTAGATCACTCTTACAGCCGAAGCAGCAACTGTCAGTTTAACAGGTTACGTAGTGAAGCTACTTACATTTCATCAAACACTTCATCCAGTGTCGCACAATCAGGCTGTGGTACTTCTTGTTGTCGATGCACCACGTTGACAGTCCTTGGATTGAATCCATCGTGTTTGTGACGCTTTGAAACTTCTTGTCTAAAGTAGACTCCATGGAGCCGCCAGAAGCGGCTCCTGCTCCGGCTGCCATGTCCGGGGGAGCTCTCGCTACGCCTTACCTATACATCCATTCCAAAAACCAAATGAAGTTAGCCGTGGCTAGCACTTAGCTTAGCATGCTAGCTTAACGTACCAAAGACATCATCTTATTCAACAGCCGTTCAGCTGCCATTGTAATGTTACAAACGCTTAAATGCTCGGCGCACTAATTCCAATCACTTTCTGCGTTTAGAAATTTTCCACCGTGAGCTTCTGAGTCAGAGCTAACAGTTTATATCGTTTAACATTTCAGGCTTAAACTTAGCGCCTTGCGACATCCTGTATATCTACGCATCCTGCTGTTTACTCGTTGCTGGTGTAGCGATGAAGGACACTTCCGCAAACACGACATTAGTATGGCGCCACCCAGTGCCGCGGAAGCTTATATTTGTCAGCGCCACCTGCTGCGTGTTATTGGTAGCGTAGGAAGCCCATTTATTGTATAGCGTACACAGTAAGTGGAACAGTGGTGGAAGAATAATTGAGATAAATAAATAGTAGTACTAATACTAATACTACTAAAGACAGCCCCTTTAGAAGTGTTACAAATCATTATATAGATCTCTTTTGTCTTAATAATACTGATGCATGAATTTGGAGCCAATATTTACTGATTAATACTATCAGGCAGTTTAATCAGTAGTAATGCATCATAATCTTAAAGATAATTTGTTAAGTATTGTAAAATTTTTATATGTAACTAGTAG
>JAPZEA010000008.1:9215045-9229869 GCA_029783685.1 Heniochus monoceros
TTACAAATGCATCACTGTGCTACAGAGTAATGGCCTATAGACCTGTCTTGCACGTTGTAGGTGTAATGAATCGTTAAACATTTTATGTCTGTGTTTTCTGTATCTACTTCTGTGTGTGTGTGTGTGTGTGTGTCTTCCTCGTGCACACACTCAGACCTTCTGTTTCTGTTTTTCTTGTTTTTCTCTCCCAGACTGCAGACTGGAGTGTCCAGTTTGTAGGGAGGAGTATTCATTAGGGGAATCTGTCAGGAAGCTACCCTGCCTCCATTACTTCCACAGTGAATGTATAGTGCCTTGGCTGGAGCTGGTAAGACCGAGGAGTGGATATGGTCAGTGGGCTGAAGGGTTTGAAGGTCTGTTAGATCATGGAGGTTTTTGACAGTGTGTCACACATCCTGAATTGAGGGATGTGATGTCAACATGGAAACTTTTTACCAAAACGTGTACCAATTTTCTGGTGACTTTTTGCCTGCGGGTTAATGAGCGTCTCTCTCCCCGTCACAGCATGATACCTGCCCAGTGTGCCGAAAAAGCCTTGACGGTGTTGACAACAGCCTCCCGCCCACATCAGAGCCCCTGGAAGCCCGCTCCATCAGGACAGAGCAACAGGAGAGGCAGGCGATCTGAGAAACGGGCCAAGCAACTCTACCTCTTTACTGTTTTCAAGAAGCACGCGTCTCACCTCAGACCTCCCCCCACCACCGACTGCATTTAAATAAAATACATGCCTCAGAGTCAGATTTCGCAGCTTCAACTCTCACTCGATTCACGCATCTCTACTGAGGAACTTTATGTTTTCTACTCCAACATCTTCAGCGTTTTTGAGCCACACTACACACAAAAAGGACCATGCAGTTGGCTGACAGGCTGCGGAGGTGATGTCCTTCTACGCTGCCGTCTGAGGTGGATTTCTGAATGACTGACTTTGATGTCGTGAACTCACCACCGCTGAGCTGCCAGTGGTTGTCAAAATGATGGGAATTCACAGAGTTATGAAGTAACAGTTTTGCATTAAGGCCCTCGGTAAGATGATTTCTTAATGCAATACATTTTGTGGGCGTTTTTCCACCCAGTCTGATTCAGCGTTGATCTCCTCTCTGTTTAAAGCTGTTATTAAAGCCTAACCCTGTGATCCTCACCCTCTGCACCTTCTTTCATCTCACTAATCACGAGAGATTCTGAGGCAGATATTCACAGCCGTATTGCAGACTTTTTATTGGTCTACAGACCTGTTTAATAATCAGTTGGGTTAGCATGGCAGTTTCATTTTGAGTGCATATTTAAGGCTTTTCTGTGTGTCTTTTGTATTTTGTGGTCAGCACTGTCATAACTGCTTTTTTTGTCAGATCTTAGACCTCAGTAGAATAAAATAGAACAGAAAGGTTTACTTGAATATGGCAGTCTATGTAGAGTACATAAGAATATAGATACACATCACTGTTTCAATACAGCACTGTACAGTATATAGCCTGTAGAAGAATATAATTGTTGGCAATATTGCGCAGAATACAGCAGCATATAATAGTGATGAAACAAGTCAGTTCTGATAATCAGTTAACTAGTGAATTCATTATTGTCCAAAAATGCTGAACATTTCTTAGTTCCAGCTTCTCCAATGTAAGGATTTGCTACTTTTCCCTTATTTGCATCACCATAAATTGAACATTTTTGGGGTTTTGAGTGTTGGTCAGACTAAAAAAGCAAGTTGAAGGTCACCCTCGCTCCTTAACTTGTGATGGCCATTTTCTTTTTTTTTCTATTATCTGACCTTTTATAGACTAATCAATTCATCTGAAATAATCAGACAATCAGGAATGGAAATAAGCAGCTGCAGCCCTGATAGAATGGAGCAGGTGAGTGTACTATAATACAGCACAACCTGCTGCTTTTTTTTTTTTATCTATCAATCATTTAGTTTATAAATTGGCAAAAAAAAATGTAAAAATGAATGGAACCAGTTTTAACATGGTGTGAAACAGAAAAGTAGGAAATCCTCACATTTGACAAGCCGCAAATGTGAATTTTCTGCCTAATAAATTATTAATTAATTGATTATATATTTAAAAAGTTGACGATTAATTTAACGCCAATGCACTGATCGATTAGTCGACTGTTAATTTCAGCTCTAACAGAAGAACTAACACCCTGATGGAGCAGAATGACTCACTTAGAGGCTGGGAAGTGTCTCTGTGCTGTAACGTTATGTTGACGCTCTCTGTGGCAGCTGAGTCCAGGCTCCGCCACTTTGACAGTTGACTGTTGCATACCAGCACACACACCCTGAACCAGCCCCAAAACACAGCCTTCCGCGGCAACCGAAAATAGTGAAATAATGAAACACAGACATTTTTGTCAATGCCCAGGGACCACAGGAACCGCGTACGACCGACATTTGCTCTCCTCTCCTCTCCTCCCCTCTCCTCTCCTCCTCTCCCTTCCGCCCTCCTCGGTCCGTCCCCCTGCCCTCCCTCCCTCCTCCCCGGGACTGAGAATGCCCGTGTTGTACTGACACAGTAGCGATACGGGCTGAGCAGACATGGAGGCCCGATTAACGAGAGAGGCCCGTGCTGACACATCCAGGCCTAGCTAACGGCGTGTCGGACTGGATTTCGGAGCATCTCGGGAGATATTACGGATACCAGTTGCTGTAAGGAAAAAGGATTTTTGCACCGAGGAAGAAGAAATAGAGGGAGATCCATTTCGGGTCTCTGTTGATTCAACGCAGCCGCCATTTTGTTGACAGTTAGTGTTTTTTTAATAACCTACACGGCGCTGCATCTGTTATTTTATACCACTGGAATATAATTCGCCGCATTTTTCGCGTGCGTATTTCAGTCGATTTAAATTGTGCGTTTGCCTTCGAACCAACGTCGGGAGATTTTTTTTCGGGTTTAGCTGACTTGCTAGTGCATCGTTAGCCGTCGTAGCTGAGATGTAGTAACACGAGTGCCTACGAGAATGTGACGGAGATGTAAGATTATGTGCATCACTTGTCCAGGGTTGTGTCACATTCACTCGGTTTACACAAATACTTTGAAAGCTGTAGGCGTTTGCTTCTCATTTGTAGCCAACGTGCAGTGAAAGTTAAAGCCATGCAGGGCGAAATTAGCTTGAATCGTCCTCAAACAGGCTGCTGATAGATGGCTAGTTAGCCGCTGCCAGTGCCATTGATACAAAATGTAGCACAGGCTGTCTATTATTGGATGGATAGTAGCAACTAGCTTCTTACAGGATAAACACAAACCTTTCGCAATACATGGGTTGTATTAAGCGCAAAGTGGACAAGCCATCCCCAATATTTTACCGCCTTGCCTGTTATTATCCTGAATATTATGGAAATTCATTTTTTCAGGGGGATGCTTTACATGCTGGCACTCAGCTTACACCATCGCAACTTTGTGTTTTGGAGGTGGCAAGGTTAACAATCACATTTCTTTACGTGGTCAAGAGCCGTGTGAGTTCATTCAGATTTTTTTTGTGGTGCCGCGTTCAAGATCATTACCTTGTTATTACCTATATGACATCCAAAAACAACACGAACGTTTGTTATGCAATTGTAGCTTAAATACCAGGAGCAAAATAGTCATTTCAGCCTGTCGCTTTAGCTCATGGTACATGCCTTAGATTCGCATCTTAAAAAACAACACTGATATAATCTGACATTTTTCATGTTCTGTTTTGTTTTTGGCAATTCAGCAGTCGGAAGATACAATATGTGGCCACCATGTTGATAGACACGAAGGGACGACACAGAGCCAAATAATGTGAACACCGTTTCTGGACAATTACAGAGGTGAGTGAAGATCATTTGATTGAATTTACAGATTTTATTGTTGCTGTTGACATAACAGTGTAGCTTCACTGACTCGGATTCCTCCTCACTGTTCCTGTTTTGTTAGCGCCTTCAGCAGATTTTAATAGTCTGTTTACCCACGAGTAGCCGTGCAAAATAATTTCTCGGCTGCATGCATTGCAGTGTCACCCTCGCGGCTTTCAGAAACTGTAAGAGCATGACTCGGAGGCCGGATTTCCCTTTGATTGAGACAGTAATATCGAGTATGACTGAACAGGGATGAATTTGCTGACTGAATATGAGCACTTGCAGCGAAATTAAGGTTAATGTGTTCGCAGACTCATGAGTTATTCCCTTCAAGTTCGGTGTTGACTGTACAGGAAACCGAAAGCAGGTAACGTTATTTGGTTTGCTTGGCCCTCCGCTCGCCAACCACGTTTTTTTGCATAACACGACGGAAAACACACATTAAATGCACTGTATTCTAAGTCAGTAAATGAATGAACTTGTCTGGCCTGCTACAGACCGATGTTTGCATGGTGACACCTGTCATTCGGCTCCGATTTATTGCAGCATGGTAGTAGTAAAGGTATTTGACTGCCCCCCCACCCGGAGCATGGCTCCGTACTAATACCCATAGAGTAAAAGCCCTGGAAATGACACGGCGCTCTGAGGGCAGACGCCAGCCTCATGTGAGTGATGATGGGGGTGGGCGGGTTGGATACTATTGCTATGGCCAAAGGGAAATCAGCAGTTATGAACAACGTGTGCAAAAGTTAGGAGGGATAGAGAGGAGGGAGGGAGTAGGTGGAAAGAAATGGGAGGGGGCGCGGGAAGTTGTTTACTACGTTCCTGCCTGCTCTGCAATTTCTTAGGTTGTTGGCCTGATATTGATTATTGATCCTCTGTTTTTCATTTTCATATCTGACATTTGTTCTTGTGTTATATACCTGTCTTTATACTTTAACTCCTGGCTATTGTTGTGAAAGTGAAATCAGATGACAGACAGGCATGATTGATATGTGTCTTCAAAACCAGTAGTGCTGTTACTGTGTTGTTTTTCGGTATGAATGTAAAGCGAAATGACTGCAGTGTTGTCCTAACTGCTTTGTAAATGTGAAAGTACCTAGACGCCAAACATGAAATTGATACGATTTAGTGTATGTCAGTCACAAACTAGAGGGCGATTTGGCCTAGTATCAGATCATTTACAGGGGAACAAGTGGCAGTAAATGACCTGACTTAGCTTGGTAGAGGTGCAAGGAATGTTTTGGCTCTCCAGGAGGTTTTTCTCCAGACGTTTGTCAGTAGCCTCTCACAGAGTTAGGTACTACAGTGGCTTATTTTTGGCATAGCTGCTGTCAGGCAGCGGAAGCAGCTAGTATCTCTGCAAGCGTTTAGTATAAAAGAATGAGGGAGAACATTTGTCACTCTGAGAGAAGGACACAGGGAGCAGAGTTTTGGGGGTGGGGGGTATGGTGGGTGCAATGTGTTTTTGATTAAAGTAGGAACACAGTGACTTTAGTTTGTGTGCTGTTACTACTGCTTTCCAAGTTTGCGAAATAGAGTCAGGAAGAGGACGGAAAAGCTTAAAGAAAACGGTGAAAGAACACAGAGATTGATGGAGTGTTAAAGAAAAGAGGGAGGTGTGATTTGAGTGTGGTATGTGTAGCAAGGGGGAGTCTGCAGTTTTGAGGCGAAATGGAGTGAGTAATTGAAGTAAACACAGAAAAGAGGGCGTGGGGGAACTACAGGCCAGACTCCAAAAATCGGGTTGCGTTTACTGTGTGGTTCAACAAAAAACAAAAAATCTCTACTACTGTTTTCCACAGTCATAATCCAAAACAAACATGGTCTAGGACTCTGTGTTGGACAGATTCTTTTTTTTCTTCCTCTTCCTGTGACACTTTACTGATGTGACGACTTGTATGACTTTCCTGAGGCTCCATTAAGTGGCTCTTTTAGTGCTCTCCACTAATGTAGGGCGCAGAGAAACCGCCGGCACGTTGACGCTCTATCACTCACTCTCAGTTGCTGCTGGCAAAGGCTGGGAAAGGCGTCCGGATCCTCTGTCTAGTCCCAGAGGGCCCAATGTGCTGAGGTCACAGTTCTGAATTGCCTCCAAATGACTTCACCCAGAGAAAGCACCTGCTTGGGTGCGAATCCGCATTAAATCACTCAGTGGCCACAGGGAGCTGTAGACAACTTCATTGAATTGGGCTATCCTCTAAGGAGCACAATTAAGAAACATGCTGCGATTTGCTGCTGTTGTGCTAACGTAGGGTATGAGCAGCGTACCCCTAACACAGGCACTCGTTTTCACTGCAGCTAATGAGGCAACTTAAGGGATTGCTCATTTGGCATCTTATCCTGTAACACCTAGGAAGGATGTGGCAGCACTGTGGGATTAACTATTGATTCTGGACTTTGTGGGCTTTGTAATTCTCAGGTGGACAATTCATAGTCCTTGAGCCTAAGGTTACATTTCTCAGGTAGAAGAGCCTTGGCTGTGTAAATAGGTCACAGATTGGTATAGGCCGTGAGGACAAACGCACCATAAAAAGTCACCCAGACGGGATGAAGGACAGCCTCTAACCAAACATGATAAAAATTGTTGCCCTCTGTCTGCTTTACACCATCATTCATTAAAAGACATTTTTATACTTTCAGTTGCAGGGCACTGTTTAAAACTGTCAATGTTTGGTTGATGTTCTGTGTGTTGCAGTGACTTATGTGGATTTTTCACCCTCCCTTTCTCTCTCTCCCCCTGCTGTACCTGTCTTTACTCTTGCAGTTGAAGGACGGAGAAAGAGGGCTGGACAGCCGAGGAAGGGAGAAGCCACCTAAAAACAAGGAGAGCTTCACCCTCACCGTTATCCCCCTCCCCCTTTTCCCCCCTTCACCCCCATCCCACCCCCTAACAAAAACTCTACCTGGTATCCACAACGCCTCCTCCTTACAAAACCTGCACACCCCTTAAAGTTCTGATGGATTCGAAGATTCAGGGGGGAACTGCAACTCCACCCCCTCTTCTCTCAGGTGCTCCTGCAGGGGAGCGAGAGAAGGAGGGAGGGGGTGGAAAGAAAGAAGAGGAGGAGGAGAAGAAGAGAGACAGAGAGAAGGAGGGCGCAGCCGCTGTCTCTGCTGGTACAGGAGGGCCAGGAGCAAGTGGGCCAGGCGGTGCCAGTGGTGATCAGTCCCATTTCTCCATCAAAGAGAGCAGCCTGTCCGAGGGCAATGTCAAACTTAAGATTGGCCTTCAGGCTAAACGCATGAAGAAGCCCCCTAAGATCTTGGAGAATTACGTGTGCCGACCGGCCTTCAGGGCCACGGTGAGGCATACGGGGCGTGGAGGTGGCAGTGCTCGTGGAAACCGTGCCGGGGCGGCAAATGATGGGCCAGGCAGTCAGAGCCAGAGTCCCTCACAAGGCAGGGAAAAAGAGAGGGAGAAGAGTCCCAGTGTCAACAGACCAGCCCCATCATCTTCATCAACCCCCTCTACTAAAGCTCCTACGCCGCCTCCTCCTGTTCCTCCTCCCGCCAGCACTACCACCCTGTCACCCTCCCAAGTGAATGGGAGTGCTGCAGCAAAAAGGGTAAGAAGGGAGAATATAGTCAATCTATGTATTATGATTCAGCAATGGACTGTCACTCTGCCGAACACGAACATTCAGTATTGACAGCCAGCATGTTCACCAATGTATATATTCATTTAGCCTACATACCTGTGTACGTTTACCTTACTTCCTTAAAATGTTATCAGTCAGCCATCAGTAAGGCAGTGGTCACAACAAGGTTACCTTAGTAATCACCATGTTATTGCACAGATAAAGAGCAGAGCATAAATTCTTCTTTAGTTTCCTTTGTGTTCTCTGTTGGCCGGTCTCTATTCATCATGCACCGCCCCCTCCAGCCTCCCTCCGCCTGTGTCGTCTATCCTCTGTCTCTGCCTGGCCACGTCTTCTCCACCCCCCTCCCCTGCGTGACCCCCCACCCTCTTTCTCTCTCTCTCTCTCTCTCTCTCTCCCTCTCTCTCTTTTTCTCTTCCTCTCTGTCCCCAGTCTGACCCTGATAAGTGTTATTGAGTTGAGTGTAACTTCCCCCATGGGCATGCCTGGGAAGCAGCATTGGACAGAAAATCCTATCAGTAAATTGCATTTTGTAAACGGGCCTAGAAACCCGTTTCTGACTGTACTTTTAGCTGGAGCTGTCTCAGGCCAGATGTGTTAGGTTCAGTGGCATCAGCACCATAGCATATGATTATAGTGAGTTACTTGAACAACTGGTGTGTTGTGCATACATCCATGCAATTTAGAAATTGGATAGTGTATTTCTTAAATGTCATAATTTTTCCTCAGCTACCACCTGTTTGTTCTAATTAATTACAGGGCATCTTTTTTTGTTCTTTTTTTTGGCAGGGTTCACCAAAGATGGATTGCAAGTCTGATACAAAGCCAGACACGAAAGCTGCCACCACTGCATCTGAGAGGCCCCTTAACCTTCACCGCCCTCCACCAGACAGCAAAACGCATCCCTCTGGGAAGAAAACACCAACTCCACAACCCAACCCCCAGACATCTTCCCCTTCTCCACCACTACCCGCATCAAAAGAACCCAGCTTTGAAGGAGTTAAACCTCCTCAATACACCTACAGCACTGAAAGTCAGAGGGACAAGGACAAGGGTGTTCAGAATTGGGGAGCGCCCACAGTCACTGAGAAATTAGCTCAACTCATAGCGACTTGCCCACCATCAAAGACTCCTAAGCCAGCTAAACCTGCAAAGGTTGACCCTGCTCCTCCTCTCCCAAGCTCAGGCTTTATGGCCCCTACAGCCAAGCAACGAGACAGGGCTATGGCCAATAGGAACACATATTCAAGAATGGTACACCTTTCTCCGCCACCTCCTGTATCACGACCACCTGGTCGGCCTTATGGTTCTAGGAACAAAGACAGTGTTACAGAAAATTCTCCCACCCTGACACCACTGAGGAAGGAGGATGTCGAAGAGGCTGGGAAAGCTAGTAGCAGCAGCGGTAACAACATCAGCAACAGCAGCAACAGCAGTAGTCACAGCAGCAGTCAAACACTCTCCTATGGCAATAACCGCCTGTCAGCAATGTCAAAGGACAGCAACAGTGACATCAGCAACAGTAGCATTTCTAAGCCACAGTCACGTCCAGCTCACTGCCTAGCTCACACCACATCTTCAACATCTTGTCCCATTTCATCCTCTTCCACCACCTCAGCTGAGCAGAGGACAGTGAGTGCAGTGAGCCACCTAGGCTACTCTGCTCCCTCACAAGGACACCATGCACGAGAGAGTCCTGCCCTGGCAGAGGAAAGTAGTGCAAGTGAGATGGAGCAGGACAGAGGGACCCCCAGAGACTTAACCAAGTGCCCTCCTCCAACAGGAACAGGAAAGCCAGAAGGGAAAGACAAGGGGGCTAGTAATCAGTCACTGCGAGTTGAGAGGGGGAAGAGCTCTAGTCCAAGCAAGCGCAGTCCCAACAGGGATGGTGGCCGACCTGGTTGGACTAGCAGTCCTGCTGAACCTGTAAGACAGAGGGCACCCTCTTCACCGGAGCCAGATGGTGAAGAAAGCCCACAAACACCTCTTAGAGATGATTCTCCTGATTCATCCCTAGACTCCTCCGCAGAGCAGGACAGCAAACCCCTTAAAAAACGCAGAGGAAGGAAACCCCGCTGGACTCGTGTTATGAACAAGACGCAGAGTCACAGAGCAGGCCAGGACAGTCCCTTTGACCAGAGCAAAACCACCTTGCCTTTATCTTCAAGCTTGGAAACACCGTCACCACCAGTTAAAAGACCTGTGGGCAGGCCTCCCAACCCCAATAAGGTCAAACCAAATCCTGTGCCACAAAATCCAGCGTCACAGCTCTTCCCACCCCAGCCTAAGAAAAGGGGAAGACCGAAGTCTAAAATGCCAAGGCTTGATGCCCCGGCTCCTGGGTGCCTTCCTAACAAGCTGGCCACTTCCAAGGTCTTTTCGTCTTTGCTTAAGTCCAAAGAAGAGCAGGACCCGCCTGTCATTCACCCAGAGGTGGACCTAAACCCGCCTAAACCTATGCCTAGAAAACGTGGACGCCATAAGCGCCTTCCTCCTACCTTACCCCAGGAGGGTCAGCCTCCCACGTTGGCTCCAGAGTCAGGGGACATGGGAGACAAACGGTTCAGCAGCAAAGGAAATGGGCAGCTTATCATGAAAACCATTATAGGCAAGATCAATAAGATGAAAAGTATGAAACGAAAGCGTATTCTCAGTCAAATCTTGTTAGGCCCAAGAACAGAGGACACCACTAAAGGCACCACCAGTGGTGTGGTTGGCTCTGTGGAAGCTACAACCCAATCTTTGTCCTCCCTGGCTGCTTCTTTTGGGGGGAAACTAGGGCCACAAATTAATGTCAGTAAAAAGGGCACAATATACATGGGTAAGAGGAGAGGCCGTAAACCAAAAGCAGTGACTAGTGCCACAGCTGCAACGCCGCCACCAGAACCCTTCCTGTCCCCAAACACCACATCCCCTCTCCATCACCATCAATCACAGTCCCAGCAACAGCACCAGCTCTCCTCTTCAGAGGTCTTTCCCTCCCCTTCCCTCTCACAGTCAAGTGGTGGCCACAGTCCCATCAGCGATGCCAGCTTTGTGGAGCCAGGCTCTGTGCACTTTGGAGGTCACTCTCACTATTCTAACACCCATCATAGCCACAACACGTTCTCCTTCCCTCCCCCAACCTTTTCGGCCCCTAATCCCCGCAACTCGGGGCTGGGCTCAACGTCATCATCTCTGGCCACAGCAGCTTCTCAGAAAAAGTCATCTTGCCGAGGATACCATCACCACCACCACCATTACAGGCAGCATTACCATTACCATAAGCTTTCCCCTCCCAGGCCGCTCCATCCCACCTCCCCTGCCCCCCTCAGTGAGCTAAAAGAAGCCACTCCATCACCAGTCAGTGAGTCACACAGTGAGGAGACAGTGCCCAGTGACAGTGGTATAGGAACAGACAATAACAGCACCTCTGATCGTGGTGAGAAAGCTGGAGGGGCAGGTGGCTTGGGTGGAATTGGGATGCCACCCGGAATGGGCAGCGGATTATTAATGCCAGGGGTCATTGGTTCAGCTATGGGTCCTGGGGTGGGCCTTAATTCCAGAGGCAGGCGGCGACACTCCACTGTGCTCATGGAACATCCCTCACCCTCTCCATCACCCCACGGGGCAAGGTCATCCCCTGATCCCCGGAGACCTCACCCAGCAGCTCCCACCTCCTCCCTACTGGGACACAAGGAGAAGCATAAGCACAAGTGTAAACGCCGCAGCCATGGGTGCCCTGGCTATGACAAGCTAAAGAGACAGAAAAGGAAACGCAAGAAGAAGTACTTGCAGCTGCGCTCTCGACGGCATGACCCAGACTTTCTTGCTGAACTGGATGAGATTGTTGTGAGACTGAGTGAAATTCGGATAGCACACCGTACCACAGGCCACCGGCTCGGCAGTGGAATAGGCATAGCAGCAGGAACAAGTCGGGTTCCAGGAGTGGGAAGCAGGGCAAGTGGTGGCATAGGAGGCACCGCTGGCCCTCCTCCACATCATTATGTCCACAGGGACCTCCTGCCTACAATCTTCAGGGTTAACTTTGGCAGCTTCTACTCCCATCCTGCATACTCCTGTGACCCACTGCACTATGTTCGTAAACCAGACATGAAGAAGAAACGGGGCCGGCCTCCCAAACTGAGGGAGTCCATGTCTGAAGTTCCCTTTGTACCTGGACTCGGATTCCCACTCTCCAGTGGAGGCTTCTACCACCCCTCTTACAGCGTTCCCTACTCCTCTGGGCCCCTGGGGTTGGGCTATTACAGAGGCTATCCTCCAGCTAGCGCTCTGTATCCCCACCCACACCACCAGTCACCCCACACAGCCCCATCCCACCACTCTCACCACTCACCGTCTTTCCCCCCTCCTCCCCCGACATCTTACATGCATCATCACCACCCTTCACATCTCCTGCTAAACCCCTCCAAATTTCACAAGAAAAAACATAAGCTGCTTAGGCAGGAGTATCTGGGAGGAGGAAGGTCCCCTGTCCTGTACCCACCCATGTCGTCTGAGCTTTCCTTCAACTGGCACCACAAACATAAACACAGACACAAACACAGAGAGCGCTGTGCCGAGGAGGACAGGGAGGAAGCTGTAAGAGGAGGATCGGAGAGTCGGGTTAATGCAGGAATTTCTGAAAGTGGAGCATCAGGAAAAGGAGAGCGAGTTGGCAGTTTAGGAATGGCAGAGTCTTTACAGCGATGCCGCTTTGGACGAGACACCTCCAGCATCAGTGCCGGCAAGCAAGCTGCCGCCACTTCTGCTAACTCACCTTCTTCTTCCTCATCATCATCTGCAGAAAGGTACAAGCGCAAGGAGAGCTCCATGTCCTGTCTAGGCCCCTCCAGGCTTGCACTGGGTAGCAGCTCAAAAGGCCACCACCCAGTAGAGTCCTGGTTCAGGATGGGCAGCTCGAAGGCAGACTACTCTAAGCTTTCACGGAGTCATGTAGCACCTGGCCAGGGTCCTTTCTCAGATGGACGGGCTGAAGACCCAGCAGGCTGCTCTGACAGTGAGGATGAGGAGCCTCTCACCCCCACGGAGGATGTAGAGCCTGGTGCCCATGATTCTCCAAACCTTACAAATTTATTTGCCTCTGCTCTCACCCGCACTACACTGAAGGGAGGCAGGAGCAGAAAGGCTGAGGTAGTCACAGAGAGCTCCAGCTTCTCTCGTATGGACCGGCCGATGAGGAAGGACCGCTCAACATCAGCAGAAAGGAGAGAGTTAGGTAAGTCTAAAGCCTAAGCCTAAAACTTCCACTGATAAACTGAAATACAGTTTACAACAGTATCTGCATAGTTAATTTAAAATAAAGAGAGACTGTGTAGAAACCAGTAACAATAACAGCAATGGGCAATTAGCATTTATTTGTTCTTGGATATGCCATTCACTGCATTGAATCCCATATTATTCATGCAGCCCTATAGGCTTTTGAGTTCAATGAGCTATTTAGCATGGAAAACCTTTTGACCCAAATTAAATTTTGCATCGTTAAAGGTTATAGTCAAAGTCAAGGCAATTGTGCACCAAATTAATTTTCCAAAAATAGTTCTGATGCAGTTGTATCAAAAATCTTGTGGCTGAATATGATGTCTGATATGCTTTATAACTTGGCACGGCAATGGTGAATTTGGCTCAGCATGCAATCTATTAAATCCAGCACTGATTTCAGGTCTATGCATATTGGCAGTAACACTTTCAGACTTTGACATATGGCACAGCAAGGGGGCTTTAAAAGCTTGCTTGATCTCTGCTCAGTGAACCTTGTGTATCTCTTGAAAATCCTTCATAGTGCTGAGAAATTAACTGGAGCCATCGATATCTCAGTCATTGTTCAATCAAGCAACACTCGAAAATTATCTGTCTTTCTAGCCCTCACATCACCCCATCTGAACGAAGAAAATACTAAGTGGAAACTAAGTAAAAAAAGTCCCCTTGAAACACAGTGGCATCCCCTGTGCATACACTGTCTGACATTTGGTAGCTCTTACTAGTGGTTAACGGGCTTGGCAAAAAAAAGCATGTGTAATGACTTAAACTGGTTTCTCTGAGTGTGGATGGCCACAGTTGGCCACAGTTGATATAGCATTCCTGCCAGAGTTAAAGGGGTGGAGTGTTTTGTTAACATGCTATATTTAGTAGACATTTCCATCAAAAGCCCACAATGCGAGGCTTAGTCCTATCCCTCAGTACACCCAGCACCTGGGCTGAGCTCATGTTGCTGATGTAAGACATAGTTCCTCAGAAATGGTCCCGCTTCATCGGTATGACTCCGAATGCCCCCATGTCCTAGTGTGTCTGTGTTTGTTAGCAGTGGTAGGGAGGGTGTTTTTGTATGTGAATACAACCTAATGTTTATGTGCATGTTAGTAAGATGGGAAGCCGTAAGGTCCCTGTTGAGGCAGCATGGTGTATATCAAACCACGCCAGGGTAATCCTGGATTAGAGCTCAGGACTTGGTGGGGTCGACCAGCGGTCACAGACTGCACCGTGAAGGTAGACGAGGCTAAGGGTGGAGACTGGGCTGACACACAAGACAAGTGGAGAATGATGGGAGTAGATCGATGTGTACCGACAGGAGACTCTAGAGTGATGTGGGGAAAAAAGGACTGTAAGGGAGGCCAAAGACAAGATGTAGCACTTAGGAGCAGGTGTGTCCAAATGTTCAGATTTCTAGTCAGCCAGAAGAAGAAGAAGAAACAACAAATAAATGTTTGTTAATGTAAAATGCTGTTAAATAAGTCATGTTCACACCATGCGTGACCACATATTCAAACACATGGCAGTGGGGCAGGGGGCAGGTGAAATTGTTAATGGTTTAACTTGTTGTCCACTCGCAGTTGTCCCATTTTGACCCTGTCGTAGCGGGTGACTTGGGTTACATGTGTGGCCTCCCTGTTCTCGCTGTGACAAGTCTTTATGGGTCACTGGACATGGGGAAATCCCCCTTCACTGACCTTGGATTCAAATACAGCGGGAAGAAGGGTTTTCTAAGGTTAGACAAGGGGAGAAAGGAGAGAGAGGGTGAGGAAGTCAGGATAATGAGGCACGGGAGAACAATGTTAATGAGAGAAAAAGGCGAGAAGAAGCAAGAGGAAGATGTGTGGGAAGTAAAGCTGTGTCTTGTAATGTCAAAGAATGAGAAGTAGGGGAAATTGTGGAAGACAAGGGTGACACATAAATTTAAGAATAATATAAATGAGGAAAGAGGAGATATTTGAAGAAAATGGAGCATGATGTAAAGATGGTGAATAGATGTGAATTGTAATTAATAGACATAAGTGATAGACCATGTTGTCATTCAGCTTAGTGTAGGCCATAAATAGTAAAATATATCAAGTTCACATGTCCCCTTATCTTACCAAACATCAAAAACTTTTTGGGACACATAGACCATATGTCACATATTTAA
>JAPZEA010000008.1:9280370-9291927 GCA_029783685.1 Heniochus monoceros
GGGAAAAAACAGAAAAAAAAAGAAAAAACGAAAAAAACACTCAGAAAAACACCAACACCTGCTGCAGATCTCACAGGACCTACAGGCTAGCTCACATGTTAGTTACTGTAACACTGCAGACAATCACGTTTGGATCTGGAATATACAAAATGACATGCTCTGTTCCAGACTTCCTCACGCTCTAGCTCGGTTTGGCTCTGGCTGTGTCATTTATTTTTACTGTATTTTAAATCAGGCAAAAGTGTTGATTTGACAGTTGATATGAGCGTCTGGTGGAGTGAGAAAGTACAGCTGGGTTAGCAGGTGCTGAGGAGCTCTGCAGGCTGGTACAGTTATGTAATGATACATTGATACATGATACAGGAGGGCAGGTTAGGGAATCTGACACAGAGTCACCAAAACCTGGACCGACCTGCTTCATTCGTCTTTCTCTCCACGCAGACCTGTCAGCCTGTGGGTGAAAAACACCTTTACCTTTGTGCCCCATGGACTTATTCACATTCACCTGCGTCTGTTCATGTAAGTTTGCTATTTTAAAGTTTTTAGATGGCAAGAAAATGCAAAACAGTTCTATCCTGTGTTAAATTGTTCCACATGCATTGTTGTCTTTTTAATACTTTAAGATTCCCGAACGACTGCGCTTCAATTAAACTTAGTTTTAATGTAGATTTTGGGGATTTTGGAACAAAACTTGACAACAAATCTGCTTTATATGCTTAACAGAAGGGAGGTTTGTGGATCATTTATTTCTTTTATTTGAATGACATATCATGAGAGAATCGTCATAAATGTAATATGTCTAAAATGTAATCTAAGAAATAATAGTGTTTTGGTTACAGTTGCTGGTGAATTCCATCTTAAATTGTATATATCTTTTCAGATATATGTTATATGTTACACACACACACACACACACACACACACATATATATATATATATATATATATCCTGAATAGTTTTGAATGCTTTTCAGTGCAATCAGTGCCTTCAGGTGTGCACTGGGACACCTATCAGTGAATTCAGCTGTGCAAGGGACGAGCTTCAGTGACATGTTGTCCAGTCATTGCTGTCAACAAAGAACAGTGATGAAGTTCTGCAGGGACTGAAACATGAGTCTGATGTCCTCATTTCTGCATTTATGCAGAAAAATAGAAATAGATGTCAACTTTTCTTTGGAGGTTCCAAATATGCAGATCTATCTGCTGAGGAAGAATGTGATCTGTACCTTTTTTTTCATGTTTACATTCAAAATTGCATTTAAAAAAAACGTAAACAAAAGTACTGCCCCACTGATGACATTCTAAACAGGTTATAAAAGCTGTTTTTAGTCTCATACTTACAGTGTTCAGGGTAACGCATTACAAAAGTGGTCCCAAACACTTTGTTCAATACAGCTGGAGTCAAGAAACGTACCAGCCACCTCACTCATAGTTCAAACTATAAACCAGTGCAAAAGTGACAGTGACCAACATAAACCAGTATTTTCTGAACACACACATTAAAGACAGGACTGCAGAAACACGAATGTTACAAAGCAACACTTGCATTTCGGAATATATCTGGAATATTGCTATTGTTAAACTGTTAAACAGTGTTGTGTTTTTGAATGTGCCCTTAACACCGACATCATTGCCTTGGTAGGCCACACAGGTGAGGCTAATCAGTAAATGATGATGGCTTACTCCTGTGAGCAGTTTTTTTTTTCCATGCCAGTCAAACGCAACTGAAGGCTGTGTGTGTTTGTTCCTGCATCATGCCAATCGGCATTCTAGTCCTTTTATGATGGCAACGTTGAAACTATGCACCTGTTTTGCAGGAGTATCAACGTCAACAGCTATACCTTTCAGCAAACTGGGTACAAAGAGTGTGTGTGTGTGTGTGTGTGTGTGTGTGTGTGTGTGTGTGTGTGTGTGTGTGTGTGTGTGTGTGTGTGTGTGTGTGGCTCTGTGTCCAACAAACTGGCGCAAAGTAGTTAAGATGTATCTAAAACAAGTCTCTTAACAAATGAAATTGACCATAAAGTCCAAACTACTGAAACACACAGAGCAGAATGTAGATTCACTGACAACTTCTCTTAGTCACTGTTTTTTCTTCACACTACACTGAGATGATCAACGTGATAAATATATTGGATTAGCATCAGCATATTTGCCTTATCATTGTAAGCATGTTAGCATGCTGACAGCAACATGCACTTCAAAGTACAGCTGTGCCGAAGTACGAGCCACTAGCATAGCTGTAGACTTTTAGCCCTGCTGTCCGTTAGTTTTCATTAGTGAATAAAAACATGCTTTTAAAAATGTTTATGAGAACAACTGGCAGTGACTGGATCTAAAGAGTTCAGATTAGAATCTCTACCAACTGAGCTGTACTGGAACAGACCCGGTCCAACTTGGTCCGATCAGTCGTCATATTTACAATCGGCTCAGCAGTCATAATGTGTGCCTTAAGTCGCCTTAAGAGAGACGTGGTCTTATATTTTACAGCAGGTTCATGAAAAACCAGACTATACAACTACAAAATACTACAAAATACAACTATATGCAGGAATTTTTAAAAATTTATTATTTTTGTATATTTTCTAATGTTCTATTAAACATTGTTATGATATATATATACACACATTCAAATTTTATACATTACATTCAAATTTTATATATTACATTAAAATTTTATATATAACATTGTATATATTATTTTTTTCTATTCATATTTGTACTTGTGGGGGAAACCGGAGCACCCGGGGTAAACCCACACAGGCATGGGGAGAACATACAAACTCCACACAGAAAGGCACCAACCAGTTGGCAGGTCATTCCTGTGAGGTGACACTGTTAACCAGTGCACCACCACGCCCGCCTCATATGACCCGCTTGTTTTCTTTTCCCGTCCCCTTTCCCTCCCTCATCCTGTGATCAGCCACTGATGGAGGAGATGAAGGGCCTCCTCAGAGTCCGGGCCGCGGAAGAGAACATCCTAACGATGGCAGGTCGCTTCTGCCTCTTCTGATGAATGAGTGGTGATCCACTCTCCTGTTTGACGACTTCACTGTGGGACACTGTTGTGTCAGCCTCACAGACTGGAGCGAGACATTTTCTTTTTCTTCTGAGAAGCCTCCTCACTTTTGTAGCAAAGCTGGGGCTTTTGGATGTTGTCTTATGCAGCTGTGATTTTAATTCCCTGGCAACTGCCTCCACAAACACCAGATTGTCAGACATGATGGCAGTCTTCAGCAGCTGTGTGGATTTAAACTCCTGACAAAGTTTCTTAAAGATGATATGGTGGAGGTCTCCACAGGTCTGTGGGAGAGTGCAACTTACTTCTCCCACAAACCTGCTCAGACTTTTCAAAATTTCATCAAAGTCAAAGTCCTGCACTGACATCTTGGTGGAGTGGGCAATGTGGTCCAGCAGCTTACCAAGGAACACAGCAAGAAAGGTCTGCCATAACTCCTCTTCGGTCTCTGAATATTGACAGCTTTTGGCACTTGTGGCTCTGAAATCCTTGTCCTTGGCCACATCGTGCAGATCGCTTGCCTCTGTATTCAGGTCGTCTGAAGTCTGGCAGCTTTCGGCGCCCTCTGTATCAGCTGACAGCGAAGAAATACTGACAGTGTCTTCAGGGGACTTACGCCTTTCCAGGCACCTACATAATATGCTGAGGACATAGCAAACCATACGCTTAGACTGATGAACCTTTGTTTCAGTCTCAAAAAATTTCAGTGATGCAGGAAGAGAACTGGACCGCCGTGTGATAATAGCCAGCCTGTAGTTCACTTTCTTGGCCACCTCTTCTGCAAACAGCTGCAGCAGTGCTTCAGAGCTTTCAGACGTCTCATTAATAGCGTTCATTTCTTCTTGAAGAAAGCTGTGAAGTGAATTTCCCAGGCAGGCCATGATATCCTCAGGTGTCACTCTACTGTCGTTCCGCTCCCTCTGTGGTGTTTCATCCTCCACGGAAATGTGGTCACACATCCAGTCGTAAACCTGCAGTTCAACGACATCCAAGACCGCGTCGCAGGCCACCTGTATCATGTCATGACACATGGAGGCAATCAGCTGGACTGTCTCAATATCAGTTTTGCCATATGCCAGTAAGATCCATTGACTGTAAGAAAAGATGAGAAATGTGTTAGCAAAACAAGCATTCAACAATATGTGTGTGTGTCTGTGTGTGTGTGTATATACACACACACATATACACATATACTTTTATATGTGTGTGTGTGTGTGTGTTTATGTGTGTGTGTGTGTGTGTACACATATTCATTCTGTTTGTTTGATGAAGTTAAGTTTACTTACTAATATGTTAAAAAGCCGAGATACTTGGCCTCCTCCTTGAAAGTCTCTGTTGTGAGCAGAGGCAGATCCAAATCGCTGCACCTTAACGCTCCCATTTGATCGAATGAATTTTTAACAAAAATAAAAACAAACTGTAATTTTTCCTCTCAAAGTTCAATGAAAATATGTTGTCTCTGCTGTCTGTCTCTGACTTATAGACTTTAGCAAAGCACGTGACATCAAAGCCACACACACGCACGCGCACACGTACGTACGCACGCACGCACGCACACTGTATGACGTCACCTTCATCTTCCTGCGGTGCCTCGGCAGCATCTCATTCTGCAATCTCTGCATGTCTCCCCTGTTTGTACATTTGACATTAATATTTTATTAGAATAAAACAGCATCCCTGGTTACTCGCTGGTTACACGTTCCCGGCACTGTGAGTAACACCTATAAATAGGAGACGCTGGCTTCCTCCTCGTTCCCCGTCGAAACCCAAATGCAAGACCCGTGCAAGCCTGTGAAAGTAACGGCTCCCCTGAGTTTCCACGGGTCTTTACTCTGTATTTTCTCAGTCATTTCTTTATAGACCAGATTACAGCAGGCTGAGACTGAATTCCTGGTGTTGGGGTTGAGGGAGTTGAAATGGCCCTCTGAAGTAGAAGTCAAAGCTCAGAAAGCCACCCTATCAATTCTATTCAGCGGCCATGTTTATTAATAGGCTGCTGCTGAATGTAAATACAGCTCCTTAATGCTGTGATCTGGACCCGAGCCAATTAGGGAAAAAAATAAATGATAGTGCTGAGGAGGAGGAGGAGGAGAGGTTTTACCACAAAGGCATGATGAGAAAGTGAGCAGAAGAGATGGAGTGAACGGAAAAAACAGGGAGAAAAGGGAAAAGAAAGCTTTTTTGCCTCCCTCTCAGAAGTCTGTTTGCAATTTTCTGAGGTCTTCTCGGGCTGTTATTGCCAGTAAATGAAAGGCAACAGGTCTGTGGGTGGCAGACATGGAGCAGGAGCTTGACACATAGTAAATAATTCAAAGGCGGATGATCCCAGGTGTCTGCTGCACACCATAATTTGAAGAATACGTTTTAACTGCAGAGGTAAAGGTGCTATGTTTGGTTCTAATGGTAAAACAGAAGATAACAGGCTTTAGCTCATACGTATCTTGATTGGGTGACATTTGCAAGCAGGGAATCTCGTCTGAGGGCCCGTTAATGCCTTCTTGGGAAGCGATTTCCAGAATGAAGACGGAGATTTATTTTGGGAGCTGTGCTGCGAGAAGGAGAGCGATTGCTCCAAGCTGCAGAAAAATCCAGGTATCTTATTTGTGAGCATTGCCTCAAGGTTACTGGATATCTGTGAGAGGCGGATTATAAAAAATGCACTGCGCATGAAGGTGCAGAGATCAGTGGACTACTTTTACATAATCAGTGTAATTTCAGTTGAGCAAGTATAAAGACATCATTACTGTGAAGCAAAGGTAAGCGCGTGCAAGACCTTGATGCCGGTAACTTGGTTTGAGAGCGCAGGGAGTGTGTGAAAAGAAAATTTATAGCGACCACTTAATTGCGTGTCATTTTTGTGATCAACCTCTGCTTTGAAACCAGCATTTAACCTGCTAACCTCCTTACTCTTCCCTAACACTGCTTCATTCCACTCTGAAGGCTGATTTGCATTTGGACGGCTTCATAATGAATGTCTTTGAGGGCTGTAAGGCTTCATTGGCATTTTGGTTCTGTGTGCGTCTGAACCAACTTGATTCGTCTAGTTCAGTAATTACTTGAATGGCTCGAGTTTGCCAGTGCGAGGATCATTGTTATTCTTCGTTTGGGTGGGTGGATACCAGCGTGCAAGTGTGTCTTTATGATTTTGTGCTCGCTTTTGTCTATGCATATGCATGTGAGTGCGATTATTTTGCATAATAAAAGTGGTAATCTGATTAGGGCACTGTGCACAATCTCATTTTTCAGTGTCACTGTTGATGTTGCTTTCTATTGCTGAGGCTTAGCTAACAGCTGTGTGCGCAGGCAGAGCGCAGAAACAGCATTTGCTTGCAGAAAAAGAATATCTGAAGCCTGTGAGTGACAATACTGCTGCCAGGTTTTTTTATACACATTTCTTTGATGGGAGGTTGTTTCTAATCTAGTCTTTGCTTTCATTTCTTCAGCCTCCAAACTCAATTTCAAAATGGTAAACTCTCTGTAGACTTGCACAACGTAAATAAAAATCCCATTGCTGGGTGCACTCTTGCTTGTGATGCAGCATTTTTCACACCATTTCTGTGTAAAAATGTCAGGTGGTTGCATTAAGAAGTCAGTCTTTAGAGCTGTCTGGATATGAAAGCAATGAACGATTCTCTCTGACAAGCAGCTTGTTATTCCGAAAAGGATTTCTGCACAACACAAGTGGTCCCTGGATACATCTTTCCCTGGTCACCTCTGTGCAGGACGCTGCAAGGGTCACTGTTGTCATTTCGTCAATTGATTGTGGAGCTTTATCTCCCTGCCTCCTCTTCATTTGTCCTTTTTTGCCTTTTTCTCAGGAATTTTTATGAGCACATGCAACGTGGACGTTCGCTGGTTCCCTTTTGACATCCAGAGGTGTGAGCTGAAGTTCGGCTCTTGGACGTATGACGGCTGGCTGCTGGACCTCCAGATGAATGATGCCGACATCTCAGGCTACATGCCCAATGGAGAGTGGGACTTAATTGGTGAGTGAGGTGAAACCATTGCATTGTATCCTCATCAAAAACATCCAGTCGCAGAGCAATAGAGTCAATTTCTGCCTGTCCTCATTCTTGCAGGAGTCCCCGGCACCAGAAACGAGGCCTTCTATGATTGCTGTAAGGAGCCTTATCCTGATGTGACGTTCGTCGTGACGATACGTCGGCGGACGCTCTACTACGCCATGAACCTGCTCATCCCCTGCGTGTTGCTGTCTTCGATGACCCTGCTCATCTTTGTGCTTCCAGCTGACTCAGGGGAGAAGATCTCACTGGGTGAGTGGATCCAAAAGAGCAATGATTGAGGAAATAGATGCACAAAAGGCAGTTACAGCGGGGCAAAAAGGCAGAGGAAGTGTAAGAAGAGGGCTTGTTAGTTTTACATCTTGGTTCTTAGCTCAGGGAACGCTCACACAGAGACTCGGTACAAATCCATCGAAATTAAAGCTTCATCCTGTTGTTGTTCCAGTTTCTGTCAATAAAGTCCATTGGTCAGTCATGTGACTTCTAGATTACCATGGATACAACACAAAACAACACTGCCATCATGTTTTTGTTGTTTTTTTTTTCAGAAATAAGCTTTTAACAAAATACCACATTTACTCATAAAGGCACCCTGTGGAGTTTTTGAGTGCTTTTTTTGGTTTGCTATCATGTACATGCACGAACATGTTCAACATGTAAGTGACGTGATGCACATTCATGCCAATAGTTTCACACTTTTCCACTGATCTACACGCACCAAGAAAGGCAGAAAAGAAACAAGACCAGGTCCAAACCGAAAGTGTATTGTTGGATTGTGTTTGATAAGTGTGCTCCTGTGGTGATCGAGTGTGTGCACCTTGCTGTAAAGGCATCCTGGGGACATAATGAGGACTGTCTATGTTGGACTGTTTTCTTTATCCTGCCCACCTCCCACTGGTTTTCTGACCATTACTGCCTGGTCTCACAATATGTGTGTTTTCCATACCGCCCACTCCTGCCAGCATCAAAGTTTAAACTGCCCGCTCCCACGAGGTTTGTGGAATCCCAGTGCAGTCCTCTATTGTGTGCCTGTTGGTAGTAACTTAGCTAAATTAAGTTCTCCTCTTCTGCACTTAAACATAACACACTGATGTTTTTTTCTGTGGATGTGGCTAAATGATTGTGCTGTTTGTTCACATGGTGTTTATTCTTAATAAACTGCCAGATAATTCAAGACATCATTGACACAAACATAAAGCAACTATTTTCTACAACTTTCATCCTGCAAAAAATCTGTGCCTTGCTGCAAAAGCAACCCGGGGACAACATTGAGGACTATTTGTGCCTATTCACTTTGAAAGTGCAGTGGCCATCCAAAACTCGATGGACCCATGCAGTAACTTCATCACTCACTCAGTAAATCAGGGAAAACTTTCATGTCTATAGGGCTGGATCTCTGTGGCGCCAAACTGCACAAAAGCTAAGTGAAAATTGCGAGAGGAAACAAATGTACGTGAGAGGACTGTTCAGGTGTGCATGAGAGAACGAGTTCCTGTGCCAGGGAGTTAGGGTCTCTCACGCGGTAACTCAGTCTCTCTCACGCACTAAACAGCAATTAAACCTCTCCTGCGCAGTAACTCGCACATTTATCACCATTTTCCCTCACAATGTCTGCTCGGCTTTTGTCCGGTTTGGCGCCTTGCTGCCAAAAACTGCTAGCAAGTAAACATGGATGTAAATAATGCAGGTTTCAAACTTAAAAAAACTGCTTTGCAAATGTTTTATGAGGAAGAAAACGCACTCACACAACACAAATCCACTAAGAGTAAATGTGTTGTTCAGTAAAAAGTGTTAAGTGTGTTCATATCTAGGATGTTTAACTGCATAAGTCACATGGCTGACAAATGGACTGTATAAATGGAAACCGAAAGCAACCATCCTAAAAAGTTTGGTGAGGTGGGTAAGCATGGAGTACAGGAGAAGAGTTGTACGACATGTTTTCATTTTGGTAGATATATTCACGGCCCAGCTGGAAATTCTACCCTGAAAAGGCAACAATACTCCCTTCCCTCAACATCCAACCTAGTGAGCGCTCACTACAAGCAAACCTTCCTAGAATAAAAGCAAAAAGAAAGAAATGGAGTGTCACTGAGGACTATGGGGCGGGATGAAAGAGGCACAGGGAGAGGGTGTGGAGCTGAGAGAGGAGACGGATTACAGGATGAAACAGAAGCATGAGAAATGCGAGGAGGAAGAACAGAGATGGATGGATGTGGGACGGGGAGCGAAGAGGGAACACAGACCGGAGAAGAATTCGAAAAGGATGAGAGAGGACAGCAGAACAGAGAGAGGGAGGACTGATGAGGAGGAAGAGGTGGGAGACAACCAAATGGCACTATAATAAGCTGGAGGAGAGAGAGGAAGCTGTGCTGCAAATAAACTGTATCAGTTTCAACCTGTGCAGAGCCCCAGACGGATGATGTTCACCTCATCAGGACCATAAAGAATCCAGATTATCTGCCCTTTCTGAGTAGAGCTGAAAGGATAAATCGATTCACGGAGGAGTCGATTGACAGAAAAATAAGTGGCAACTTTTTTGATAATAGATTATTTAAGTGTTTCAGACATTTTTGAAGTAAAAACGCCAAATTCTCTGGTTCCTTCCTCTCAAATGTGACGATTTAATGCTCTTTTTTGTTTTACATCACCGTACATGGAATATTTTGGGGGTTTTAGTCTGTTGGTCCGACAAGAAAAGCTATTTGAATATGGGTTCTGTGAGATTATAATGGCATTTCTCACTCTTTTCAGACATTTTATAGACAAAAACAATTAACTGTTCGATCAAGAAAATAGTCAGCAGATTAATTGAATGAAAAAATGGTTAACTGCAGCCTCATTTCTGACGTTACATTATTGCATTGTCTTTGCACCCGTTCGATCATTCACCAAACACACCAGAACATTTAGACAAATGCTTCTGAGCTCAGGGATGGAAACCGCGACAGCATTGTCAAAGCATATCCTTAACCTCAATACAGGATGCATTACGCAGCATTTCTCTACACAAAAAATGCTAAGCCCTACACACACAGCCAATTAACCTATTGATGTAATTAAGGCTAGTGAATTGATTAGGGGGAGAGAGCTTACACACTGCCTTCCAGGAAAATACTCTGTCACTCCGCTTGATGAAGGAGACACAGGGACCAAGTGGCTGGGCCTTAGAGGTCAGAATAACATGCTTTTAAAAAGAATAAGGGTCATTTCTGAGAAAAAAAAGCAACGTGAAAGAAGCATTTTTAATTTTCTTAATATCCTTATAGGGCATTCATATTTTATCTCTCGGCCGAGGACTTTAATTGAATGCCCCTGAATGGGGACAGTTATGCCAGCAAAGCACTACTTAAATTCTGTCTGCTTGAGAAGTGAGACAGATAGTGTGGAGGTGGATAAATGAAGATGGAGATGAGCTTCAGTGCAGGAGTGTATGCGGTGTGTGTTCACGTGCACGCCGGCGGAGTTCGGATAACTTAAAAAATGGCTATTTGCTTCGCGGAAGTGTTTTTTTTTTTGCTGTAGAAGTACAGAATGTCAAAAAGTAATTCACTGTATGAGCATTAGGGGGTCATTTACATAAATCGAACCTGGTCTCATCCTGAGTGTGACCATTTATCAAAATACCAGACACACTAATGCAGTTTCTTCAACCACAATGTTGATTGCTTAACAAAATGTAGTTCCAGCATGATGTCCTTATATTTATCTATCTGTCTGTCTGTCTGTCTGCAGGAATCACAGTATTGCTGTCTTTGACTGTTTTCATGTTGCTGGTTGCAGAGATCATGCCAGCCACTTCCGACTCCGTCCCCCTCATAGGTATGTGAGATGTGGGTCTTGATTGATGAGTTGTTGGTTCACATGGTCTCTAATGAACAAGTTAGTTCACTGGACACCCACTTAAAACCCTTTGCTATAACAACATTTAATGATTGTCAATATGAAATCAAGATGTTTTACTCATTAGAGAAGCTGCACGAAGTTTCTATCTGACAGTGACAATAAATATTTGGACTCTTGTGTTGATCCTTTCAGCAGCAGTTCCAGGGATCTGGCTTCTGGTTGAGCTCTGGTGGTTTACAAAGTCGAGTCAGGTTTATTTATACTGTATCAAACAAGACTGAGAGGCCGCAGCCATGCAGCTCTGTGAGGCTGCACTTAGGCAAAGTGGTGCTTTGAGCTAAATGCTAATGTCAACATGGTGACAGTAGCGTTGTTGACAAGCAGATGTTTAGCAGGTATAATTAGTGTCTTAGCATGCTAATGTGCTACTCAGCACTGCACACAAAGTACAGCTGACGATTGTTCTAGATGACTGATCTGTATCAAATTTCATGGAAATACTTGTTGAGACTCAAAACCACAAATGTTAACCTCATGGCGGCACTGCAGAAAATGTCAGGGGATCACCAGTCATTAAGATTAATGTTCTGGGCACCATGGATATGGTCATGGATAATTTCATGGCAATCCATCCAACATTTGTTGAGACATTTCAATCTGAAGCAAGTGGTAGATC
>JAPZEA010000008.1:9348531-9374489 GCA_029783685.1 Heniochus monoceros
GGTGGACAGTTGAAAATACTGCTGGAGTTACTCATCATTAATTGCTTGCAGTGGCAGGACGAGCGGAACATACAAGCCATTGTCACAGTGTGCTTGATTATACCATCCACGATGACCTGATGTCACAATTAACAAAACGGAAGCATCCTCGAGTGTTTATTGTTTACATTATGCAAATCTGGAAGCTCTCTGTGCGCCCTCTAGTGGTAACCTTCAGTAACCCGTAGTACATAGGCAAGGATGCAACAAGCACGTTCACTATGCAGCTGGTTGCTTACATGAAATGAAATGAGTTAAAAGGCAAGTATATCTCCAGCCTCAGGGAGCCGCCTGGTGGAACGAACCTGAAAACTGTTCTGCATTTTTCATACATACATACATTGTATATAGGGGGAGTTTACCCAGTATCGCTTTGTGCACAGAATATACAAATGAAGTTGTTAATGCAGACAACGACGCCCAGTAGGCCAAATCTTAAAGAGTACAGTGATGAGCACAGGAGCCAGAGTTAGCTATAAATCACAGAGCGCCGTGGTACACTTAAAAATGTAATCTACCAAAATAAAAGACAATGACAATATATACTCATTTAATATCTCTTAAGAATAGATGGTCATTTATCTTAGGATATGGATAATAAACCACAGGAGCATGCTTCACTTCAGAGAGGCAGATGTAAGAAACCCATAATGAGAGACCGCGCTGTCTTACAGAAGCTAATAAAACAGCAGCTTGCCTGGAGATGACGTCAGGACATCGGGTCCCTGCTCTGGTTTTCAAGCTGTTTTCGTCTATTTACGTGTGAAATATGAGTGATGGGTCTGACATTTTGTGAGCATCTTTACAGAGCACCCAGTGGTATGCACCGGATAAAATAAAACAGAAAAAAAATAATCACAATTCAAATGCAGTAATGGCACAGAGGAGGAGAAAAAGGATCAAGGTATTGCACTGTAATGATTTTTTGGCACTGCTTCAGAAAAAAAAAATGGCGAGGATTTAAGTAAAAGGAACAATAAAACAACGGGGCCTGTAACAGAGAGGAAAAACACAACAAAAGGAGCAGTATCCTGGGGTGCAGATTGATTCCTATCAGCTGGTACATAGACAGTGACCTGCGGGGAGAGCTTATCTTGGCTCATGCTCTATCTCCCGTACATTTTGATCCCACTGCTGTAGGGTCTGGACTGGTTGGGAGGAACAGGGGAAGAGTAGTTGGCTGGATGGATAGATGAATGATGAAGGGATGTTGTTGTGAGTAGATGGAGGGTGATGGATGAAAGAAGTGGACTATGGTTGAGGGAAAGGAAATACAGTAAGGGAGGCAGGTGGGAGTGCGGCTGAAGAAAAGTCTGAAAGATAGGGGACGGAGTGGGGAACATCAGGAGAGAACGGACGGGGTGTGAGGGGGGAGAGCCTCCCTCTGCAGAGTTATCAGGGCATGATCAGCAGATGGGAGGGCAGGGAGAGAGGAAGGAGAGGGACAGCTGGAGAGATGGAGGAGATAAAGCAGAGATAGGAGGGGGGGGTGGTGCAGAAGAGATGCGTGGAGAGTGGCCAGAATGTAAAAAAGAAAAAAAAAAAAGAAGAAGCGGAAAACGGGAGAGCAGAGATGTGGAGAAACAAAGGGGCAAGAAGAGAGGACGCTGACAGAGGAGAGGATGATGAAGTGTTCAAGTAAGCAGGCTAACACGTTCGCTGCAGGGTGGCGGGACAGACAGTCACGTACTGTACATTCACATGTCCAGCCAAATGGACCGAGGATGAGAGGAGGGAGCGGGAGATAGAGATGGTGCTTAGGAGCTTAACTCAACATGTTTTTGTCTAAAAAGGGGACGTTTTTATGCAGCAGATGCATGCTAATGGCAGCTTTTCCTGCTCCTTTCTCCGAGTCGACTGGAATTTTCCTGATTTCCTTTTATAGTAATTAGCACAAGCGAGTTCGGCGCCGATTCGCTCAACCTGACCTTCCCTCCCAGCTCATTACTCCTTCACAAGTAGATCCAAGTTCACCGTCAATTAACTAACTTTTAATGAAGAGAAGGGCTGTTGAGCAAGACCTACAACTGTTCTGGTGGTAATGTAACACACCACTACCTTTACTGCTTTTAATGACAACCTACAAGCGTAGCACAGGAAGACAGTTTCAGGAAGTAGGTAATAACAGTTGCGAAGAGCAGTCTTGGCACAAGAAACATGTTCCCGGAAACCGGCTGTGACCTTTCTGTGTGCATGTTCTTTTCCTGTCTTTGTGGGTTTCCTCCAGGTGCCACGGCACCTCTAAAGCAGGTGTGATTGTGTAAAGCTGGGCAGCACTATGCTTGCACTACACTTTTAATTGTCCAGCTAGAACCATTTAATTGTCTGCCAATTTTTATTCCCACCCTGTGTGGTGCGATTGCTGCTCACACCGTAAGGCTGGAACCCCTGGCCAGTTTAGTCCACCGACAATTCCAGTAAAGTTTACTCAGCCAAGACGGCCGCGTCCTCAACAGTGTTGACAAAAAGAGAGAAAGGCAGCTTTCCTTTGTGCAATTCTACTGTGAACGGACAGCAAGAAGAAGAAAAGTTTCTACAAGGAAAAAAAAGGAATGGATCCGCAGATGGCTGAAAGATGCAGACAGTATGGTTGGGGTCAGTTTTCTATCACAGCACAGTCTCAGTCAAGAGTTTTTTTAGCTACAACATGTAAAATATTGCTCCAATAATATCAAAACAAGCTCACCACAGTTTCTAACAGATCTTTTGACAGCAGCCATGTGGGGAATCAGACTGTGGAACTGCTCAGACTGCAAGACAGCCAAGCAGAGTTTTTTTTTTTTTTTTTGACATGCCAGAAATCCAACAGCCACATTATTGATCATGCAGGCAGTTAATCAGGTGTAAGACAATGATCAACATGCAAGATTTATGTTGGGAAAAGAGAAGATCTCCTGTCCGGTCTTCTGTCTCCCTCTGCTTGTAACTGGCCTTTCTTCTTCTTTGAGGTCCCCACCCGCCTTCCCCATCCATGCCCCGGTCTCCGGGATATGGGACGTATCCAGGGCGACGCCGCAAAGACGGCCCGCCCCTGGTGATGATGTTCCCCTGTGTCCCCTGTGGCCGAGATGTGGAGCTGGGAGAGAAGGGCCTTACTGACTGTCTGCGCAACCTCACCTTGGAGCGTATAGTGGAGAGGTAGGTACCACACACACACACACACACACACACACACACACACACACACAAACACATATGCACACACTCTTGAACCAAAAAACTGTGAGAAAATGCAAAGATGTGCATACAGTGATACTGTCCTGATACTGTCCGTCGCTGCTTCTGATGTTTGGGGCCAAATGCACATGAATAGATGTCTTGGGCCTGGAGAAACAGGAGGTGTGGGAACATGTCCAGTGCTGATTGTAATTCTTCAGCAGCAGCTGAGGTGTTGAAGAATCCTGCAGAGCGTGCACTGCAACACACTGTGGCTGCCATGGCTCACTGCGTGCTTCCATAGCAGCTTTATAGTCACTTTATCAGCTAGTCAATACTGTTTGTCTCATTCTGTCACAATGCTGTAAGTTTTAACAGCCTTTCATTTGGTTTAGTTAAAAGTTTTGCTCACGTCCATATTTGTTTTATGCTTTTGACTCCAGCTTTTTAATTTGGCATTTGTTTGTTGGCAAATCCTTCTTGATAAAATGTTATGGGCTTAAGCAGTCTTCCTCTTCTGCCTTCCCTTGCTGCTCTCCCTCCACACCCCCACCAGGTACAGACACACAGTGAGCCTGGGCAGTGTGGCTGTGATGTGCCAGTTCTGTAAACCTCCACAAGCTCTGGAGGCCACAAAGGGCTGCGCTGACTGCAGAGCCAATTTCTGTAATGAGTGCTTCAAGCTGTATCACCCGTGGGGGACGCCACGGGCACAGCATGAACACATCCAGCCTACACTCAACTTCAGACCAAAGGTAAGACATTGGGACTCTTACTCTTGATGGAAATATTTAATAATAAGATTTTATAACCTATATTTTCATACCACCTTTCAAAAAAATAACATTGTATCTACAGATGAAACCAGGCACCCTTTATAAAGAATATATACATCACAGCTAATTACTTCATTGATGCTTAATAAATCCTCAACTAATACTTTACAGCTCAGTTATAATAACAATGTTGGGGTTGTTAGGTTGTGAAAAAATCTCTTTGATCAGGGTTCTGATCCTTACTATGTGTTAAAAATGCACGTACAAATTTTGGTAATATTTAAAAAAATACTCTCACTTCCTCATAAGCAATTAAGCCTGCAGTAATAAAGGGTAGTAAATTATTAATAAGGGTATTTACATTAGCAAACTTAAATTGAAATAAGTTTGATTAAAGAGCTATTTAGGATATTATTAGGAGCGGCTGTGGCTCAGGAGGTAGAGCGGGTTGTCCACTGATCACAGGTTTGGCAGTTCGAGCCTCACTTCCTCCTGTCCACATGTCAAAGTGTCCTTGGGCAACACTGAACCCCAAATCGCTCCTGATGCTCAAGCCAGCATCCTGCGTGGTTGCTGGCTGTCATTGATGTGTACGTGAGGGAGCGACAAAAACCTCGTGAAGTGCTTTGGATAAAAAAGCACTATATAAGTGCAGCCATTTACCATTTATCTGAAGCAAACGTCAGCCTGAAGGAGGATGATTTTTCACAACCTGGCAACCCAAAAGCATTGTAATAGCTCATAACTGATCAATGAAGCTTCATAAATAAATAAATAAATTAATTAATTACAACTTAAAGTGGGACCAGGCCTTGCGAGTAAAACTAACAGCGTTCCTGCATTCACATCACAAGCAAACTGGTGAAAATTTGATTTTTGTGCATTTTCGTAATGTGACACAGATCTTATTTTTGACTTCACAGCGTGAACACAGAAGTGCGATGTTTTCAGATCAGCTTTGGGCAATGTTCAAGATTTATTTTCTGATCACGTAGCCACAGTGATGAAACCACAAAAAGGCACAAAACTACTGTGTGTGTATACATATATTTCAAATTTAAATGGAAAACCCCTTTAAGTTTGCTTCATACCTATTTTTTCGTGATCCCTCTGACTGCTGTTAGAAAGTTTCCTTCCATTGCCTTAACAGAAGACTGGACTGTGATGTTTCATACATACATCCTCATAATGATCTACTCTTTCTCTCCTCTGAGGTAGATTGTGCTCAGATATTTAAATTTATATTCCATTTTGCTCCCTTCTTTAGGTTCTGACATGTCCGGAGCACGACCAGGAGAAGCTACAGTTCTATTGTAGGTCCTGTCAGCGGCTGCTCTGCCCTCTCTGCAAACTGCGCCGCGTCCACACCGGACACAAAATCCTGCCAGTGGCCCATGCATACCAAGCCCTGAAAGTACGACCCTGAATCTAACCTGGGTTTCTCTAAATGTCCTGCAAAATGAAAGGTTTAATCTACAGGATTGTTCAGAAAAACACACGTTCCAGTGCATTTTAAGCCAAAATCTTTGTTTTATACTCACCACTCATACATGACTGGATTTATATTGTTTAAAATGATACTTTACCTTTAAAGCTTATTTACTGAGTGACTGAATTTTGCTATTTTATTCAGTGAAATGTGAAGTGCCATTTAAAAAGTGCATTATTGGAAATAGTATGGAACAGTACAGTAAATGCGCTAATGCAGAGTTAATGTAAGGCTGTGTGGTGTGTGTGTTTGTCATTTGTATGTCGTGTTTTTGCTGTTTGTTTGACAGGAGAAGATTACGAAGGAGATGAACTACATTCTGTCCAACCAGGACACAGTTCTGGGTCAGATTACCCAGCTGGAGAGTTCCATCACTCAGACCGAGGTGATTAATACTGTGGGCTGACAAAGTGTCGCTGAACATGGAATTAACACCAGTCAGCAGCTTAATACCATTAAAATGGTTGTTTTTTGCCAGCTTCCTTGACAGACAGCCAACTTGTGTTTGCTCACACCCACCCATATATAGACGATTAATAAACTGTTCATAACACACTATAGTGTAGTTGTGAGCAGATATAAGGACATTTTTTAAGTCTTTGTTATTTTATTTATCAACTATTAAGCTGTGAATCATCCATAACTGGTGTATAAACATTAAAGTACTGATTCACAGCAGTGTGTGCTGGTGTTACTTGGAATGAATCAATCTGACATAGAGGTGTTATTAACTAGCATCAGCTGGGCGTTTCCATATACTAACACTTGTTCGCCCACATTACTCCTCACCAGGTAAACAGCGTGGCGGCCAGAGAGCAGCTGGCTCAGAGCATCAGGGATCTGACGGCTGCTCTCGCCGAGCGCCACTCTTCGCTCACCCAGGCTCTGGAGGCGGCGCGCCAGAAAAGAGGCGAGGCGTTGGCCGCTCAGGTGGCAGAGAGACGGGGCTTGATGGAGCACGCAGGGCTCATGGCGTTCACCCAGGAGCTGCTGAAAGAAACAGACCAGCCCTGCTTTGTACAGGCCGCCCGCCAGACCCATAACAGGTTTCCAATAAGTTTGTCTTTGGCATCGGCATTAACTTTCTCTTTCTTTGTTAGTTTGTTTTAATTTCCTTTCCGTTATTTTTGGAACAGGTTTTGCTCACACCTAAAGTTTCTGCAGAAAACAAACCTGCTTGAAACAGAAAATAATTCAGTGAGCTGCATTCATCCCAGCATTATTCATGACAGATAAAAGACCACTAGATTGAACAAAATATATTATAGACTTACATTATATAAAACTTGATTTGCTCTTGGCAGTTGGAGCTGTGTGAAAGAACACATGCTACTATTTGCTTTTTTTTTCTTGCAAGTTCATTGTCTTGTCCAAAAAATAGTTTTGCAAAATCAAAAACATCTGAAATAATCATAAATGATAATGATATTCTATATTTTTCTTATTAAGTTGCACAAAAAACAAAAAGCTATGAAAAGTACATCCATGAGTCATAGCATTACACTGGATGACATGTTCTTTCATTAACGTGGATTAGCTTTTCATATTATACTCGGCACAGAACGGCACAGAATAACTGATAAACTGTACAAATAGTGAACACATTATCTGCAGGAAGTTTACGTAAAATGAACGATCTGGAGGATCTGGAAGATTTCTTAAGGTTATATCATAAAAAATAATTTAAACTTTAAGAATAAAAATGTCAGTTTTATTTACAGAAATGACTGAAATGCTGAGATGTAGGCCTACTGTAGATTTCAAAAAAGGTTTACTTACGCCTCTTGAAATCAAGAAGGCCCACGTGAAACTTTGGTGACCCTTAGTGGGGGGGTCGGGACCCCCAGGTTGTGACCCAGTGGTTTAGAGTCAATCCCACATACAGTACACTGTCCTATTCCCATAAATACTCACTAGTGCACCAAATGTGTATTCATCCACGGCAGAAAATAGTCCCCAAGAATTTACTTCTCTTTGAGTAACATTTGCTAAAAACTACAGTGCCCAGCTGTTTGAGGAAATGACTTCACTTCATTTTTACAATTAAAGCAATATTTATGTAACCTGGCCAACCAGAACTGAATGGTTGACGCTGAGTGACACAGACATGTAGGGTATTGACAGATTAACACAGTTTTGGTCCTTTAATGAAATTTGTAGACAATAAGAAAAACACAGAATGATGCCAGCTTTACCTTTTAAAAATGATCATACACCCCCTCCTCATAACACTGCTTTCTGTTTTTCGCTGCACCAGGCTGAGCAAAGCAATTGAGAATCTCCAGCACTTCACTCTGGATGCTGACCCATCCTTCAGACACTTCCAGCTGGACGTCTCCAAAGAACTCAAACTCCTGACAGAGTTGAACTTCATCCAGGGTGAGAGGGGGAGTGATGAGAGGAAGGGGGGAGGAAGGGAAAGGATGAAGATGGAGATTGTTGAAGGTGACGGTGTTAGGAAGGAAGGCAGCGAAGAGGAGGAGGATAGAAATAGGGGTCTTTGATGAGATGCCATGAAGTATAAAAAGTGCATGTTAGCTGGTGATAGAAGTGTATATGCTACAACTATGACTATATTTGTCACAGCTCCCCTGGCTCCAGTGATCGATACCCAGCGCACCCTGGCCTACGATCAGCTCTTCCTGTGCTGGCGACTCCCCCAGGACTCTGCGCCCGCCTGGAACTTCTCTGTCGAGTATCGCCGCCGGGGTGTAGTACCAGGAGGAGCCTCCAGAGGTGGCATCCGAGGAGGATTGGCCGCCGCCCGCTGGGGCTGGCAGCGACTGGACGAAGTGAGCGGGAGCAGCGCTGTGATCGACAGGTTGGAGATGGACAGCGTGTACGTGCTGCGCGTGAGAGGCTGCAACAAGGCGGGCTACGGGGAGTACAGTGAGGAGGTGTACCTGCACACCCCGCCTGCACCAGGTGAGAGCACACACACAACTTTTCCAGTAAACAGATTTTGCCACGGGGAAACTGCACCCCAACAACTTAATTATGCTTTTAGACATTTAACAGCGTATGGGTAAACAAACACACCTTGATTCATGATTATGACGCATACATGCAATTCATGAAACATTTGCAAAGCAAAAGCAAAGTTAAAAAATAGGGTAGAAGTGTTCTGTCAGGGCACAGTGCTGCAGTTAACATGAGGTGATGGACCATGCCTGGTTACAACAGGCCTAGCTTCTCTCCTCGTTTGAGCTCTTTTTTTTAGCAATGTTGATGCTGAGAAATGGCCAAAAACTATGAAAGTAAGACCTAACAGCACACAATAAACTGCCATTCTCCTTTAACTTGCTCTGTGCTAAAGAACAGAATGTCAGACGGATCATCCTCCACCTGCACAAAGTGTCTGTTTCATACATTTTCAACCATGCGAGAGTCTTTCTACTATTTTTGGTTAATGACTTAAAGCCACTTAAATCAGAGATAAGTGTGCGACAGCTACAAAAGAAAATCCCATTAGATCCACGCAGCAAGCTGCTGTCATCCGGGAGCCATTCATGTCCTCACACCTACTATTATTTATCAGACTCAGTAAAAGCATTAGGATGGTGACCGTGGTGAGCAGTTAATAATTCATTCTCTTTCCTTTCTGCCCGTTCCCATCTTCTTTTTCTGATTTTTTTTCCTCCACTTTCAACACATCCTCACTTTCTTACTCTGTATTTCTTCATCTTCCTCTCGTGCATTATCTCCATTTCACAGCTTTGCACTTGTCATCCTCTCCTGCGCTACTTCCACGCTGCCAACCTACATGCCTCCTACAGAACGTAAGAAGTGCACTCATAGCTGTTGACCACCCCTCTGCACCCCATGCAACATAATTATCTCTTCTCCTCTCTCTCTTTGTGGTCATCCCATGCATCCTCTGTTCTTCCACCCGCCCCCATCTAGACACCCACTCTATAATGAGATCTGTCCCAGCGCCGGTGAGGTTTGCAGTTTGTTAAGACGTGAGGCTTAACAACATGGATCGGATTCAGATCCAGGGCTCTTTAATGGTCGAGTTGAGTGACTGGTGAATTACTTGTGTCCTTGTAGGCTGTTTTTCCTTCCTGCTGTTGCGTATGTTCCCTCTGTAAATTGTTCTTCCTTTGGAAAAGTCTGCACTCCCCACAGCCAGAGCTTCTTTGTGACACCTTCTGTATTTTACTCCCTGAGTCATCAATTTATAGATCGGTGTCTTTTTCTCTCCCAGTGCTGTTGGGAGGAGGTGCATGCCTGCTCTCCGTTCCTCTCCCCTTAGTCTCTCCTCTCGATTGCTTCTTATTCTCCTCATTTCTCTTCTCCTTGCTGCTTTCTGACTGTAAATCTGTAACACTTTCCTTCTGTCGCCTCCTAAACCTTTCCTGTCGCTTTGAAAAACCCATATATATCATTTTTGAATGCACCTGTTTCTTTGTCTTCCCTCTACCCTCACATCTACTCCTCTTCCCTTCCCTTCCCTCTCCTCGTCTCCTGCCCCAGTGCTCAACTTCTACCTGGACTCTCGCTGGGGTCTCCATGCTGACCGGCTGGTGGTCAGTAAAGAGCAACGCTGTGCTCGCAGCGTCCCCGGTCTCTCTCTGCTGCAGGCCGCTGACCACGCCCTCACTTCCTGTCACCTGACCTCGGACCTCCTGGTGGGTGATGTGGCTATTACACAGGGACGACACTACTGGGCATGCTCAGTGGAGCCTGGGTCTTACCTAGTGAAGGTAACATAATTCTAGTAGTTTGGACATATTTTATGTGTTGGATACACACTGTTACTGCATAGTGTCCAGTATGTGGAATGCCCTGATCAGACTTTAACAACCAACTGAACCGTGCCCTCTTCAGAGCAGCGAGAGCAACACAAATCCAGAAATCTCATCAAGAAGACGAATAAAGCACCTAATCGTGGGCCTTTGGCCTTCAGATAATGTCCCCAGACTGACAAGTTTGCAAAGAATTATGGGACAGTTTTGAGAGCGTACTTAATTTTTTGTTTGTATTTGTATACATACACATACAGTACTTCAATATGCATAACTTAATCCCCATATGTGCAACGTAACATTGCACATAGTAAAATATGTGTTTGCTTGTATTTCTGCTTCTCGCAAGAGAAAAAAGTTGAATTGATTAAATGAAGTTTTGCGACAGGAGAAATATTTCGTTAATTACAAAGTGATTTCTTTTTTTCCCCTTTATGAACAGGTGGGAGTTGGTCTGGAATCCAAACTGCAGGAGTGGTTTCACCTTCCACAAGACATGGCCAGTCCCCGGTGAGTAGCTGGAAGATGAAATGGAAATGAACTGACAGCTTTAAAAGAAATAGCAGTATTTAATCAGAAGTGGAAAGTAAGTATGGAAATTTATTCAAGCGCTGTACTTGGGTGCAATTTTAAGGTATTTTACTGTGCTGTTTCTATTTCTCCACTACATTTCAGAGGGAAATAGCCTACTTTCTATTCCTCAGCATTTACCTGACAGCTCTACTTACTTGTTACTTTTCATATTAAGGTTTTGCATTGAAAACATTCACATTTCACGTGTCTGTAAGCTTTTAGCAGCGTCACCAAAGAGACATCTCCCCGCTAAACTTTTAAGATGGTCATTTAAAACTACTTGAGGCCCAAAGTTCTTGTATAAAGTGAAAATAGGAAATATAAATTTAGGAAGCAAAACATAGTTTTTTTCTTTTTTCCTACCTCAATAATCAACTCACAACCCACTACACCTACAGTATCTACAGTAATTAAAAATAGTTGCAACAGGAAAATTGTGCTACTGTAACACACTGATGCACCAGCAGCAACAGTCTAATAATGCCTTATATAACAGTATCAATCACAGGGGCTATTTCTCTGCAGAACAAACTCTTTTACTTTTGATGTTTAAGTAAATTTTGCTGATAATGCTTCTGTATTATTATTAGTACAATAGTAGTACATTGCTGTATTAGTACTTTTACTGAAGTAAGGGATGTGAATACTCATCTGCCAGCGTATATGATAATAGATAAAAATAAGGGAAAACTAAACAAGGAGAGGACTCATCTATAACAGTTTAAATCCTCTCCCTCCAGCTACGACCCCGACAGTGGTCATGACAGCGGGGCTGAGGATGCCCTGGACTCTGCTCCGCCATTCTGCTTCCTCACTATGGGCATGGGTAAGATCTACCTGCCCCAGCACAGCTACCACCACCACGGCAACCAGGGGAACGGCGTCCGAGAGCCCATCAGCAACGGCCCCTCCTCACCCACAGGCCTCACCTACCCGCTGCCTCCCCGGCTCGGTGTGTGCCTTGACTTTGAGAAGGGTCGCGTCACCTTCTACGACGCCCACTCTCTGCGACCCCTGTGGGAAGGTCACGTGGATTGCTCCGGCCCCGTGTGCCCGGCTTTCTGTTTCATTGGCGGAGGGGCGCTGCAGCTGCAGGAGCTGGTGGCCAATCGCAATGCAGATCAGACTCCGGTCAGAAGGGTGACGATTCAAACCCGTGTCTCTAATTTGAATAACAACTGATCTGAGGTCATATGGTAATTTGGAATGTAATTGGTAATTGTGAAGTATTTATTCAGCTAGAGCGAAAAGTTAGATATCTCAGCGATTTTGTTTTGTATTTAATTTTCTTTGTATAAGAAAATGTTTGTATAGCAACAAATATGCAATGTAATTAAGTTTTTTACATTTTTGTTATATGCAGTTTTGCAAGAATTATTGCTTAAGTAGTGTCTGGTGTATCCAGCACTTAATATGTAATTATATCTTTGATGCTTGCACTTGTAGCCAGGCTATATTGCATACATTTATAAAGCTTATGTAGATACAGCACCACAGAGTTTGTCCTCCCTGTAGAGATCATCTCATGTCCTTTATGCTAAAAGCTTAAGCTTATGTTTTAGAGATATGAACATTATGTGAGTGAAAAAAAAGAAAAAGGCCTCAACTATTTTATTGCATCTATAACTAAACTTAACCACACAGACTTCTTTGCTGTTGGTGAAAACTTTCCTGTCGTTCACCAATTATGAGCCCAACCAAAGTTATTGTTTTTCTGGGATGTAAATGTGGTAAATTAGAGGTAGAGAGGAACAATGAGGCAATACTGTAATTAGAAGCTCCAATTATACCTCTGCTGCACAGCTAATCACTAGTTTCCGCAGTTCTGTTTGTGCATTGCTATTTTGTATTTCAAATACACGAGGGCGATGTCTGTTTGTGTGTGCGTGTGTGAATGTGCACGTGTGTGTGTATGTGTGTGTTTACTTCCCTTTGTGCATGGGCACGCGTGTGGTTTGACTGATAACAGCATTGATTCACTGGCTGCCACTAAAAAAAAAAAGAAAAAAGAAGTTGTTTTCTCGCAAACGGTAGTTTTGATTTTTTTGAACCCTGCTTGATTGTAAGTTAATGAGCTTCTTATGAAACGATTAGCAGATTAAATTCATGTAAACTTCACCTGCTGGCAGAATGTTTGCAAAGGAAAAATGGATTAAGGAAATAAACACAGAATAAATGCTAATTGTTTAAATTACAAAAAAACACCTTCTGTTTCCTTTTGTTGTTGTTTCTGTTAGACTTCTGCTTCAAAGGTTTGTAATCACCCACCTCACCGTGAGGGTGAATCTTTACTGTTTTTCACCACTAGGGTGCAGCAAGACATAGCAGCACACCAGAAACAGCTCCATTACCTAGTCTGAACACACTGCGGCTATTGTAAGGGTCACAGTATTTTTACACAGAAAGATGAATAATTCATCCCTTTTTCCATACAAATAGCCCTTCATTATAAGATACTGGCAAATATATATTTTGGAAAATGCTTTGAAAAATTGGAAACTGGAAAAAAAAACACCTCCCAAAGCTACAGATTTGCTTTTATGGATGTATCACCTGCCTTTTTTGTTATTATCTTCTCAAGAAAGTTTCTGGCTTTGCTTCCAACATTTTTTTTTTTTTTTACTCTTTTATCTCTAACAATATATACATTGCCACATTTTGATTGGTCCCTGATAGCCATGATCATAAATTACTAATATAACAGCACACAAACCTTTGCACATGTTGGCTGATCTGGACAACCATCATAAAGTGAAACTGGACAATTCATGCCAAGTTTTGAAGCATACAGTATAGCATTTACTGCCAAATGGTCTCTTAGATTTATGTATGGGTTTGTATATATAAGGGGCTGTATAGGAACCAGTAAATCAAACTTTACTGTTTACACACATGCAATAAAAAGTTCACATAATAACAGGCATAAGATGTTTGCCCTTCAGTCCTACATGGCCTCTGATATACCGAATATGACATGAGTTTAGCTTTGCAAAGAGCAAAGGACGCCATCTATTGGCAAATCACATTTTCAAATAGACTTGGCAGACCTGTCAAACCTCCAAATGTTGAAATTTCTGGCCTTTCCTGATAGGAAATAATGCAGTTATGGAGTTTTACACCTATGAAAAATCATGGCTGACTATGAGATTCTTGCTCAATGAAACACCTTGAGTGAGAATAAGGAACAATGATGACCATCTGCTTTTGATAGAGACATTAACACCTCACATGTGTAGGTACTTAGCATTCCTTATGTAAATGTAATGTAAATCGCTGGAGTTTACCTTTTATGAGCTTCAATATGAAAATCCACATGTGTGTTTAATTGGACCCACATTCAAGGGGAAGCTGTAGGGGGATTTGGGTTTGCCTCGACCGCAAAGGGAAAATAAAATTGTTGGGGAAAAAAAAGAGAGAATTGAGAAAAAGAAATAATAAAGCGCACAGCCTTGACACAAGCCAAGATTCTTTTTTAACGTCCTAATACACACAGATAAAAATACTGCCTCCAAAGGGAGGTTTAGCTCTGATCCCCCGTGATATAGAAGAAGTGGAATGTAGTGTAGAGCATGAATAAGGCACCGCACAGCCCTCCACCCACCCTCTTGTGCTTGCTGCACCTCTCTTCTTTAGTGCAAATCTGTAACAGATTGGGTTTAGTCTGACTGGAGGTATGCAGCCACAACACCACATGTAGGGGTCTGCATAATCCTTCCACTGAGTATTAAGCACACAGCATGGGCATTCTTTTAAAGACCTGGCAGGAATTACCAATACATAATCTCCACGATCATCATTTAGTATAGTTCAGAGGGAGAGGATGGGGGGGAGGGAATCATCTGAAGTTATGAAGGATCTCAGAGCTATATACAACCTGTGAGAGACAGTGTGCAGTGCCATCTGGAGAACACATAGGACAGAGTCTGCTTGAATCCGCTAACCCAACTGTCTTAAGCAACATGAAGCTGAACCACATGTTCAAAAGACCTGATTTTTTTTTTTTTATTGTTGAACCTGCATTGTGGTTTCTATAGCCTGAAGTGGAATACGTTGTTTATGAGGAACCTGCTTAAAACTATTCTGCTGAGTCAAAACCATTATCCTGGATCTGTGCGATGGAGGCCTGCAGTAGGAATTAAGTGGGCAGGGGGTGAAATAAAAAAAAAAAAAAAAGACGTGAATATAATGTGTTTGCGCTGCAAGCTCAGTTTCTGACGGCTGCTACCTACGCTTTATAGCTTTGGAATTTTCATTTGATTGAAGGAGAGGATTAATTATTCATCTTCATAAGCACAAACCTCCACATTACAATCGCAAGAGGTGAGGACTCTAATTTCACTCATCATCCACTCCCTCTCCATGTGTAACAGGTTATTTGCTGAAGGGATCGAATCAAGTTCATTTCTTTTACTCAGTTTGCTCTGCCTTTAAATTCAATAACGTCGCTGCGATATTATTCTTCCAGACGTGGCCACTGCTGAAACATTTATGCTTCTCTTTCTCGTCCATCCATCCACCCATGAGACTGAATAGCATTAATAATATACAGCTTCCTGTTTTTATCGCATTGATAATTTGAATGGAGGAAGACGGTGAAAAAAATCAATCAGCTAAATGTTGGCTAAGAGGATTTGAGGGGCATAGCGGGGCCATCTTCCCTCACTATAATAAATGAGAGGTGACAGTAATGCTAGACAGAGCCCATATGGCCACATACTGTAACCTAATGCACTGCATTTGTGAGAGAAGACACAGGGCTAATTCAGTTCAACATTTACACTCCAGTGCCATGTCCCACTCTATTGGATTTGTACACTGCACTTTGTTTTCTTTGTTTAATGATCCAGTGAGTATTATGTAATAATTGTGCAGTTTATTGCATAAAACAGTGCACAGTTAGCACGACTTGTGACATCAAACACACACATGAGTACTACAAGATTTTGGGAAATAGGCTTGTTTGCTTTTTTGCCAAGCGTTAGATGAGAAAATTGATACCACTCATGTCTACATATGAGGCTACACTGTTCAGCTGGGTATCTTAGCTTAGCATAAAGACTGTAAACAGGGGGAAACAGGTAGCTCACCAGTACCCCTAAAGCTCAGCAGTTAACACATTATATCTTGTTTGCTGTAGTGTACAAACTACAAATTGGGGTTTTATTGAACGTTATGAGTCAGGCTATTTCTCTGCGCCCTGCTGTTTCCTCGTCTCTATGCTAAGCTAACTGGCTGCTAGCTGCAGATTCATATTTACCTGCCAGATATGAGAGGTGTTAATCTTTTTAACTAACTTTTGGCAAGAAAGCAAATAAGCATATTTCCCAAAATATGAAACTATTTATAATGAAAATGTATCAAATGACAATGTGAAAACATTTAATTAATTTTGTTATTAATTATCCCCTGAACTTGCAGCTCCTTTTGGTTGTACTGAGCTTTCGAGCAAGTTTCAGCTGATTGCTAAGCTCTCCTGCCCTCACCGCTGTCGCTGTGCAGCGTTAAAGCTCTAAAAACCCACTGCACACTACCTGCTCAGCACCAAACAGCAGACAGATACAATTAGCAACTAGCTGGCAAACATAATGGAGCTTTAGCGTCTAAAGATATTTCCCCATGGAGCTGGTAGAAGCAAAAAAAAACAGAGCTAAAACAAGAGTCAATATTGGACTTAAATTCATCTGTTAGTCAGACACACAACTCCAGATGAAGAAGAACGTTGCTCCCAAACTGCTGGATGTGCAAATAAGCAGCTGTTTGCAAACAAGTTCGCTTAAAAAAAGGTGATGATATGTCAATGTTGTGTTCACGACTTGTTCCTGCTGCAAACAAGTGGCTGAAAACTAAGTTAATGCAGGTTTAAGCACAGTAGAAAACAAGAATGTGGTGATCCTCTTTAGAAATGATTTCATTTTGAACCCAAACTGGTTCGAACCATTAAAATCCTGTCTTTCGGATCACATGTATCAAGTGGACCAAACTATATTACATAGCTTTTGGCCCAGAGGTGTAACTTTAATGCCTGCGTGGCTTCAGATATATGTCTCTACACTCTGCCTGTAACTTAACAGCTTGGATATTATTGTTTCCATAAAACCGAAGTGTGGAATAGCATTTTAGCGAGACTAATGACACAAAATTCTTTGTAACAAATGGTGCGAGCAGGTGTGGAACCACTGCACGTGTGGTTAGATACCATGATTTTTTGATTGAGCTTTATGTATTATGTTGCACATCCATCCATTCAGTCAGTCAGTCAGGATGCAGCAGATTTTGAGTTGTTTTCCGCCACGGTCAAACATGCTGAGTCGGACCTCAATAGCCCCTGCGCAGTTAAAATTCCAGGTCTCTGAAAAGTGAAAAGCAAGTCAAATCAGTATGTCAACAGGGGATCTGTAAACCACACGTTTCCTGGACGGCTCTGTCAAGACCAGCTGTGCATACATCATAGTCTGCATGATCTGTGTGTACAGTTGAAGAAGGAAATAAAAGACGGACTGAGGGAAAGACTGAAATCTAGACAGAAACAGGCAGAAAACGAGACAGACATGTAACAACACATACTGACAAACACACAGAATATGAGGAGGGGGAGTTGGTATTTGATATGTGAAAGGAGAAAAACAGTCTGACCACCTCTCTGAAGTCTGACAACTCCACAGTCCTACATATCTGTTACCATGTCAATACTTCACAACAGCCCACCCTGGCCTCCTCGTCCGTCCCTCCTCACCTTCCAGATGCTCTCCCAGTGAAGGGGTGAAAGGTTGGCAGGTGCCTGGGGGAGCAGCGAGGAGCCTCAGGGTCAGATTTCTGAGAGGTCAAGCAGTCGCGGTCTTTGAGTGGAACGAGCGGGGTGGGCAGGGGGCGACAATATGGCGAGTGTCCAGAGCGGGAGATAGACGGGACCACAGAGCAGCAGTCCCAACTAATCAACTTCATTTACGGGCAATGACAGTGAGCCACAATCAGCTTTCAGGGTATTACCCACTGCCCACCACAAATCCATAATCCTTGAATCCTTGACCTTTTGCGTTTTCTACATAAAGTCAATGACAGTCACAGCGGCATCGACGAATGGACACTGCATTTGTGTGATTTCAATTCCAAAACTGATTTGTAATTGTGAAATAAATAAGTGGCTGCACCTTTCAAGTGACAGTTATTGATTCTGTGAGACACACTGCACAATAATTTAGCTCTGAAGCTTGTTTAAATGCAGACCACACTGTAATTAGTCTGCAGAGTCTATCGACAACATATCGATGTGCGCCCAGATGACTGAACCCGATTTCTCTGATTGTGCAAAGCAGCGTGACTTCAGCCCTGAACGCCGGACCTAATCTGGTGGAGCAAGAACGGACATTGTCTAATGAGAGACCAAAGGCAGTATCTTGTACGCAGGCGGTGGTGCTGGATTTAATGAGTTTTTGCATGTAACTTCATGTTCAGGTTGCTGTGTTTGGCTATCTAATGCATGCCCCAGTTTCTCCACGGCCCCTTCATTACATCAGTGAACTGAGTCGATAGAGTTTGCAATGTCTGCCCTGAAATCAATGCGCAAACAGCAATAGATATGTTGTCTTCCAGTTGGATACGGCTTGCAGTCAGATTTAATTCACCTACAGAGAAGCTACTTCTCCATGCGTGCAACAGATCCATCGAACGAGAGCGATGCAACGAGCGGATAAAACTACAGGACAGGAGTCCACTCTTCCTCCAATTACCATCCATTATGTAAACACAAGACGTGGTCAGTTTATTCCAGTCTAGACATGTAGCCCGACATCATCCGCTCCTTGCTGAGCACACAGCACTGACCCACATTAATACATTTATAATCGATACCTCCTCGGGTCCCGTGAGCGGACTCGCCTATCAGATGTTGAAGGAAATTGTGCAGCCCAATTTAAAATGGCCCAGGGGGAACTTTCATAACCATGTGCCAATTAGTTCCACTGTCAATAATGGTAATGCTAAAGGACATTGTGTTCCAGGGTGAGAGGAGAGGATAGATAGAGGGAGGAGGGAGACATCATCAAGCCTATGCCCGTTGTTCATTGTTAATGGCCGTTACACTGACAAGAAGCATTTGATCAGACACACACACACACATTGTGGGCCGTGGATGTTGAGGGGGTTGTGTTATGGGGCAGAATTACACAACCCATGAAGATAATAAGTAATGACGTCTTATAAAGGTCAACAAACAAAGCACTAGTGGGACAAACACAGGCCGTGTGATGAGATTCATTAGGACAGCATTGAGAGCGTGGAGAGGGGACGAGGGGGGGGCGCATTCCTCCGCCGTTTCATTGCGGCCGTCACAGCAGCAGCTGAAACAGGTGTGTGTCTTTACTCGGGGCACCGAGGGCGAGACAAGTGCTATTCTCACATGGTTCAGGCTGGTCACACTTGACCACACTCTGACCTTACACCCACTTGAGTAGCTCAAGACTTCATTAAGAAGGCCCTAAGTGGCGGAGGGGTCTCGCAACTATTATCTCGGCAATTTAATACAGACTCACCCCACCCATAAATGATCTTGGCTCAAGGATATTTACGAGCCGCCTGCTTATCAACGTCAAAACTTTCAGCAGCCCTGCTTCGGATTCGGGACCCCTGATGAGCTGCGTCACGGGGGACTCTCCACCCTGATGCCTCTGCTTTGATTCGTGGTCACCTCACCTGTGTGAGGAGCCGCTTCTTAAACTTGCAAAGTCATCCCACAAACTCCAGGCACAAAAGGAAACTGCAAGGGGCAGGTGCCATTTCAGGATGGAAGTACAATGGGTTGTAGAGAAGTACTCTCGTTCAAAGAGTCGTTGTTTGGGAGAATGAGCGAGTGAAGTCACAAAAATCCACAAATGAGAACTGAATTCCCGACTGAACTCCCCTGACATGACTTGAGAAAACAATCACATCCAAGTCTAAAGTTTCAACGCAGTAAAAGCAGCAGACCTGGCACAGCCACACATCTTACATTTTTAATCACGCAAGATGGGTGTATCTAATTATGCATGGGATAATAGCAGGTCTATGCATTCTCAGCTATATAAAAAGCAAGATTAACTTGCACTGGACTTAACTGGCCTGCTTTTTTTATGATATTGGCATTTAAAATCATTGTTATAGTTGTTTTCTTTATGTTTTGTGTGATAGAATAATGTTTACTTCTGGTGTGTTGTTTATATAAAGTACCAGGTATAATTTTTTAATACATTCTCTCTGATGAAGAGTGCATGAGGTTGAAACTGTTTGTTGTTTTAAGCCATTGTGCCCGACAAAATCAAGGCTTTAAACGTGACTTTTCTCAGCCAGAGAGCGGCTGAAGAAAATCTTCTTAATTGGACTTGCTCCAAAAGACTTAAAAAGAGCTCTGCTGCAAGTCAATTCTTCAGATTTTCCAACTGCCATAGGATTTCTTGTGGCTAGATTGTAAAAATTTCTCCTGAATCATCTAGAACCAGCTTGAGGTAAGAAACAGGCCATGCTGTTGCAAGATAATACTTCATTTTTCATCAGCAATTAAACAGATTTTTGATCTAGGAGTTTTGAGAGGCTGCCTCTTCTAATAACCACTCCTCACAGTTTGCTGATTGGTTTGGCATTTAGCTGCCAGGCTTGATTCCGGCTGGTCCTGCCTCGCTTTGGGTCTCAGATGAGTATCACTTCTCGCTCTTCGACCTGCGATATACTGGAACCTGGACATTGTGACACATTTTTAGTCACTCTTTCCTCTTCCCAAACACATCTACACACACATCTAATGACAACACAAGACACAGCTCTGGTCTCCAGCTCAGGAAACAGAGGGTTCCTGTTTTTGAGTCCAGGCTCTATTGTTATCTGAAGCAGCGTTTTGATAGTACATGCTCTCCCTCTCGCTCTCGCTCTCCAGCTCTTGCTTCACACACTTGAGATATTACACAATTATTATCTAGCCAAATCTTGATCCCTATATAGCTCTTTAGCAGCACACATTCTTATCTGGACCTTTCATTCTACTAATATTGACATAGCCAGAGAGATAGAGTCAACAGGACTCTCCATTACCACTTTTCCTGTTTTATCTATGCCTCTTATCTCTGCTCTCTGGATGGAGTCACACAGTCACTCCTATTTCTGCTCTTGAGGATCAAGCATCTCTCTGCCCTCGCTCTGTCTCCGTCAACCCCTCTCAAACACGCCGTCTTCATGCTTTTTTTTTTCTCCCCTCTCTCCCTTTGCCTGCTATACTCACTCCTCGTTGTGGGAACCAAGGTGCTGCATGCAGTCTATCGCGCAGTTGAAGGTGTTAGGGGGATTGAAGGAAAGTCTGGATAAGCAACAGCTGGATTTAATGCACCATTAAGGTCATTGGTTGTTCAAGCTGCACCTGCAAATCCCCTGATTTCACCCCCCTGTCTAAACCGCTCTCCCCTGTCTGCTCCCTCCCTCCTCTCCTCTTTTCTCTGTTGCCCTCTCCTCTTTCGTCCACGTACTCGGTCACCCTTTCTTTTCATTCCTGGCCCTCTCAGCTTTCTCTCTCTTGCCCTCTCAGCTACGAGATCCCCACCCTCTCTTTTCTGGTTCTTCATTGAAAGTACCCGCTGCCACTGCTTCATCCTTCTCTGCTGTTTTACCTCACTCTGCATGTCTCTCTCTCTCCTCACCCTTTCTTTCTCTCTTGCTGTCGCTCTCATTTTCTCTTGTTTCAGCGCCCCTCCCACTCGCAGGCTGTTGTGTTGTGTCTGCCAGGCCTTCTCGGCTGGAGCACAGGTTTCCTGAGTGCTGGAACGGAACAGGAGCTGGCAGGGAGACACACTGAGAAAAGCCAGCTCCACTGTTCCCACTGAGTGTCACGCACGCTCACACTGCTGCTCATACCGGTGCAACACAGGCAGGACACAGCACACGCTATGATGTATGCAATGATGCAGCATGTCATGGGTAATCCCACCTGGATTCAGGTTATTCTATCGATGCAGTGGAGTAACCTGACCTTCACAGTCTGACATGTATCACATCTTATTAAGCAAAGCAAGTAGGTCCAGACTGCTTTAATTTGCATGAACACAGGATATAATTTGACTATTTGACTTGATTCAGAAGATTTTCTTAATTTATTTGAGTCTCCGCCTTTTAGTTTACCTCTATATTGTTGTACAGATCAATTTGCATATGGGTGTAATTACAGGATTGATAATCAATTAATCAATAAACTCATTAATCAAGCAAAAGTAGGCTAAACATTTACTAGTTTCAAATTCTCAAATATTAGGATCTGCTGCATTTCTCTGTTTTATTTCATACTGAAGATGTTACCATGGGCTGTGAGAAATGGGTGTTTTTAGCAGAAAAAAAACCCCAAGTCAGCATATTAATCAATAGTGAAAGTAAGCATTAGCTGCAGCTTCTTGCACTGCAGCTCCTTGTTAGGAAAATCAACAGCAATAAACATTGACAGACACTGAGGCACTAGCATATATCATGGCTTTTGTACAAAGCCTCGGAGCCATCCACAAGATAAAGCATCCCTGAACTACACTGCAAACAAAAAATTGTTGTTGATTTCAGGATTTGAAGATTTCCGCTTTCAGCAAACAGACATAAACCCTGACTATCTTCCAGTCTTGCATACAACGGTCTCCATAAACAGAAGAAACAGGCTTTACCCCTCTGGCAGGCGCACATATCGTCACTCACACTATGAACGCTGGTGCAGACAAACATAAACACCGCCGCCCTAAGAATAACCCTCCATTTTTCCCCGAAGAATGATGTTTATTTCTTAGTGGCTCTTTAGTGCGTCCCTTTCTCAGGCTAATTGAATGATGTTTACATCTCCCGCTCCTCCTGATTTCACCCTGGAGAGGTCTGTGCCCTCTGCACCTGGACAGTTCACTGCTCTGAATGAATGGACCTGCCCCATAGCACCTAAAGAGACACTGAGATCAAACACCAGTGTTTCTCCAAGCGGCCCCTAATGAAATTGTCGTTGGATTCCTCACTTTAGAATAACATTTGTATTTATGGATAGCTTTCAGCTCAGGCTAATGGTAATCTAATTTTCAAAATGGCTTTTCTAAATTAAGAGGATGACACAGAGAAACAGTTAGAGGACTAATGTGTATAAGCCTGACTCGGGGCCTCATTAAAGACTCGGTTGAAACAAATTGTTTTCTCTCCCTCAGCTGACGGAGTATTGATGCTGCTAATATATCAGAAAACAGTCTAGGGCTGTCTTTTAATGAGGAGCACAGCTACAACATTGAGATTTATTGAGAAGTCTAAAAAATGCTGGAGGAAATGTAGAAATGAATCTTTCTGACCACTGTCTTCTCACTCCCACCTTACAAATACGTGGACAATAACGACAAGATCAACATCAGCAGCAACAACAACGACACCAACAACAACGACACCAACAACAACGACAACATCAACACAACAAGGTGAGAAACAAAGAAGCTGACTCATATGTGTCCAACATGAAACTAGGAGCTGCGAATGTAATTGATACACATATATAAAGTCTTTATATTTGGCTGAAAATGTAGAAGCATGTTAACTTCTTGGATGTTTTTATTTTCCTCCTCTTACACGTTGCTGAAACATGAGAACTGCTGTGTTGGTGAGTGAAGACGTAGAGATTCTTTTCTCACCAGTTCCAGTTTCAAAAATACAAACTATCACAAAATCTCAACAACAAACCAAACTCATAACGTCTCCACAGAAACACTGAGAGAGCAGCTCTGTGAGGCTGTCATGGATGTATTAAAGGTCCAGCGTGGAGGATTTATGGGGATCTATAATATACCTAGTTATGTTTTTATGACTGTATAATAACCTGAAAATAAGGATAATTGTTGTTTTAGTTACCTTATAATGAGCTCTTTATAACTACAGAGGGAGCGGGTCCTCTTCCACAGAGTCTGCCAGGTTGTGGCATGTTTCTACAGTAGCTCAGAATGGACAAACCAAACGCTGGCTCTAGAGAGTGTGTTTGTTGTTTTCCGTGAGTTTCATGGCCTCCGCAGGTTCTTCTACACTTTTAAAAAGGGTTGAGGCAAGGGGGATTCAGTTGGTCGCAATCTGCAACCTCACCGCAAGACGTCACTAAACCCTACACACTGGTACTTTAATTCCATTTGGCAACAACCCAACTACCATTTATAATTTTAGCTTTTTTGTAGGTTTTGATCCTGCAGTAGTTAGTGTCTCATTTGTTAATGCTAAACATTAACGTGTGTGTGCTTGTGTGCATGTGTGTGTGTGTGTAGGTGGCTAAGGCAGTGTCTCAGGCCCTGAACAGATGTGTGAACTGCCTTCCTGGCCAGAGGGATGTGGACAACGCCATCCGCACTGTGGGCGAAGCCAGCAAGACCCTCCTGGCTGATTCTGTAAGTGAGATAGGTTGTGTCACTACTGATGTTTAAATAGAGGTGAGGTGATTGCTTTTTCCCTTTGGTTTGGTGAGTTGTACGGTGAAGACTCTCTGTATTATTAGTCTATTCTTATATTTTGTATTGCTGTAGTTCCCGTCCAGTGGAAGGAGCTTCCAGGAGGTTCAGGCTCAGCTCAACGAGGTGGCGGCCGGTCTGAACCAGTCAGCCAACGAGGTGGTCCAGGCGTCCAGAGGGACCACTCAGGACCTGGCCAGAGCCACCAGCAAGTTCGGACAAGACTTCAGCAACTTCCTGGACGCTGGCGTTGACATGGCCGGAACATCCCAGGTAAGCATTATGAGGAGACCTACACATCAGTAATGCTGGCTGTGGCCACACGTGAAACAGCCTGAAAACCGTCTGTAACACTTTATTTGATGTGGTGTGAATAAGACCGAATGAATGACATAACTGACTGAAAAACATTCAGAAAGACTCCTTCATGTTCATCACAGCTGTAATGTCATGTCAAATGTGTGGTGTCATTTTTAAAATGCTCAGTGGTTTCCTAGAACAGATGGTCACTGTAGTTTTTAGCAAATGTTACTCAAACAGGAGGAAATGGTGTTTTTGTTGTGGACTATTTGCAGCGGCAGATTAATCCATATTTGGTGCTCCAGTGAGTATTTGGTACAGCAGGATGGTGTATGTGGGACTGAGTCAAAATGAAATACAGTGTGTGTGTGTTCATGTTAATGAAGGAACAAGTCATGTCCTCAGGATGAGTAGATACGAGTCATTTTGAGGCATAATTATTTTATTAAAGTAAGCGTTTGTGTGTTACAGTTGCTTTAAGTGTAAAGTTTCTAGAATCCTCTACATACTGTCCTCCTCCTCTCCTCCAGTCTAAAGAGGACCAGACACAGGTGGTGTCCAACCTGAAGACAATCTCCATGTCATCCAGCAAGCTGCTGCTGGCAGCCAAAGCCCTGTCTACTGACCCCAGCTCCCCCAACCTCAAGAACCAGCTGGCAGCTGCCGCTCGGTAACAAACATGCCTCTCACTCTCTTTGTTTGCCTTTCTTCTTTTCTTTCTTTCTTTCTTTTTTTTTTTTTTTTTACTGCCTGCCTGTCTTTTACATGTCTGAACCTTTGTGTCCACAGGGCAGTCACAGACAGTATCAACCAGCTCATCACCATGTGCACTCAGCAGGCTCCGGGTCAGAAGGAGTGTGACAATGCTCTCAGAGAGCTGGAGGTAAGGACGGTCATACAACCATACGCCATGTTTCATCTCCTCTTCTCTTTAGTCTCCTTATGCTGTTTCTACAATCACCAGCTAAAGTCAGGCCTATACCGCTGAGCAGCTGGGACTGCCTGGTTCATATATGACCACTGAACTTCAGAAACATTGCTGAGTTGGAATATTAGAGTGTTAAAGGCCTTTAGTTTTGATTCCGGTCAAATCAGCAGCTCAGGTTGTGGATGCCATCAGAAAAATTCACTGGGAAATTATTGATAATAAAGAAAATCCTAAAAGGAGGACTTTAATTGCAGCATGTAGGCAGTGCAGCGGTCAGATGGCATGATGTACAGTGTGTGTTCGGGTGTGTGTTGTGACTGTGTTGTGTCTGTGTGCAGTCGGTGAGGGGGATGCTGGAGAACCCAACAGAAGCCGTCAATGAGCTGTCATACTTTGACTGCATCGACAGCGTCATGGAGAACTCAAAGGTAGACCGCACGTCTCTGCCGCTCTGCTACTGTGTGTTTTCTCTTCCTTCCCATCGCGTGTTTCTTTGATCACCCT
>JAPZEA010000008.1:9580721-9593914 GCA_029783685.1 Heniochus monoceros
TGTAAAGTATGAACAATATAGACAAAGAATGATGTGCCAATATACAATATATACAATGAAATTTACAATGTACAAGTATTCAAAATGCATATTTTACAGCATATATTAATTTAATGCATGTTTTATCATGGTCATTGTGAGTGACAGGGTTTGATATGTGCTTTTGAATGAAACTGTGTGACTGTAAATGAATTTATCCCTCAGTTATCATTTATTAGGCTGCTGCACTCAGCCATTAGATGGCAGGACAGCCCTGCAGAGTAGCTGAAGTTGCACCTCAGAGTGATTTTGTAATGATCAGGGTCTCCTCTCTGTGATCACCCACAGAACGCCAGCGATCCCGGGGCGATCAAGCAGCTCATGGGCTCGCTGGATGAGAACAGCGACGGCGAGCTGACTTTCTCCGAGTTATGGCAGCTGATCGGAAAGCTGGCGAGCAAACAGGGAGGCTTCAGTCAGTAGAGCTCGCCGTCCTCTGTCAGTTGTGGCTTTGAGCTGATCAATCAATCAACCCAGTTTAAGCTGTTCATCTGTGAACTCAAAGGCACTCAAGGCCTTTTATTGCTCCACCAGTGCCACATGTGTCACTCTTTAGTTAACCATTTGTTGAATGCAGGGAACTTTGAATTAAAGGCTTCATTGTCTTGAACCCTCAGCCACCAATGCTCTGTCTCCTGTCATTCATTCACCACATTATTTGATGTCCAACCGTCCGCATTTGAGCAGGAGTGTATTACAGCCTTGATTTAGGGGCCTGTAATCTTATACAGCATGCATTACTGCTGCCACAACTACACCATCCAGACCATATATATCTTGTTCCATAGAGCTTCACAATGCCTGTACAAAGCTGCCTGACCAAGCGTTAAGCAGCAGCGATGCAAAAACATGAGGCCTCAGCAGTAAAGGGGATATGAGGACCGTATACAGCCGATACAGACTTACTGTTTTTGCAGCATTTGGGACTTTGTAGCTTAATTGCATTCTGTTTGTTTAGCTGCTAATTCTTGGTCTATCGGTCACTCTGTGTTAATTCTGATGTCTAGACAGAGTTATGCGTGCTGGCTTGCTCCCCGGCTGTTTTATAGCCTATAGGCCTGTTTTAATTTCATCAAAGAGACAAGGTGCTGCTAACCGATGCCGAAAATGGCAATCTTTCAACAGATAAGAAAATGTGACCTTTGTATCCAAACCATGCGTACTAAGGTGCCAGTGTGGGAGGGGTGGTGACGGGCAAATGAGTCAGCAGCGACAAAGTGAGGGACAAAAAAAGAGCAGGGCACCCATCTAGAGTGCTGTGTGCACATCTGCCTGTGTGGGGAAGTCTGCTTATTGGCAGTGAACAGCTTCTCCAGATAATCTCAATGTGGAGGCTTGTATCTCACTTCTCCACAAGCACCAGTTGGGAGATTTTAATCTTTAGAGGGTAGAAAAACACAAAAAACTTGAAAGCCTTTTCAAAGAATCTGGCAAGACTACTTCACCTCTTGCACCACCCACACTGTCTTTACTGTAGTATTTTTTACTGAAGAGTCATTTAGCTATTCTCAAATTTCCTAAAGTGTGACTTGGGAAAAGATTGAGCCAAATTTAAGTCTTAGCTGTCTTTTGTGGTTGAGAGCTACGATTTCGCTCATGTTTGTAACTTTTTGTGGCGCAAGTGTATTTTAAATTTGTGTCCATAAAACACATCTGTGTCCTGAGACAGATGTGTGCCTAAAAAAAACAAAAAAACACACCCTCCCTTTGAAAGATTGTGAGATTCAGGATGGCAGCTACACCTCCAATTTAAAAGTTTTGCCTGCATTTAATAAGTGAAACGCTTCTGAAAGCCATCGAGCCTTGTGCAGATGAAGTAATCCCACCCGCCCTGTCTCCTCGTCCCCGCAGATGAAGCTGCTCCAAGCCACAAGCCTGGTGAGTTGGCGTGAAACTGTGCAAATCACACATGACGTGAAACAGCTGGCCCGTGAGCCAAAGATAATTCCAATAAAAACCAAGTCTAAGTGTTTTGATACACTTTTTTTACTCCCTTTTCCTGCGAGCTGGAGCCGCGCTCTTCCACATTCCCGATTCTCCCTCTCACTCTTCCAGGTACACGCCCTTTGACTTGTCAGGGGGAAAAGTTTTAAGGAAAGAAAAAAAAGCCTAAATCACGGAAGAGATTCTGCTGTCCTACTAGTTTGGCAAGTTCTCTAGGCTCAAAGCGGCGCAGAAAGGCGGAGAAGAGGGCAGAAACTCAAATTTGCGCACATTTATACACTTCTCTTGTCCCGCAGACAGTAAACGGTGAGTGGAATGCGTCTTTCTGGGTTCTTTGAAGTTTCTCCTGCGTGTGAGCATTTGTGTTTGTTCATCGTTTTTGCCACGTTTCGATGTACTCTTGCAAGAGCCATCCCACGAAACTTGGCCGCGGTCTGACTGCAGGACGGTTTCAATGACTGCAGCCCTCAGACGATTTTAGGCTCACGTTGCACTTTTACAAGAAAAAGTAAATGATAATCGTCGGTGGCTTTGCTTCTATTTCCGTTTACTTATTCGCCTTTTATTGGCCGTGTTTGCTCGCTTTATGCAGTTTCTCTTTCTCTCTCGGAAAGATATTTGATATTTTCACGTAGATCAGTTGTCAAGTTGCCGATCAATTGCAAACAGCCTATCAAAAATTGAAGTGACTTGAGGTGGCAGAGTATTGAGCTTATGTATAGTGTAACCAGAGGGCACCCGGGTTGTGCGTTAAAGCGTAAAATCAACATTTTAGCGCACACTATGCTTTTTCTAAAGGGGCCCAGCAGAGTGACAGCTCGGGCTGCTGAGTGGACTTTTGTGGAGTCGTGTCGTTTATGATGGCTTCTTCCAAATGTCTGTTTCCACTATTTCAAATTGCTTGTGGTGTTAATGCTGACGTGCTCTGGCAAACATGATGGTTGTTGATGGTGTTGCGCGCTCGTCCCACCGTTCGCCGGACTGTATTTTCAAACGTAGCTGAAGAGTCGGATGAGAGACAGCCACGGTGCATCTGCTCGCCGCAATTTACAGCCACATCCTAACTTGTTCCTCTGTTAATATTTTATGCCACACGAGCGGTAGTATTGTCATTACTCTGCGCACATACCGTATCACATTCGCCCATTTGGAAACGCAACACTCAATCTCCTTTGGTCTCTGGATGGAAACGGGAAACCTCTGGTTGTAGGCCTGTATATTTAATTATTTGCGCAGTTGTTTTTTTGGGGGGCCTTTTAAGACAAATAAGTGGGATTAGTTTGTCTCCTGAGAGGGACTGGATGAAGCTCTGACGTGGGACGGGTGATGAAAGTCTTGAATGCGTTTGTCGAAATGAGGGTGTTGGGACGCACTACCACCTTAAGAAAGGTCACTATAGGTAAATAATGAATGTGAGAGTGGAGAGAAATGTCAATCCAAGAATAGAGGAATTGTCTTTGCTGGGTATTTTGGGACAGGAGGCACCGAGGGCCGTAGAGGCACTCGCGCGCTCAGGCTGCGGAGGGTGTGTCACCTTGCAGGAAGAAGTCCCCTAAAGTTCCTCCAGAACCCGGGCTGTGTCTGAAATAACAGAAAAAGTGACCGAGGTCATGATCCAGGAATGCTAATAAATGGAATCAATTAAAATTACATTAAAACTGTTTTTTTTAATCCATCCTTCTAACATTGTTGTCTTGTGACAGCTGTATTGAAAATCAGATGTGATATGTTTCTTCTACTACATGCAGACTTGTGTTGTGCTCATGGTGGTGGCAGAATGGGTCAGAGCAAAATAACAGATCGGTAGATCAGCGAGCAAGGGGTCGAGTGAAATGTTAGGTTTTAATGGCCCTCTGCTACAGTGTCCCAGCTCCCCGTCTCTCATGTCATAATGAGACTAGCAGGCACATGCCCTAATTGGCCCTATATGCTTGTGGTGACCCCTGTAGAGAAAATGCTTGGCTGGAAGATGCTTGAGTGTGACACGCACTCCGGTAATTGAGATATTAGTTTGCAAACGACCACTCGGCTGACACGGGAGAAGAAGGCATCCCGTTGAGACGAGGAATGCTTTTTCACCAGTGAGAAACTGTTGTTTGCTCTGCAGCATTTGAATGCTGAAGCTGACAGACGAGTACAGTCGCCTTGAACGTATCCTCTCACCGCTTTGGGGCAAACTAGCTCTGAGTTGGCCTGTAAATTCCTGTCTAAGTGATCTCCACAGACAGCAATGAATGGAATTCCTGCAAAGATGTGTCACCTAGTGGCATGTTTTACATTTTGAGCCAACGTCTGTGAATTATGNNNATCTTAAACTTTTGTGCATGTTTTTAACCTATAAGAATTTGCTGCTGTCATGCAGCGGAAGCCTTAAAATTCTTATCAAGGCTCTTAGTCAAATATGTATTCGTGTACAACAGCGTGAAGGCAGTGGCTTGAGAAGAAGAAAGGGCTGCAAAGTGAAAACCAGGATGAGGCAGTGGCAGGCAAAGGAAGAGAGAGTGGCGCTGAAAGAGAGAGGCAGGTACAGCTGGTGATCCCTTCGGTAATCTGAAGCCCAGTCCCCCTCGGTGGCTTCAGTAGATCAGATGACCTATCAAAGATCAGAACTTCCATTGTGCATCACAGCTTGTCTCTCAATCAGACTCCCTCTCACCCTCTCCACTTATCTCACATCACCATCCCTCCCTTATTGCAGCCCTAGACCCAACACCTGAAACGAAAGGCCTCACAGGGACAGGAGGAGATCCACTGTTTCATTTTCCACTGGATGTGTCTGTCACATGAACGTGTTTTGAGTCAGACCATCCTGGAACTTCCTCCTTTGCACAGCACGCAAGAGGAGTTTAATCACTTCTGCCATTGTCTGCTGTTTGTTACTCTATCTACAGTATCTCTATCTATCTGTCTAGTTATCTATCTATATATCTATGTACCTAACGCCTCTGTCTTGACCTGTTCCTTTTCCTAGAGAGAGGAGTCATGGAGGCTGCCATTCAGACCCTGGTGAAGGTCTTCCTGAAGTCGGCCAAGGGAAAGGAGAGTCTAGGAAAGAAAGAATTCCAGCACATTGTCAAGTCCCAGCTCTCCAACATCCTTTCGGTTAGGAAATCTTCACTGAGCCTCTCTGAAAAGTTACCAACATTTGTATTGTGTAACCACTTAATAGAAAAGCACACAGCAGGCGAGCATCAGCGCTGGCCAGCCTTAACCTGTCCAGATTTTTAACATGAGCTTTGTGACCAAATAGTGGTGTAATATACAGTAAGTGAATGGGGAAAAGTGATCCGATATGATAGAATGACATTCATCAGCATAATAATGTAAATAGAGCCACTGATAGAGGGTAATTTACTAATCGTGTATGGTGATTTCAGCAGTGAGTGCAGGTAGAGTTACCTGTCATTATGCTTAATTGTTTCATGGTTGTGTGTGCCTCCTACTCCAGGACACAGACAGCAAGGAGGCGGTCAACAACATGGGCCAGGGGCTGGATGCCGACCAGGATGGCAAGGTTGGTTTTGAGGAGTACATGAAGCTGGTCGGCTACCTGGCAGTCTCGCTCAGCGAGCAGCGCGGCCTCGCCAAAGAGGAGCCTGCCCAAAACGCTGCGTCTGCACAAGTGGAACAAAGTGCCCTGGACAAAGAGGAGGGGAAGCCAGAGGCCAACGCGGGGCCAAAGGAGGAGGCGAAGCCAGAGGCGAGTGGAGAGGCAAAGCCAGAAGCACCTGCTGAAGTAAAGGTAGAAGCAAACGCAGACCCAAAGGTAGACGTAAAGGTAGAAGCAAATGCAGATCCGAAGGTAGAAGTAAAGGCAGAAGCAATTGCAGACGCGAAGGTGGAAGTAAAGGCAGAGGGGGCGACGGAGCCTGAGGCAGCAAAGGAGGAGGAGAAGCCAGCGGCGGCGGCGGCAGCGGCGGCAGCGGTGTCGGCAGCAGCAGATGCAGCGGCAGCAACGGGAGTGGAAGTGGCCGTGAAAGCAGATGAGAAGGTGGAGGAAGCTGCAGACAAGGTGGCTGCAGCTGCAGAGGAAGTGGAGAAGAAGACAGAGGAGGCGACCTCATAGGGGACAATCCATTTCTTCACCAAAAAAAAAAGAAAATCACACTATACATTTAACACTACACAAATCACATCATCAATGCCAAAATACGTTGGTAAGCCACTAAAGATTTTTTTTTAAATGCACACTTTGAAATACAAAGCATAAAAAATAAAACACTACAAACCCAGCTCTGAAGAAACCCCATTCCTTATATATGAAAAATAACACATGTACATGACAGTAGAATTATTGCTTTGTACTACCAGTTACCACTATGTTCATATGTACAGCATGTGCATCCCACCATATAAAGCACATTTACCTCATTACGATCATATACTATGATAGCATGCAGACGTACACTCTCATATGCATGTCACATCCCTGTGAAAACCTAACTGCAAAATATGATTTACCTGCAGGAGCACACTGACACACACTGACCCAAGTGTCACTGTATGTTAACACACCACTGCAGCCAAGATGTTTAGTTTAAATCCCGTCCTCTTTCCACTCTTTATCTTTATCTGGGTCTCTCCTTCAACTCTCGTACACTACTCTCTGTACATTGGTAAAACATCAGCAGTATGCATCTTGTTAAGCACTAATGGCTTAAAGGAATAGTTTAACATCTTGGGAAATATGCTTATTAGCTTTCTTGCGTGAGTTAGATGAGATGATTTAAATGTGAAGCTGCAGCTAGTAGCCGGCTAGCTCAGCTTAGCAGAAAGGCTTGGAAACAGGGGGAAGCGGCTAGCCTGGCTCTGTCCGAAGGCAACAAAACCCATCTTTAGCTCACTAATTAGCTTGTTATATCTGGACAGTTAAATTTGTTTACACTTTGGTTTTTGTGCGCATTAAACTAACAACATATAATGTGTTAATTAGTGAGCTTTAGAGGTGTAGGTAGGCCCGTTTTGGTTGCTCTGGACAGAGCCAAGCTAACCAGCCCCCTGTTTCCAGCATTCATGCTAGGCTAAGCTAATGGGCTGCTGGCTGTAGCATCATTTTTACTCTGGGTAAGAAAGCTGCTAAAATATCAAACTATTCCTGTAATGATTGCTTGAAAATCTGTCAAAACACTAATAAAATTTTTACATTCTCATCTTCTAACGCACAGTGCAGTGGAGCACATTTGGCATGACAATAAACAAATTGTTTTGCTGGAGCTTTGCATTAATTCAGCTCATCACACTCTCTCCTCTCTCTCTTTCTAGTCTTTCTTGTTTTCTGTAGCTCCCAGAGAGGTTCGCTTCGTGTGAATCCTGCAATATATTTTCTTCACTGGTAGCCAGCCATGGATTAGGAACTGGAAGATCAGGTGTGGCCTTTGGCTAAATAATTAAGGTCCAAGAATGGAATCCACACCAAAGGACCCTTACGGTCAAAAGGGAGCCCAAAATAGTCCCATGGGAGTGGGCGGGTGACTAGAAGAGCAGGTCAGAGAAGGTGTTCATGCAACTCAATCCACCTGGATTAGAGCTGATAGAGAAGAACAAGATAACAAACACCAATAAGCCCAAAACATGTGTCACTTGGTGGCAGTTTTATCTCAAGTACTTTACAACACGGTTAGTGCATTTGCATTTGGTATGAGTATTCCAAACCTTATGGCATTTCAATGGTCTGGTTCTGCTTAATGATCCATAAAGGCGCTGGATTGTACATTATCCCCTGATAGGACTGGACTGGAGTGACAGGAACTTGACCTTGGTTTTGTTGTCCCTCTTTGAAAATTACTTATTGTTGCTTGCTGTTTTCTGCTGGTTTTAGCACCTGTTTATCGGGCACACCCTCATACAGTTTAAAGACCATGTTTGACCTGCAATTGGATCATTGAGTCCCAGCCATTGGGAAACTACTGGATTAGGCATTTGATGGGTAACACACCCTGGGACACACACAATTACATGAAAGTAATCCCAGGCTCCACTGATCCTGCCCATCAGATGAGGTAGGGCTGTCAGAGAGATCATTGTCAGAGGTTGTGCTTGTGTAAGAAGAACAAAGAATACTGAGCCATCAATATGAATCTATGTGGTGTGAGCTTTTACAACAGGCTAGTACATACAGACGTTGCACGCTATCAAAAACTTATTTGCTAGTATTACCATTGTATTGCAATTATTGTGGCCAAATATTTAAGTTCAAAATGGCCTCTTTATGTTTAACTTTTTACCCTAGCTCTTTCTTCTTTGGACCACTATGGAGATCACTTGAAAACACACTACTTTGTGACATTATATGCAATTTGTTAATTACAATTTAATGATTTGTAAATTGTCTCGTCATCAATAATGCAGCCATGAGAAAAAGGCTCGTGTTGCAGGCCTGCTACGTTATAGGTCTGCCTGGCCAGCCGCGTGCTGCCTACGGCGCACACAGTTTTGGCCACGCTACCAAATGTGCACCCTATGCACTGTAACAGCACCTGGTACTTCAAACTGCTCAGCAGCAAAATGGGCAAGACAAATAAACCTGAGTCATGTTGTCACCCTGCCTCACGGCGACACTCCCATTGCAAATACTCTCTCATTTACGCTCACTCTGCTCAGCCTTTATGCTCATTGTACGCTGTGTTTCCTGCATGCTCTATTACTAGCAAACTTATCGGACATTTTGGGCTATTTAGAGTATATTATTATTTCTTCTTTTTTTTTAATTAAAATCTATATTCTTTTTATAGCAAAACATTTTCTCATCATGGTACTTCCTGTGAATGATGTTAACATATCAGAAAATTCACTTTACAGGCATGTTTTGATACTTGCACTACCAACAGATTCCTGAACAGACCTGGGTTAAACATCATCTGGAAGCTAATGCTTTTTTTTTTTTTTAACCTATATGGAATAACAAATGGAGCGAGTGAAGTGTGAGGGTTAAGTTTGCTCCCTGAGGTCTGCACTGGCAGTATTGTTACTGTCCCATAGTGTAAGCCCCACCCAACCTTAACTCCACACAGATTAAAAACATGCTGGAACGAAGCACAGCAGAATTGCAGCAGGGAGTGTTTGCAGCCAGATTTTTCATTGCCACACAATGTCTCATTCATTCTGCGACACAGTAGATAAATATAAAAGCCTGTGTTACGAATCCTCCCAGTGGATATACTAAGTGTACATACAAGTATATGTATGTGCTTTAAAGGCTCGTTGGGTCAAAATGTTTGTGATTACGGGACCATTCCCACCGAATTGTGCAGGCTTTCTTCATTGTGCGTTGATGTACTCTGTTAATTTCCTGCCAAGTACTGGAGGGTGTGTGTGTGTCTAGCAGTTTGACTCATTTCAGTTCACTGTCCAGTAAACTCCACTATGCTAGTATTTCAACTTGACATGTAATGCTGTATCATTTTTGCTTATTCTATGTAACGTGTAATGGCTAATATTGAATAAAACTGTGACGATAACATATTTTTACTCGTGGCCTGCTATGTGCTCGGTTACTTACAAGACTCCAGCTATCGTGTGTGTGTGTGTGTGTGTGTGTGTGTGTGATGGAGAGAGAAAGCACCTGCAAAGGGAGGGAGGGAGGATAGAGAAACAGAAGCAGAGACTATGTCAGTGGGTGAAGGAGTTTGGAGGGGGAGGAGGGAGAGGGGCAGGTGATATTTAAACCACTGGCAAACTCTCTCCCCATCCATCTCTGCCTTGGCTCAGTCCCCTGCACCTCTTCAAAGACAAAGGAGGCCCTCCATCAGTACTCAGGTAAGACAGACAGCTTGGAGGGGTTGCTTCACTGTTACTTTCTCCTCTGCATTTGATGAAGGTTTTCTTGTAAGTTAACGCATTTTATCAGGTGTGCAACTGCAGCAAATAGCAGGAAGACGTTGGGTGGTGGGGGCTCAGCTGAAGACGTCCTTTGCAAAGCTGCTGTTTGTTTTCTGCTGATGTGCAAGCTTTGAGAAGAGCATAACAGGACATTTGTCTACCAAACAAGTGAAGCCAATAGGGATTTGTAGCAAAGCAATGTTAGTAAACAACTGTATGTTGGCATTAATATAGAATAAAGTATTTAAAATGTATAATTAACATGTAGAAGCCAAACTATATATCTATCAATATGTCCTGCCTTTTTAAAACAAATTTTTTACTTCATCCATCACTCAACCATGGCGTCACTGAGCTCACACAGTGCATATTCATTATTACTATACTCAGTATTGTGTTACTGACAGTATTTTTGTCTCCATGGTTCCCTATTGTATTGTGTCAGTCATTGAGACAGATGACCCCTATAGATTTTCCAGTTAGCCAGCTTTGGTGTCCACTCGCCTCCTCTTTTGTCTCCGCTGCCTACAACTCTGACTTCTCATCATGCTGCAGAGCACGATGAGAGGCAATAACCGGTGACTGACATTAGCATCCGTCTCCTTTTGTGATAGCTGATGGTAAATAAATCATGCACGGGGAAGATTGACGGGCTGATTGTGTCCCTCTGTGTTTTGTGTGTTTATGGATTAGCCTAAAATAACGCTGCAGACTTCTGTTTTTGTAAATCCCAGAACTTTAAAGCTCAGTGTGAATGTGACTGAGCTAGTGTGGAAGTGAATGAGGGCCCTCACATATATGCACAAGTTAATGTGTAAATGCAGACACCTCAGGTTACTCTGTCCCTCAGTTTCTGTATGTTGTGTCTCACTTGTGGTTTCCATTTTCAGTGATAAGGCTCTTACACCATCAGCAGACAGAGAACATGTTTTACAGTGAAGCCACTTTTCACTGATACTATAGTTTTAATTGTTACATGCACTACCAATTTACCAAGAAGTGGACTATCAGAATAGCTCCAATGCTCTTTTTTATGTGCAGCCCAATGAGGTGACATGAAGTGTACATGTGCATTTTTGTTTTTCTTACAAACTGAGAAAGAAAGTCTTCACGCTCAAACTCTGCATCATTGACAGTGACTTATCTGTGTCTGTGCAGTCTCTCCACGAGTCCAGCACAAGAAGCTCCAAGATGCCGGACACAATGTGTGTAAGATTGTTCGAAATGTTTTTCCAAAGCTATCCTCCATCTTTCCATCCAAACCTCTGAAATGTAAAACCCAGTAAGGTCACACACACACACGCAGTGACCACACTACGTAAATTAGGGTCAGCAATAGCCTCTGCAGTATACACGCAGAGCGTTATTCAACCCGTTGTGTAGAAATGGGAAAACATCTCTGCTTTGGTTTCCTTCCATCCATCCATCTGCTTGTCCAACTATCACTTTGTCTTGGAGGTGGCTTCACCCTCGATTGACATGTGAGCGCACATGCAGTCGGGGCTGGAGCGGGCGTTTTGCAGCAGAGTCTGACCTTTTTGACCTGACACCTTTGCAGCATGTCCAAGGAGCCCAGTTCCAACCTGGAGAGTGCCATGCAGATGCTCATAAAGACCTTCCACAAGTATTCGGGGAAGGAGGGCGACAAGTACACGCTGAGCAGGGGCGAACTGAAGGAGCTGCTATTAGAGGAGCTGGGGACTTACTTAGGGGTAAGCGAAGGGGTGTGTGTGGAGGCAAATATGCAGTTGTGCACTAACACTCTAATGCAGTTTGCAAATATGCAACACACAAGTGAAGGTATGCGTTCACATACTCAGACACACAAGTTCAGACAAGCCTGTGCAGTGATGTAGGCCCACACATACACACACACACACACACATAACAGATTACACACTCTTAAGTCTGTCTCTGTTCCCCGCTGTCAGAACTCCAAAGATAACGAAGCAGTTGAGAAGGTGATGAACGACTTGGATGCCAACAATGACGGAGAGGTGGACTTCACCGAGTTCATCATCCTGATGGGCGCCCTCACCGTCGCCTGCAACGACTTCTTCCTGGAGTTCAAATCAGACGACAAACCGAAAGAGGGCGATTCGGCGCAGAAGAAAGATTGAAGCAGTGCAAGAGCAAAGGGGAGGGGAGGAAAGCAGGAGGAAGAGGTGGAAAGAGGGGGAAGCAGAGGGAGGAGAGGAGGAGGCGAAAGAGCTGTAAATCAGGAGAGATGCTCTTATGCAATTTGTAAACACTACAACTACACATGAGGGGCAGATAGTTTGTGGGTTCACAGAACACGGGGCATTCAGCAGGAGTCCCTCTGCAACTGTTTTTCATATCACAGCATATCCGGATCTCGTTGCGCTGCTCTCAAAGCAGTGAGCGACTTTACATGCAGAGCAGGGTATATTTCAACCTCTTTCAACTCAAGTAGAGCAGTTTGGCAGCTCGGAACAAGGCGCTGGGAAGGAAGGAAGTTTTGCAGAACGCACACCAGCATGTTTGAGCATTTCTTGCACATGAATAATTTGTCAACATATATGAAGTTACAGATTATCATATTATTGTATGTACTCAGTGTTGAACAATAGGATATGATTTATCCCCTTTCTTGAGCCTATTTTGTAATCCTTTTTGGTAATAACCAATGCATTCTTCAAAATATTAAACATGGCATTTAACCAACTATTAATTGTGGCGTGTTTGGTTTCGCATGCTTACAAATCACTCAAGTATTCATGTCGGGCATGAATTGCTGCACCTGGAAATTTAGTTGAATGGTGCGGGAGAGAAACAATGTCAGCAAACTGTGAGTGTGTGTTGGTGTGTGAGCGTCCATGTCTTTCTCTCTCTGTGTGTTTGTGTGTGTGTGTGTGTGTGTGTGTGTGTGTGTGTGTGTGTGTGTGTGTGTGTATTGGGGATTCCCACAGAGTAAACTGCTCCAGCTCACACATCCTGCCAACAATATCCTGCAAGTCTTGTTCCACTAGATATAAGCTGACCCAGATGTTTGACTTGGATCTGCATGGAAAACTTCTTCAAAAGAGACAGAGGGAGGAGAGGAAGAGAGGGAGAAAGAAAGAGAGAGAAAGAGAGAGAGAGAGGGCGTGAGGGGTGATAAGGAGTGTTTGTGTGCATGTGTGTGTCTGAGTGTGTTTGTGAATGAAGGAAGGACGGCGAAGGTGGAGGGTGAATCCAATTTATGGAGTGCATTAGTCAAGTATGTAACTTGGAAAGCAGTGGTATAATCACAGAGGAATGTTCAAGTTGCTGTGACTCTTAGCACACTTACTGTCCCTCAGTGTCGAACACACACACACACACACACACACACACACACACACACACTCACACTCACACACACACACACACACACACACACACACACACAC
>JAPZEA010000008.1:9687530-9698176 GCA_029783685.1 Heniochus monoceros
CTCTCTCTCTCTCTCTCTCTCTCTCTCTCTCTCTCTCTCTCTCTCTCTCTCTCTCTCTCTCTCTCTCTCTCTCAGTAGATGTGTTTTCCTCTCTGCTCCCTCTGCCGGTGCAGAGTTTGTCACGTGGTGTATTGCAGTCTTGTCGTTTACTGATGCAGCTTACAGAGAATGATTGATTGTGCTGCCCTACTTTGTTTCTGTAGTTTAAGTTGTGATTCGGCAGTAGCAAATAAGGATGCTTATGTACAACATTTTCGGTGTGCACAGTTAAGCAAGGATAATAGATATTTGACTTGTTGAGCAGAACGATGTATTTTTAAATGTTTTTCATGGCTTTGTGTAAACAGGGAAAGCACCTCCAAACCTGCCACCCGGAGTGCCCCCTCTACTGCCCAACCCATACATCATGGCTCCTGGACTACTGCATGCCTACCCTGTAGGTTCCTGCCAGGGTCAAGTCAGTCTTTGTACAGACTCAGCTTGCCTGTGCTTACCAGAGTTCATGTTATATAACTGATATAATAACATGATTTTTGTGACACATTTTGTGTTTTGTTGCAGCCTCAGGTGTACGGCTATGATGACCTACAGATGCTGCAGACAAGAATACCGCTGGTGAGCTCTGTTTTGTAAAAGTCTAAAACTGCAGCAGTAAAAACATTATGCACACAAGTCATTGCTTCCTGGCCTATATTTTACTTTTTTTTTTAAATATTTTTCTCTCTTCAGGATTATTACAGCATCCCGTTTGCAACTCCCACAACAGCACTGACTGGCAGAGATGGCAGCTTGACAAGCAACCCTTACTCTGGTGAGCCATTCTCTAACAACTATGTAAAATCATAATCCTCAAAAAAAATACAACTGCGTATTGAATTTGCTTTTTGTTTGTTTTTGTTGTTGTTGTTGGTAGGAGCCTGGTAGGATGACAGTGCACCTAATTGTGGTCACACATTGGTTTTATTATCAGGATAATTTCAGCCACATGACTTTTTAATGTACAGATTTATCTAGATTTAATACCAATAAAAAACCTAAGGAACATTTGGAAATGGCACTTTTAGTCCAGTGTGTCCCTGTCCAATAATTCTGGTACTTAAGTATGTGTTGCTGTGGGAGACTCTGAATGCATGTTCTGTTACAAAGATCGGGGGCAGTGGGATAACTATCGATCAGTTTTGGTGATTATTAGCAGATTGTTCCATCCAGGGCAGGAATGGTTCAAATTCCCATCACATATGGCACCTCCCAACCAGTTAAAAGTTCACATTTTTTCTATATGCCCTTTCTTTATTCGTGGTGTGATTAATTTTCTGGCTATCCTGTGTAACATTTGTACTTGAACACTTTCAGTAACTTCCTGCCATCTTCCCTTTCCTGTATTTGCAGGTGACTTATCGAAGTTTGGTCGAGGTGATGCATCATCCCCGGCTCCAGCCACAACATTAGCTCAGACACAACAGAACCAGACTCAGACGCATCACACCACACAGCAGCCCTTCCTCAACCCTGCGCTGCCACCTGGCTACAGCTACACGAGCCTCCCATACTACACTGGCATGCCAGGCCTGCCCAATACGTTCCAGTACGGACCTGCTGTGTTTCCGGTGAGAAAAGTCTAAATAATCTGGTGGCTTCCATGACAGTCCTGCTCTCACCCCAAGTTTGTTTTTGTTTTTTTTTCCCCTTGGTTTTAATATATTCTCATGAGGACGAGATGCATCATAGTATTATGAAGGAAATAGGTGGGTTTGGACAAGAGGAAGACTGTAACAGTGGTCTGCAAATAGAATTTGATATGTGCATGAATGTTCCACGGAGGAAGAGATGATTTTGGTGTCACCATGACCTTTCTGCAGGTGGCATTACCCTAAACGAGAACAACCCGACAAGCAGGGCTTCAGACTGCAACCATTTAATTGCATTTTGCAACCATTTTTGGAGACTGTGTGACTAAATTTTAGAACCAGGAGCACCAGTGTGACTTGCAAGTACTCCCCCCTTTGTTTTTTTAAGCATATATCATGTGAAAGAGCAGGAGCAGTGTTTCTTCTGGTAATATTCTCCCATGGTGGGCCACCGCATAAAAATAAACGAAACATTTGATACGCTTCGTCAATACATACGTGGTTGTTGTTGCTGCCCAACGTGTTTGTTACTCTACCCACAAGACCCAATCTACCCCAAGGAGAGGAAGAGGGAGTGAGATGGCGCTTGGACGTGAGTGAGAGAGGTGACCAGTGGTTTATAGAAATGCAGCGTAGTGAGGATACAGCCATTTCATACACATAACGCAGACTTACCAATGTGCATTCAGGCCACGTTGGACCTGTTCACAGGAGTCAGCCGTCACTCTGTCATAGTAGAGAATCCAGTCTGCAGTGTAGTCCAGACACTCCCTCTCTCTCATCCACATGAAAGCTCTCTTGACTGACTTGACATGGAGGTGCTGCAGCCTCCTTTAAAAAGTTATGGAAAATGACTTTCTGTTAAAGCGCTGCTTCACTTTGTGATTTTTCCCTTTAAAATAAACAGCACATTGTTATTTCTGTAAATGTTCTATTTATTACCAAAGCATTTGTCAGTAATACAGTAAAGATGGAAAAAAATCAGTGTGTTGCATTGCTTGTTGATTAAAGTGGCGCTCCTAACTGTTGCGTTGGTGCACTTAAGATTTTCAGCAGGGAGCACCTGTGCTACTAGTAAAAAAAGTTCATCTTGGTTTCCCTTTTCTGTGTTAAGTTTTTTTTTTTTTTCCCCTTGATGACAGTACATGCCGTGGTGTTGTTTTTGTCCAGGTGGCTCCTACCTCGTCAAAGCAGCACGGTGTGAATGTCGGCGTCAATGCGTCAGCCACACCCTTCCAGCAGGCTAGTGGCTATGGTTCCCATGGATACAGCACTGGTGAGGCACTAAACCATATTGAAACGGCATGTTTAGAGGGGTCATGCAGGTCCTGCTCTACATACTACTTGCATACCAATAACTGCCGATTCTCGCAATGAGCCCATTGATTTCTCACTTGTGTGAAGTGCATATTTCATTTGAGCTCTGCAGCATTTACAAGCATAAACGTGATACCTGTGTAAAGACGTTTGTTATGCTTGTGTCAAGGCAGTTGTTAATGGTTCATAGAACATTCTTGCTTGCTGACTCTCACTCGAACTGTTGACCTCAAAGTTGAACTAAATGTCTTCAAATTGCTGATTTAATGTTCAGGTTTAGCTGTGTCAGAAAATGCATCTTGTACCCAGTTTTCATCGCCTGTTACACACAAGGAACATGCCTCAATAACTCAGGTGTTTTTTTGACAACAAGAAAAGTCTGTCGCTTTTATTAAATGGCTTCTCATGATAAAATATGTGGAACTACCATTTCAACCGAATGGTAAAGGGAAGATGGGCTTGAACAGTGGTGCCTGGCTATACCAGTTGAAATAACCGAGGGGTTAGATTATTGGGCTTCCATAGCTTGCTTTGCTCATTCCAGAAAGTGGAGTTGCCCCAAGGCTTCACCTTCCACCGCATCTCCTGCACACACATTCATCTTAAACGCACCAACAAATGGCGCACGCATCATCTTCCCATGTTTCCTAATATCCCTTTGAGCTCAGTTTCTCTGAGCAGTTTCATATTCTTGCAGTGGCCTTCTGGTGTCTCCTCCATCACTTTATATTCTTTTTTTCCTTTTCAGTGATACTGTATTTTATATTCATACTTTAATTCATCACTCAACATCCACCTCTGGTCACTACATGTGCGACACCTATTTGTTCTAAGCTGCACCATCTGCTGCTTTCTGCCGTCACCCAACTCAAGCTCACTCTCCAACCCCCACCCCTCCCTCCCACACACACACACACCCTGCCTGCCCCCTCACTTCCCCCACCTCCTCCCCTCAGACTTGGGTCAAATAGTACTTGCAAATGATGTTGGCGTTGAATCTGACCTGCCTGCTGTACCGGATAGGCAGGCTTTACCACACAGGACAATGCATTTGGTGTCAAAGTTCAGATAACTACAGTAAAGTATACAGACATCAGTATAGCTCCTAGAGGACTTGACACTATTTGTATTGTCACCGTTTGGTAAAACCTGTTCATGTGGTGCACAGTTTCAAACGAACGCTATGAATTATTTGCAAATGCTATCTGAGGCAGGTCTGCTTCCCCTGCCTGGTGTGTCTAACGCTGTGGGCTGCGGCTGTGTGTCTGACTGTTGCAGGCTATGAGGATGTGGGCCAGGCTTCAGGGAGTGGGGATTTCTGTAAGGGCGGATACGGCACTGCCGTGGCCGCTGCCGCTTCTGCACAAAACAAGCCAGCCAGCTCTGTCACCGGGCCTGGAGTCGGTGAGTGCCGCCACATGCCAAATTAAAACGACAAGAAAAAAAGACCCTGTCCCTCCCGTCTTCCTCCTTGTGTCACCAACCATCCTTCTCCCCCTCTTTGCTCTTGTTCCTTTGCCTCATCGCTGATGAGCTGTGCCTGTGGGAAGACCCATCACACGACATACGCTTATAGACAGCCCAATGCAGCCTGCCTCTCTTACAAGCCTTGTCTGCCACTCTGTTACCTGTTCTCTCCCAGGGCAACTCATCAACAATCCAATCCGGTTTATATATTCCAGACAGTCGTGCTGCGTAATTATCAGGTTTAGAGTCAAAAATGTGGCAGGTCACAAGGGCTGTGGCTGCCATAAACTGATGAGTTCCTCTGGTGGATGATCCCGTTTTCCCTCTGTGTTGCTTGCTCTTCACTCATGTTGTCATTGCTGGTATGTCCGTCTCCAGAGTATCAAGTTCACTGTCCTGTGGGTGAAGTAGGCTCAATTAGAGAGAGAAAGGGCAACAAAATGTCTATATTACTTGATCAAGCGATGCTGTGCTATATAGGAATGTGTGTGAAATTTTGATTATTATTGTTATTGATTACTCTTTCAGACATGCACCTTGTTGTTTAAATGTGATGGGAGTTTTATATGTTGGTCTCATGTCAAAATAAGCATCAAAGACACTTTTCACAAGTTAACAGTCTTGCTAGCTTGGACCTAGTAACATTTATGTAGCACAAGTCTGAATCAAATGGCAGATGGCATCAATCCAAGGGCTGCAGTTGCACACAGGGATGAGTGTTTCTCACACTGGGAAAGGGCATTATTTACGGCTCCAACAGCAAAATGAATTGAAAAAATCCATCACTGATGCAGCCTGTAAAAGAACTCAAACCTCTTTTTTTTCCTTAAATCATTATTGGTGTTTTCCAGCAGTGCCAAGGCTTCAGATGCCAAATATCGCATAAGCATTGCAGCTCTTCCCGTCACTGTCCTGTCATGTCTTAATAAAGTTATAAAGAGCATTTACCTAACTGACTGAATCAAAATCATTTAAAGTCACTTTAATAGATACAGATAGATGTTTGCTAAGGGCTCAGGACAGACCTACTCTTAACAGTAAATGTTAAATTTCATTAGCATTGACATTGACAGTCACAACAGTTTTGGACAAAGGCTTTCAAAACAAATAGAAATGCAAGTGTTGAAAAAAGGTTTTTGAGAGTTTGAAGGGTTAAATATGAATTTCTGCTAACAAATTGCAGTAGATTGATAAGACAAAAGTCAATGTTGGACTTGTCGCTTCAACCACTTCTGGATGATATTGTCATCTTCTTGCTCACAGATTTTGCCAAAAATCCAACGTTTAGGGACTTTAAGGCACTAACATTTTGTCATGTAAATGTCACTAGAACTGAGTCTTGAAAGTATGAGTCTTTCCTGTCCGTCTTGTTTTGCACACCAGTTGACCCTGTTTTGCGTCTCTGTGGCGATACAGGGGGACAGTGTGTGCCAGAACAACAACAGCAGTAACCACCAGATACAGTAAGATTGTAACCACTGTGGCTGACTGGAACTGATACGCTGCAACATCATCTTTCTCAGCTATCTTCCTCTTAATCTCATCCCTCTTCATCTCCTCACCCTATCTCTCTCTGCTGTCATCATTAAAGGGAAATTCTGCTGAAATCATCTATGAATGCTTACATGCGTGTTCATACTTGAAATTTCCTGGGATTCTGTTTTGTTTTGTGATAAGCGAGAATAAGAATTTTTTTTTCTCAGACACTTCAAATGCAGGAATTGGACTGTCTATAGAGTTATAGATTCCCAGTTAGTACAACATGGTAGCAAGTATGATGGTTAGAATCTGAATATAACCATGTGGCTGGTCATGGTTTGTTGGAGGGTGTTGCTGAAGTCTCCTTTACATGCTAAGCTTTTCCAGTTTTTGGACTGATTTTGCCTCCTGTCTCCTCTGTCTCTGCAGGAGTCTCTGTGACATCAAGCAACACGGGGGTACCAGATATTTCAGGGTCCGTTTACACAAAGACGCAGGTAATTATAGAGCATACATGGTTGGATAAATATTTCCAGCCCGTCGTCAAAGGAAAGGACCCCCCCACACACACACACCCATACATATGGCGAAATTGCATTAAAATGACATTAGTCAGCCACCGAAACAGACCTAATACAGTTTGCATCAAGCAAAAATGTCTGTTCTTTGTCTCGCTTCCTCCTGCAGTCATTTGAGAAGCAGGGTTTCCATGCTGGCACGCCAGCAGCTTCATTCAGCCTGCCCTCCGCTCTGGGGAGCGGAGGACCCATCAACCCCCCGGCTGCCGCTGGCTACGCCCCGGCGCCTTTCATGCACATCCTGGCACCGCACCAACAACCCCACTCTCAAATTCTGCACCACCACCTGCAGCAGGACGGACAGGTAGTGTACAAGCTGTTGTTGTGTTTGTCTCCATCTTTTGTGCAGGTCACACCTGTGGTTCAGTTCAGTTGGTCTGGATGAAGAAAAAAATGACACTCTTTTTTCTGTTTTCAAATCCGATAGCATGGACGACTTAGTGTCAAAGGAAAACATAACATCTTATATTTGAGAATATTAAGGCTTTTACCCAGATGCCAAGGATGAGCCTAAGGATATTACACAGTCTAACTGCAAGCTGTTACATGGCATTCATCATAGTCATTAAAAAATTCTAAATGGCAGTGTCTCCTATTTAAGCTCCCTTTTAAAAGTCTGTATCAGTATCATTAGTATCACAATCCAACTCATATCCATAACATTAACCACTCTTATTTAGCGCAGAGCAAAGCTTTGGTGAGCAGGCATATGAAGAACAGTGATGCGGTTGTTAGATGGAAAAGAGACAGCAAGCTGGTTCATTATTGAGGATTTAAAATTCTCTCGTCACTGGTACTAATTAACAGAGCTCAGCAGGAGGACGTGCCGCTCCACCAGAAACATCTCTAAATGCGCAGTAGGGCGTAGATTCTAGAGATTATTTTCAGAACATCTTAGTTCTGATAATAAGTTAGTTAAAATCACCTAATATCAGTGTCGAAAATCGGTCATTGATCATCTCTTCAGTTATCGATAAAGTATTATTCCGATTGCCAGTTGGGACAAGGCTAATACTTGTGTCCCTAAGTAATCACGAAACCAGGTGGACTTACAAGTAACTCGTTTAGAAGACAGTTTTAGTCACTGTTGTTTTGCATCAGTGGCGCTACATGAGCTCGCATGGTGAAATCAGATTCTGGCGACTGCACTGCACTCTTTTCTGCTGTCACAGGCCTCACTAAGAATTATCAGCATTATTAGTTGAGACTGCAGCTGCAAAGTAACGAGTGACAGGCAGAAAAAGGGCAAAAAAGAGACGTGTACCCTATTATTACAAGGGTTCCTGTGTGGGCAACTGTGCTTCACTTCCGTTTTTTACTGAGGAGCTGCCAAAATACAGAGTAGTACACAACCTTAGCACACCTCTGTTTTACTCCTTTCAGCCTGCTGGTGCATCAGGGGAAGTCCATACACAGGCTTGCTGAAGTGCATACTTGTTAATGATGGTTACAAAATGATCCTGCATAAATACGTTCACTGGGTACACAGATGAGATTGCTTTTTTCTTGATAGTTCACAAACAGCAGATGGATTTTAAAGTAGTTTAGCTTCTGAATTCATGCTAAAATTACATCTAGCACAAAATACTGTGGTTGGTCTGTTTTGCTTTCACACTGTAAAAGAAACTAAGTGAGCCCAAACAGAGACTCTTTTTTTCAGGCTGTCTCAGTCCGATTATTTAGTCCACACCACAGTTTGATCGACAGCATCCACACCGGCCCGGAGCAGCCAAACCCGTCAGGCAAATGCACCAGAGTTAATGTATTTGTTTACTTAATAAAGATAAACACTGACTAAACAGTGAATCGAGTCAGATTTAAGACACAGATAAACATTGTTACATAGGGAGAACTAATGCAACACATTTAATGTATACAAGTTGCCTAGCTGAAGCTAATTCGCAGCCCCTGTTTCTAATTGGCTTTTAAATTTGGTGAAAACAACTGCACTAACAATAAGACAAGTTCTGGATAGTAACGGCGTCTGTGTGTGTGCATTGACATACAGGTGTGGCATAAACTCTGTCCTCTCTCTGCATAGCGGCACTGGACAGCGCAGCCAGAACGCCTCCATTCAGCAGAAGTCTCAGATCAACAAGTCGGCATACAACAGCTACAACTGGGGGGCAAACTAACATCCACCGTCACAGCCCCCCCACCACACTGTTGACAGAAGCCAGAAGGGGGCTCATCACTCCCTCCGCGAAACAGTCTCCACATATAAACTCCCTCTTCCTCCTGCAGAGATTCCCTCCCCAGTCTCTTGGCCCAGCACTCCTGCAGCTCTGACCGCGGTCGGAGGAGGTGCTGTGCCGAGAGAACGAGCACTGTAATGATGCATGGATGGGTGGGAGGGACAGGAGGGGCTTAGAGAGAGAGGGGAGAATGGAGCTTAATGGTTATAGAAATACACCGCCAAGAGGTGAAATATTGAGTGTTGGGAATTTGTATCGTGTTAACCCCCACCCCCGCCCCACCCCTTTTTTCTTTCACTTGTATGTAACATAGAACTGTTTTCTAAAAGAATGAATGTGTTTTCTTTTTTGTTTTGTTTTTTTGTTTTTTTTTTTGTCTTTTTCCCCTTTTTTTTCTTGCTGATGGGGGAGGATTGAATTAATATCTGAAGGTGGGGGGGACAGGCTGGTTTTGTATTTCTAACCCTCAACTCCCCACTCCTTAATTTTGATGGCAAGTCTTCCCCTCCCACACAAAATCCCCAAACACAATAATTTGCTTAATTGCTGTTAAATGTTTTTTTTATGTCATTTTAAGTTTGAAGAAACAATTCTCTAAATTGGTAGAGTTGTGAAGTTTATTTTTTACCAAATATAGATATATTATATATAAAGACATATAAGCAAGCTCACTGGCTTGGACTGTGAGGAAAGCGTGTTTGTCATGTGACTGCGTGCATGTTTGTACACACAGGGGCTGTGGGTTGTGTACTGTGCTTTGTTTTCTGCTTAGCACAGGATTTTTCATGATCCAACACTTGTACAGTAACTGTTCCCATGAAATATAAATATGTTGCATAAAGGTCCCAGCTATTCTGCAAGAGATGTTGAGAATGATTTCCAAGGCCAATACACACCCAGTCTGCCTTCCAGTGTGTTTTATTTTTCGTCTCCGAGGCCCCCCCACCTCCTCCCTGCTCCACCACCTGTCCCCCATTAAAAGGAAACCTGCAACATTGAATACTGATGGACAGAATTGTACTATGGGTTTTTTGTCAGTGATTTATTTTTTCTTTTTGTACTGTGCGTTTTAAAAAAAAATTTAAATGGATAAACTTGTCTTGTACATATATAAAAAAAACACAAGTACTGTAGTCCCTGTTTGTTCGATGGCTTTCTCCTTTTCCTTCTCAAATCCTTGCAGACTTGTTAGCTTTTTGTTTCATATATTTTTTTTATTTTGTAAAAATATATAAATATTAAGTAAATAAACAAGAAAAAGACATTTTCATCATTTTGGATGTGAATGTCTTTTAAGAAACTATATTTGTTTCTCATGTGGCTTGTAAATACAGCAGCATCTCTTCTTCCAACAGTTTGACAGTGATGCCCAGTGTTTGTGTGTGTTGCAGAAGGCTGGCCTTAATTCAGCTGACAGCTTGAAATGTTAATTCATGGATTCTTGATATCAGTGGAACAATGAAGTGACAAATGCTGTAAGAAAAAACTTGTGCCATTAAGTGTTTGGCACAAGTGAAACCATCTGACTCAGAGGCTTTGGGTTTGGTTTCTATTATCTAACAGACTCCAGAGGATCAGCATTACCAAATTAAACTCCAAACAGCACTTCTCCACACATTTGCTTTTTGTTTGTTTACGAGATGTTTTATGTGATTGACAGCTTGCTGATGAGTAGGTTGGACCTACTAAATATCGAGAATGTCAACTAAATAACAGTCCTAAAGAATTAATTTCCAAAGATATATCCTCACATTCTGATTAGTCATGCCAACATGCAGCCATGCTGCTGTACCTGACAGCAGATAAACATGTCCTGTTTTCATTAGGAGGGGTTGTAACTAAGGTGTTAGATTCAGACATGTAAAGTGAAAAGCAGGATTTTTGGGTGACTAAACAGTATTCAAACAGCTGACGTGATGTCAAGAAAGATCAGCTATGTCTGGTGTAAAGGGATTTGCATCCAGATACATGTTTTGATGTTT
>JAPZEA010000008.1:9702615-9718669 GCA_029783685.1 Heniochus monoceros
ATAATTGAATTTTTGTAAATTCCTTCCAACGTCCCTCCATTTTTCTTGGTGACTTTGGGAAGCCTGTGTTTCCCACTTCAGGTCACAACCCTCTCTGTATGTTACATTACAGCTGCTAATGTCTGTATATTTCTCTGTGTGAACTTTTGTTGATTTATGTCTATCAGAAGTTTAAGAAAAGTATTTTTTTTCACGCAAAGTGCTTCCAGCTGTTTCTTAGACCAGGTAAGAAAAGACATATTCATTCCCTTTGAAGTCATCAGAAAGTAAATTCAGATCTTGTTTAGCTTCATTTACATCCTTCCTGTGTTTTTCTCTTTTTTCGAGGGCAGGTTATCGTCACAGGAAACCAGTGGGTTTGTAAGACTTTTAAACTTATTCTAAAGATGTTCTATAAAATAGAACATATTACACTTTTTTAAGCAGTGTGATAATCTCTCGACATAAGTGTGATCTTCTGCACTGATGTGCAGTGATTTACTCCACTGTTGGCAAAGTGTACAATATAGATACACTTAATATGCATCATATGAAAGACAAACAAAAGTATATAGAGTGAGCGCTTCCACTTATCTGCGTCTCTCATGGCTGTTAGAGGAGTAATGAGTCTTATCACTGATTACACAGTGATAAATGTACGAGCACATGATGCCATCCAAAGAAATCTCAATCTCTTATCAGCTTTATTATGCTGTGTTCATTTACACAGATGCATTATGGTCCCAAAAAACAAGTGTGTAAATATAAATTGAAATACTGTACAGTGTTGTGAAAAAAGAAAGATGCGTATTTTTGTTTTATTTTTTGGACACACAGACCCTGTTTGCATTCAGAGAAGAAGAGAAAGAAATGTAACAACCAATCACAAGAGAGGAACAATCAAGGCCAATTAAAATCAGGTGAAATCAGAACAAACCAACCAAGTGAGCCACTGTCAGTCTCTGCAGCTTTTCATCATGTCAGCTGTGATTTAGGTATCAAGATGTCCTACAGAGTGAACTACTCTCCTCTCCTGCATGCCCACACACCACCACCACCATCACCTCAGCCATGCCATAAAGTGTGTGACGTAGCCTACAGCTCCAGCATGAGAGGGCAAACTCTGCTCAGTAAGGCAGACAGCGCAGTGCTTTGCGGGTCAGACCCACCTGATGACAGCGTCCCGGCTCTGAAAGCTCACCTGTGGCCGGACAGTGCAGAGGAAACGTCTGGGATGGAGAGGCTGCTGAGGAAATGTCGGATCAGAAACCAGCTGGTCAGGGAGTGTTTGGCTGAATGCCTCGGTCTCTATGTCCTGATTGTGAGTATTCCTCCATGGATTTAAAATTAAGTTAGTAACATGAGGCACTTTGGTACAGGTAGGAGAGATTAACCATATATGTATCTTTTCTAATGCAGAAATTTGTGAAAGTACAGCAAAGGATTCAGCTTTTAAATGTGATGTTGATGGGTAAACTCAAACAAGTATTTAATGTCCGAAAACAGCTGCATGCTTACTCTGCTGATTTGAAGCAGCTTGTGAATCCACAAATGGATAACCAAAGGACTTTGGCCTGAGAGAAAGACCGACAGATTGAAAGGGAGAGTGCCAACAAGGGGGAGGACGGGTGAGGTGAAGAGGGAGGGTGATGCAAGTGTTGCTCCTCAGTGATTTGGAAGTAGCGCTGATGTTTGTTGGTCTCTGCTGGCTGGGTTTGTGTGGGGCAATGAACATTTACAGCACGAAATGACGTTCATAAAAAACTGAGGTTATATGTAGCAACGCAGCGCACTCACTTATCTGTGTGAGATCATGAACATAAAGTTACATCACATCTGGAATAGACTGCTGTCATTTTTAAATGCATAATAAATTCATGCAGATTGTTTTCAGGCCTTTGTTTCACTGCTCTGTACAGTTTTCTAAGGCAGCTCTTCATCTCGTATAATTGCAGCTGTTTGGATGTGGCTCCGTTGCCCAGGTGACCACAACTCAAGATAAGAAGGGCCAGTACCTGTCAATCAATCTGGGTTTTGCTCTGGGAGCAACATTTGGGGTGTTTGTGTCCAGTGGAGTCTCAGGTGAGCAACTGTATGAAAATCATGGAGAGGTGACAGAACAAAAAAGTCTCCCAGCAGTTATTAATGTTTTCTTTGAACTCCATTTTAAGCCTCAATGTCTGAAAAGGAAATGTGAAGCCTGGAAAATTGCCTCAAGTGTTGTATGTGTGCAATGCGTCTTCAGTAGAGAACTTTTTTTAGAATGAACTTCTAATATCCTAATAATTCTAATAATTATGTATATTAGATTCAATTTCTGTCAATAGAACCCCCTCAATGCCACACACTGGGCCTTTAACTATACAGCAAAGGAAGACTGAAGTAAAATATAAATTTAGGACATGAAAAAAATTCCAAAAAGTCAGACAACCCTGCCTCCAACCAAAACAAAACTTACCGAACTCTCCCAATTTTCTGGGCCCTTCTCCAGCCCTAATAATTTCTCTACAGCCCCTAAGTTGTGCACAACATAAATGCCTGTGTTATATATAATAATATCACTGTATTCACTGTACAGGTCAGAATTTCTTGATGGTTTAATGTGTGCATGCAAAGGGTGTTTCAGAAAATGTCTAGGTGACAAAAAAAATATATCATGTTAAATTCTGAAATGTTTGAATTCAGATCTGAACTCTTGATTATTGTCGTCCATAAGGTGCCCACCTGAACCCGGCTGTAACTCTGAGCTTGTGCATTTTGGGCAGACACCCCTGGATAAAACTACCGTTCTACATCTTCTTCCAAGTGCTCGGAGCCTTTCTGGCTGCAGCCACCGTCGCTCTGCAGTACTATGGTGAGTTATATTTCCATATAGTTTCTCTTAAAAGGCTAAATAATTTCTGAAAACAGCTGGGCTCTGAAGTTGTTACTCAAATCAGAGTAAATAGTAGATTTAATGGGGACTATTTTCAGTTGTGGATTAATACACCTTTGGCTCTCCAGCTGTTATTTATGCAGGAATGAGCACCCACGTTCCTTCACTGTGGTGAAGAATATAGAATATCACCACTTATTCTTTAATGTTGGGTATGAATAAAAGTCTGGTATTGATATTTGTGTTTTTGCATGTTTGATGCAATATTTGCAGATGCCATTCAGGCATACAGCGGTGGTGTGCTGGCAGTGTCGGGTCCCACTGCCACAGCAGGCATATTTTCCACCTACCCAGCCGACTACCTCAGTTTGTGGGGGGGTGTCGTGGACCAGGTCAGATACTGTCACAGTAGATGTTGCCCTCACTTTCACAGTGGTACATGTGCAATGTTTTGACACAACTAGGAAACGTTGCCTTTATTCAGTCTGATAAAGTTTTGAGAGTTTTAATCCAGTGACTGAGTACTTTGTTTTTCATTCATTCATTCATTGAATATGCACAAAATACCTTTGTGCACATATGAAATGTTGCCATGTTGTGCAGGTGATCGGCACAGCTGCGCTGCTGCTTTGTGTCCTGGCTATTGGGGACCAGAGGAACGTCTCCCTTCCAAACGGTCTTCAGCCTGTGCTGGTGGGATTAGCCGTGCTGGTTATTGGCATCTCGATGGGCTCCAACAGCGGCTACGCCATCAACCCGGCCAGAGATATAGGACCTCGATTGTTAACGTACATCGCTGGCTGGGGAGTCGATGTTTTCACGTCAGTATATAAACCTTGTAATTTGCATTTTGTTGCCCTGCATGAATGAATTTAACGGAAAGTCTGATTGTATGTGACCCTACTGTCTTTGCAGGGCTGGAGGTGGTTGGTGGTGGGTGCCCATAGTGGCTCCCTGTGTGGGGGCACTGCTGGGAACACTGATCTACAAGCTGATGATTGAAGTCCACCATCCTCCCAGCCCGCCTGAGCTCCAGACCTCATGTCAGGAGGTCACTGAGGGCAAGACAGGGCTGGAGCTGGAGGGGGTGGAGCCAGACAGTGAGAAACCCAGCACTAAAATGTAGCTGTAAAACTGAAGAGGAAAAACTATCATGTGTACAGTAAATTATATTTATGGTGTGATACCCACTGAAGCTGTCTTTGTAAATATCTGGGTCTGATTTTATTGGAACAAGTCGACTGATTCTGATGGCAAAATGTGTTTTGTGGTTTTAATTACACATGACTTTAGTGACCCCCCTGGCTTTATCCTCTAGCGCCACCAGCAGGTCAAACTTTTCATCTTATCCAGTCAAATTTCTCACCATTTACCAGACAGATTGTCGTGGTCTCCAAAGTATGAATCCTAATGACTTTTGTGGCCCCCTCCAGCGCCATCATGAGGTTGACATTTGGGTGAAATGTCTCAACAACTATTTGATGGATTGTCCTCAAATTTTATACAAATATTCCCCTCAGGATGAATCCTAATGACTGGGGTGATCCCCTGACTTTAACTTAAACTTTTAATTTATCGTATACTTTGCTTTATGACCAAATACCTGCAAAACTAATCCCATCAGCCTCAGTAGTGCTTTGTGTTTAGTGCTAATTAGCATGAACAGCATTTTAACATTGTGATTGATGTTAGCATTTAGCTCAAAGCCTCAGATCTGCTAGCATGACTCTTAGTCTTATTAATCAAGTGTATGAATTCTATGTGAAGAAAGTGTATTAGTAAACAGAGAGAAGCGGCTCTGAATGCAACCCTCAGCTCTGCACACGAACCCGCTGCAACGACTTAATCGTCTCTTTTACACATTTATTTTCGAAACAGCACGAAGGTGTATGGCATTTCAGCAAGCAGACCACAACCATGGAAAAGAAAATGACATGAAATTTCCACTATTGAACTATATAAATATGATATCATGACATATAAAAGATACAAACAAAAAAAAAAATCCACTCGTAGGCCATGAAGGCTGTTTTTGAAACATACAAAAGAAATGTGAATACAGCAAGCACTGATTCTGTAGAAAAAAAAAGAACCGTCTCAAAGAGATAAACATTTGTATTTCATACACATTAAGACAACACGACCCCCGCGCTCTCCCTCGGCTTTGTAATTACAATGTATAGCTACCTCTGCGGGGGATTTCTTTTTTCTTTTTAACTTCAAATTGTTTGGAAAAAAAGGGAAACAGTACAAGTACAAATACTATACGTATTCACATTATCATAGCAAGTTACTAAAACCAGAACGCTTTCTTTTAGTGTAATTATAGGCCTATGTATTTACATGGCAAAACTCAATACACATATACTACTGGCAGGAAGCCTGACCTCTCCTCTTCTTCTAGCTTAACGATTAACAACATCACACATAATTCACACTACACAGGTTACAGACCTCCAGTAACCTCGTCTCCTAATGAAATGCTTCCAGAGATTCTCACCTCACGTCTCTGTTGCAGGTAAATCGCACCATGTCTAGTAAGATCTGACGCAACCGACTCGCACAAATACCGACAGCAGTAATGTGTTTTTCGTATAAATATTATAGCAACATAAAAATCAGTGTCAAATTCTCCAAACACTCCCCTTCATGCTTCAGACGTCTTGAGATCTAACCTCGGGATCAGTTTTTCGAACCTCAGGAGCTGGAAAAGCTGATCTGATGCTGGGAAAAGTCAGCGTGGAATTGAGGCAAATGAGTATGAATACCATGAACGATGTGAAGTACAAAAATATCGGCACTACAGCGGTCAGGAGTACAGCGGGAGGTGTTTGTATGTAAGTGTGTTACATGACAGAACAGGCAGGTGGCTACAGTCAGTGCAGGGTGAGAATGAAATGGTAGGACGAGATGTATTAGACGCAGCATGGCTGATATATAAACGCTTCGCTCGGGGGGCTGTTCCACTCAAGAGTCTATCACAGGTGTGTTTAGTTAAGTGACCAGTAACATGATCAAACATGCAATTATAATTGCACAGAAGAGGTGCCATAGATAGAGTAAAACTGTTTATGGTGGCTAAAAAAAACTGCACAGGGAGCAGCTCTGTTTCATCTCAGGATCAACATTCATATTCTACAGCCTCTGTCCTCCGTCGTGACCCTCGACTCCTCGTTGTAGACAATCTGTCAGTCTCAGAGGACCCCCAACCCCGTCCCGCCCCTCTACTGGGGCTTGTCTGTTTTGTGTGCGGTGAGGAAGGCCATGCCGTGGGTCCTGAAGTGGGTGTTGAGGTCCGAGGCCTTGTCGAAACGCCGGCCGCACACCTTACAGCTCAGATTCCCCTCTCCGTCCTCGCCCAGCGCCTGGGGGGAGGCGGCGGGCGAGCCGTCGGGAGAGCCGTGAGCGCGCGGGGTGCTGCGGTCTGCGTCGCTCTGGGTGTCCCGCACGCGATGAGTGATGAAGCGGTGCCTGCTGAGCGAGCCGGCTGACGCGAAGCAGACGCCGCACTGCAGGCACTGGAAGGAGGCGGTGTCGGCCCGGTGCTGGGGGATGTGGCGCTGGAACTCCGCCCCGTCCTCGGTGGAGAAGCCGCAGGGGACGCAACGGAAGATGTTGTCTTCCTCCTCCAGCTCGTTGGGCGCCGACGATGTCGATGCGATGGACGCCCTGGTTCTCTTTGCAGGACCTGCACCCTCCTCGCCGTCCTCTGTGGCGTTTTCTTCCTCGTCTCCTGCCTTGCCTCCAGGAGGTCCGCCCTCACCGTCCTGTTCTGAGGAGCTACCTGGACCCTCTCCCCCTGTGGCTGCACGCTTCCTGGTCATGGGGGGACCCTGAGCACACAAACAGGGAGAGAGAGACCAAATGTTTGCAGTACTGATACACAAGGTACTCAAATCTACAAATACATTATGTATTATAAATTCAACAGACTTTACTGTTTTGTAATAACAGGAAATGATCTAATATTTACACTAACAAATATCAGTGATTTAAGTGACTTTCCAAAGATTAAATACTTATTTTTTATTTTCCTAAATCATCTTTCCAGTTCCTTTACACACTGCATTGTGGGACATGAGTGTGGCAGGCACAAAAATCAAGCTTTTTCAGCATGCATACTGATTTTTAATCTAATTTAATTTTGTCACCTTTCCAGTGTGATCACTACAAACCCAAAAGAGAATTACTACGCAGCATAATGTCAGGACACAATTCTAGGCTACAACTCGGACACATGCCGATTTACTTCCAGAGACTCTGACTCACCTGTCCATCTGTGGTTCTGTGATGGAGCCGAATATGTTTGTCCAGTAAGAACCGACTGCCAAAGGTGCGTTTGCCTTCTGTGCAATATCTGAAAAATAATTACACAGGGTTAAACCACGTCATCCAGCACTGATTACAGCAGGTTATAGAAATTCCAGGCCTAATCAATATACCCTGGATACGGGATTTCTTAGGAACGATACAGCTATTGATGTCTGGGAGTTTCAAAAATCTGATATCGATATCTCAACCTCTGATACTTTTTTTACCTGAAGAATTGTGAGCAAGGTACAGTGTAAAAATCTATTTCTCCGTGCTCTCTGGTGGACAAACTATGGCCAAGTCAAGATAGTTTTATTTATATAAACCAATATCACAAATTTGCCTCAAGGAGTTTTACAATCTGTACACTATCTGACACCCTCGATCCTCAGAGACTTAATTCAGACAAGGAAAAGGGGAGAAAATGGATTAAATCTCAGGAAGAATAAACGTGGAGGGATCCCTGTCCCAGGATGGATGCGGCCCATTTATCGGACAAGCTTTACTAATTACCATGCCCAAAACAGGCTCAACCCATGAAAGCTTTCTTTGTTGTTAGCAATAAACTGAAAATGCGAAAACATAATGAATCACAGCTGAAGGCCAGTTTGTGTCTGAAACGTGATGAAAGTTGAAGTGACTCACTGGCAATGGAAGACTCTCTTGTTGCCCTCATGAATGACACGCTCGTGACGTCTCAGGCTGGAAGACGTGCTGAACGTGCCTCCGCAAATACGACAAGGGAACTTCGGAGTTGGTACACGCACACACACACACACACACACACACACACACACACACACACACACACACACACAGAGAGAGACAGACAGACAGACAGACAAGATAAAAAGATATTCAGTCCCAGGCAAATGAGCTTCAGGAAGGAAATTAACAACAGCTTCCCTCCAAATATGAATCGTTCTTTTTCTGCTCTGCCATCCATGGTCATTTTCCATCCACAGAACATAAGTATTTGGTTAAGCAAATCTGGTGAACTGACACCTTAGCTCCCTCCCTGACTTTAATCATTAGATTGAGGTAGTGCGCCTCACCTTGCCGTGCTCCATCTTCACGTGACTCAGGTAGTCTTCGTTGTCGGTGAAGGTGGTCTGACACTGGGGGCAGGTCCACTCCGTCTGGGCAGCGGGTTGAGCGCTGCCCCCCGCGGCGGTGGAGTGACTCCCCGGAGCCTCGTAGTCCTCGTCCGCGTCGTCGTCGTCGTCGTCTTCCTCATCTTCTTCTTCCTCCTCCTGTTCCCGCCCCCAGTCCTCTCCGTCGGAGTTGTCAGGTTTCCCGGAGGATTTGGACTTGAGGCCGGAGGGGCCGGATGTGTTGGCCGGGGCTGAGGCAGGGTTAGAGGCATCGGACTGAGGCTCTGTCTGTTTGGCTGATGGTCCTCTGTGGGCGGTCTGAGAGGGACGAGGGTGTGAGAGAACAGAAAAGGATACAGAGCATTTGAAACCAATTAATTCACCTTCAAAAAGCAGCAATTACACAATAATCTGACTCACAGAAACTGACTTCTGTCACTAAGATAACTGCTGTACTTGGTATAGAACTTAGGACAAGGTCACCGGAGGGGAACCTTGCTAAGGCCGATCCAAGAAATTGCTGTATGCCTTTGTTGACACCACATTCACTGTAGAAAGCAATGAATGGGCAACACATAAAGGCAAAACAATTCAGCTTAATATCTAAAATCTCTGATCTCAGAAGACGCACCTTAATGTGCTCCATCATCGATCCTTTCTGGGCGTAGAGCTTGGTGCAGTCAGGACACTTGAACACGTGCACTTTCTGCTTGGCTAAGTGAGTGTCAAAGTGCATGTACAGCAAGGGCTTCTGGGTAAAAACCGTATCACACATCACACACTTGTAGATCATTCTGCAAAAGGAGAAAAATATCATATTTTAGTGATCTTTTTTCGAAAACACAGACATAATTTTCAAACATCATATGGAGATATTTTGCTCCGTGTGGGTTGAAAATGTCCCACGTCTGTCTTGGTGGAAGCGGTGCGCGTACTTGGCCTGTCCTCCAGTGAGCGTTGGGTGCTGGGTGCTGATGTGGCTCTGGGCGCTGGGGGAAGACTTGAAGGCCATGGGGCAGCTGGGGCACTTGTGGAAGACCTCGCAGTGAGCAGTCTGAATGTGGGACTTGATGGAGTTCAACCCTCCGAATACGACCTGGCAGCTCGAGCACCTGGACGAGGAGGCGATACACGGTGTGATGAGTGATGGCTCAACATGCTTTTACAGAACTGAATAGACAGAACTGATTCAGTGATATGAACATTCTCTAATCTGTCTTGGATGTGTAAACCCTAAATGTCCCCCACAGACAACATGTCAAATTACACCAGTGAATAGAAAGTGAATAAAAACTGCAAAATTTGTCATTTCAGTAGCACAGAAATTGGTAAGATTATAATTTACAGCAACGACGACTGGTATGTTGTATCTTCTCAGCTCTGTAACAGCAGTTGTATAAATCTTATCTATATGTCTTTGTTAAATTTAGAAAATAAATGAATACTAAGCTTTTTAAAATAGATGTTGACGATGATAACCACAGGCAAATACAATTTTACAATAATTCAAGATAATCCTCCTCAATTTATTATTAATTACGTTTGCTTTTTTCCCCCTGCTGCCTTTCGGAAATAAATAATTGGTGCTCTTTCTTGTTAAGGCCCAGACATCAGTTGAAGCTTTATCATAGGATCATTTAGCCAGTTGTTAGCATTCATGTGATGCAATGACAGGCCTTAATGATGGTTTCGGGATGTGTCTCCACACCTGTATCCAATACGCCTGGCAAAGTGCAGGCAGGCCTCCTCCAGGTGGGTCTGGAAGCTGGCCTGCCGGGCAATGCCGCCACACTCGGGACAGACGTGAGGCGCTCTGTGTTTATGGATCCTCTGGTGGGCGGACACGGCACACGAGTTAGGCAGCATCATGGGAGGTGAGCACTGCGTACACGTCTGAAACAGAAGAAAAGGAATATCAAACAAAACGATCGGTGACCGCCAGCATTTGGTGACAGTAGCAGGAAACAAAGACTCACCGAGTTGGGAGCGGCTCTGATCTGCTGGAAGTGGGTGACCAGCTCAGCCTTGCCGGAGAACTGCGTTTGGCACTCTGGACATTTGAAGTTGTTGTACTGCAGCACCTCGGCCTTCTTGCAAGGCAGAGGCATCAGTGCTTGGGGGCCCTGCGGCGCGCGGCGGACCGGTCGAGGCTGCGCCGCCGCTGGAGCTGAAGCATCCTTCATTGGGCTGGAGTTGGCAGAGACGGCGGCGCCTGCAGTCGTGGTAGAGGGTGAGGAGACTGGAGGAGAGGAGGACGTAGAGGAGAGCAGGCCTGGTCAGCCACGGGTGGAAATCAGAAGAGACGAATGGGAAATGGTCAATGGAGATGAATCACAAATGAACGATGCTTGTGTTTTTTTTTATACATGAAATATTATCAGACTGATGTATTTTTGTGTAAAAACGTATGACGTAGAGCTGAAAACAATTCGTTAATCAATAGCAAAAATTTTGATAATCAAATCCAATTTTTTTAAGTAAAAATGCCTAAAATGTTCTGATTCCAGCCCCTCATGTTTGAATACTCGCCTGTTTTTTTAGTCTTCTATGAAAGTAAACTAAATATCTTTGGGTTTTGGACTGTTGGTTGGCCAAAACAAGCTATCTGAAGACAGCTCTGAGGATTTTTGATGCATATGTTACACCTTTCTAACATTTCTCAGACATATTACTTGACAGATTGCAGCCTTGACATGATGTAAACAACATAACTCAATGTTGAACCCAAGAACATCAAACACACATATGCTGTTTCCTAGTCCTCAAAATGTGGGAATTTTATGCTTTTCTCTGTTTTACTTAATTGTTTATATCTTTGGTTTTTGGACTTTCAGTCAGGCATTTTGAGGACGTCACATTGGGCTCCGGGAGATTGTGATGAGCATTTTTTCCATTTTCAAGATTTTTAATTGATTAATCATAAAAATAAATGATTATTCAGATAATTGCTAGCTGCAGCCTTACTTACCACCAATGGGCGTTATGTCCTGCTGTCCAATCATCTGCTCGACAGTCACAGGCCTCATGACCAGGTGCGAGCACTGCATGACCAGCCCACGCTCCTTATGCTCCCTGGCATGCAGCAGCAGGCTGCACTTATTGAAGAAGGCCAGCCGCTTAGCACAATGGTTGCAGGTCACCTCGATGCGGAGTGATCGGCGGTCGTAGTGTCGGGCCAGGCTGCGCTCCAGGGCGAAAGCGTCCCCGCACTCCAGGCAGCGGTACCCTGTGGCCGGGAGTGGGAGACCCCACTCAGGCGGCGGAGGTGCTGAGAGGTCGGGCTTGTAGCTCGGCAAAAGGTTCTTACTGTTTAGGATTTTGTTAAAAGCCTCCACCAGGCTCGACTGACTACGGGAGATCACGGCACCTGTACTGTTGACGATGGAGGCAGGTTTGTTTGGCTGGATGGTGCCGCCTATGATGGTGCTGCTACCTCCGTTTGCTGTCTTATTGGTGGCTGTACGGACACTGATCCCACCAGCAGCAACTGAGAACTTAGGAGAGGACGCCACGGCGGGAGTTGCGGGCAGGGCAGCAGACTTAGTGATGCTAACGGCGGTGGCAGAAACCTTGGCCTTGTCTGATGCTGCCATTTTGTTTTGGACCTTTGTGGCAGCAGCTAGCATGACGCTGCTGGCTGCAAGTGTAGACACAGGCAGAGCATTGAGAGCACTTACTTTCTGGGAAGTTGTTGTCATGTGACCAGGGGAACTTTCAAGTTTTTGGGCCTTGTTTCCTAACACCTTACGTTCCCCAGTTTGAGCTTTAGGGTCCAAACCTTTCCCTGCAGTGCCACCTTTAGGTGCTACCCTTGTGACAGTTCTGGTGATTCCACCTGTGGAGGTTTTAATTGTTTTTATTCGGACTTTGAGGGGTCGGGACGGAGCTGCAGACGCAGCGGGTGCTACAGCAATGCCTGCTTCTCCTCCGTCAGTGGACAAAGGTTTAGGCTTGCCATCATCTACCTCCATCTTCTCCTCACTTGTTCTCACATTTTCTCCCTTATCAGCTTTGCCATCAGCAACCCTTTCAATCCCATTCCCCACTTCCATCTCTTCCTCCTCCTCTTTGGGCTCCCGCAGTTCAGGAGGAGGTGGAGTGGAGGCCACTGCAGGGCTGGAGCACCTCTTAGCTGCGACTTGAGCAGTTGATTTTGGCATCTCTGGTTCAGGACTCTCTGGTGAGTCTCTCTCCTCTATGACATGTTCTGGATGCCTGTCCTCCAGCTGCGGACTCTCTGTAGAGCCGGACTGGGGTGTCGATGAAGTCAGAGATGCCCCCGAAGGAGTGTCCCCTGGTTTAGGGTGAGAAGCAGTAGAGGACGTGGGCTGAGTTGAGACAGAGTCAGACTTGTAACGTCGGCTCAGCTGAGTGCAAGTCGGGGAGTCTGGGTTCTCTTGGATCACCAGTGGACTCCCCAAATCAGGGTCAGAATCATCCTCCTCCATCTGCTGGTGCTGAAATCCAGCAGGGCCGCTTTTGGGAGCTCCATTAAAAGGCTGAGATGAGTGCAGCGGGTGTGATGAGAGGGCAGAAGGTGGAGTGGGAAGCAGAGGCTTGGAAGGAGGAAAGAAAGGCGAGGCTAGTCCGACGGGCCCACCTGCAGTCAGAGGAGACGACCCCGCTGATAGAGATGAAGATGAAGGTAATGATGCTTTGACCCCGTCTGCCCTCTCTTGGCCTGTATCATGCTGCTGCTGGTGTTGCTGCTGCAGAAGCTGCATCTTCCTGGCCCGACCCACTGGATCTCCAGACCCCTGCGCCACAAGCGGTTTAAGTCTGTTGAAAATGTTCCCGCTCTGCTTGTGGGACTTCGCTGCACCGGCACCTGCTGCTTCTGAAGACACTTTAGGGGTGTTCATTGACCATGGCCCTCCGTTAGACTGGGTCTGACTGAGGGGAAGGGGCGTGGAGACACCAGACGCCCCAAAACCGTTGTGGTTGAGAGCCTCAGATTCAGCCATTCCAGGGGCACATGCACCCAGTCTGGGACCCACATCTACCCCTGCGATCACATCGATAGGGTCCTGGTCTGTGTCTCCATCCCCTCCATCTACGGTCTCAAGGCGTACTTTATTCTTCACGATCACACTAACAATTGAGGTGTCCGCCTGGGGGTCTGTGGGACTTGGTGGTCTTAAGGATGATCCAACACCCACCACGCTATCCGACTTTCCCAGAGGTGCGCCCGCAGCTCCATGGGGTCCCTCGGCCTCATCTGGGGCAGATTGGATGGCCTCTTTGGCATCTATGTCAGGAATGTCAAATGCTGCCAACAGGTCATCAAAATCTGGGGTCTTCATGTCCCCCATACCGGGATTAACTCCTGTAAAAAACACACATTCATGGACATGATCGGAGAGGGAAACAGCATACATCAGCATGAATCTAAGTTACCTGTGTTGTTGTCCATCAACCTTGGCTCTGTCTTGCTAGCACAAAACCTGCTACAAAAACCTTCACATGCAGAATATTAAAAATTGCTAATGGTCGTTAAAATGTTTATATTTTCTAAGTAAATTCCGCGTACAAAATTTCGTGCATCCTCCTTCCTTTGACACAAACTGACAAGCTACAGCAGGTTAGCTTGTTATCAGGGAAGCTAGCAAAGCAACAAGGATCCTGCACTAGCATTTCTATTAGCCAGCTAGCGCGCTAGCGACGGCGTTTCTGCAGCCAAACCCTCCTCTGGTAACAGGTACAGCACCCATTTGCTATGAATGGGAAACACTGCTTCAATAATGCTTTTAGTGCATGCTAAGCTTTGCAGCAGTGACCATTTGAGAAAGTGTTCAACCAGGGCAGCGACCTCGGTTATTCTGAGCTAGCGATATTCCTTCCCTACTGTGGCTGGCTAGCTGGCCGCTGAGCTCCAGCCAAGACAGAGAGGGGTCATTTAGCTAACTAGCTAGCGTTCGCCATTAAAAAGAAACTGGAGCGGTTTGCTGAGGTATGATTTGACAGCGATAACAACCCGGTGATCGTAGGGTCGACGATGTCACAGAAGATGATGATTGGGATGGGGATTTTCGTTTAATATTTCATGTATTTTGATTGTTTACCTGGATATGCGATTCCCGACTATCCAAGCTCGTTTTCAGCTGAAAATGCTGCGCTTCCCGTCACATGACCGGAGACATCCTATCAGGCTGTGATAGCGCTGGAAAAATGCATGGAGGATGGTGCAAGCGACACGTATATTTATTTCTACTGTGTATGACATTAAACATCAATAAATGTCCTTACCTGACTGTTTTTAAACGCCAAGCAAAGCCATTTGAAGTTGGGACAGTGGTCTCTGCATAAAGCTGATGGTCTGTCATGGTCACACCTTTCTGTCTTCTCCCAATCTACTCGGCACTTTCAACAAGGTAATGAGGGCAACAAATACACCAAAAGGCAACATATTTACACACAGCTTTTATTGCAAAAAACACAAAGACATGACAGGAGTGTGGCTGTTTATTTCAAGATCCTGTCATCACAAATTCTTCTCTCTTGTACAGGTCAATTATGAGTAATTATACCACGTAGAGAAAATGCAGGGTAAAGAGTGCACATGGCAATTTCAGTATGTCCTATTATATTTTTGAGATCATACCAATTTACTGGGCAGTCAAACTTATGACTAAATAGTTATTCTATTGGTGCTTTTGAGTGTCTGACAAAACAATGGTATTAAATGTCAGAGTGCTGTCTCATGCTGGGCTGTCAGTCAGACGATGCATCAGCGATTTTTCATATATTAAAGTAATCCTGCATTAGTCTGCAATTGTTCTTTTTTTTCTGGTCAATGTCTGAAGTCTCTTTGTTCCTCATTTCTTCTTCTCTTCATCCTTTTTGCCATCTGGCTTGTTTCCTGTCTGGGAGGCCAGGGAGCCCATGGCATTGCGGATGGCCTCGTTGTTCGGGTCAACACCCGGCAGGTTCTCCAAAACGCTCTGAAGGAACTCTGGGTCTTGCATCACATCGTAATCATCTTCCTCCTATTCAATTACAATACAGAATGCAATCAATTAGGATCTGATAGATCTTTGTTTAAGTGGTTATAACATCCAGTGGGTCCATGATTTATGTCTCATGTGAAGGTGGGTGTGTATGTGTGATGTGCATCATGTGTGACGACCCACACTCTGCCTGTTCCTCTTGTATGTGAAGTGTTGTTCAGTAGAAGGAGACACTGGTTCCAGAAGTATTTTTCCCCACAGTAACTTTTCAGAGTTTTCTTATCATGGCATCCTCAATTTTCCCCATTAAAGACACACGAGACTCTCCTGGAGAATTTAAAATGACTAAAGGTCTATGTTGTGGTCATCAGTTTTAATTATTTCAACTTTGTGAAAAATCCAGTTATTTTCCCCATCACAACCCATGAGCCACAGCAGAATTTTTTGCAACTGGCAACAAATGTAATTCGGGGTTTTCAACTATGCATAATCTTTAGCTTCCACTTAGTATTTGCAGCACATGATGTTTATACAACATCGACCTTAGGAGTTATATGCATTTTTAAGTACACACCTATACCTTTGACTTTTTTCTTTACATCAAAAAACCAGACATTTTCTTATGCAGTTCCTCATTTGCTTGGCCCGATGATTCAAGCAGCAGAATTTCATGTCCATTTAGGCCTTGGAAGTGCCGGTCTGCCAGTCACCTAACACTGACTAGGCAGAAAATTAACCCAACTTTTTCTTCCAGGACCCTGGATTACAAATAAAAAAACTCTTCCCTTTTGTAACTCTATGAGAATACAAGGGGGGCAGCAGAGCTTCATCAACATCCCAGTCTGCTT
>JAPZEA010000008.1:9777193-9790846 GCA_029783685.1 Heniochus monoceros
TGCCAATGTGGAGACTGTATCCGTGTCACCCACCATCTGCCGTCGTGGAGGCTCGTGGTTTATGGGCTTTGGCAGAGAGAGGAACTCTGGCACAAAGCTCTTCAACATCTCAGGCCATGTTAACCACCCCTGCACCGTTGAGGAGGAGATGTCCATCCCCCTGAAAGACCTCATCGAGAGACACGCAGGTACATGTCACACTAAGCATGTGACACAAAATCTATACAATGTTGGAATGAGCCTCCTGCTCAAATTAATTGAGACAGCATTTTTGAGTTAATGATAACACCCTGGGTCTCAACCTGGGGGATAGAGTGAGGTGTTTGTAACATTTTTCTGACAAGAGTAATGGGCTTGTGAACTAATAAAGTCAGCCCATAAATAAATAAGTGAAACTGCCAGAAAGGGAACCCTAAATACATCATTTGTTTATCTGCATGTGTTGTCCTGCACTAAGTGGGTTATGGACTGAAAAGATTAAGACAGCTTAACGTAAGCACAGCCTTAGTGAATGCAGTTTTTTTTACTTAATTGAAACAAACATCTGTCTGGTAGGTGGAGTGCGTGGCGGTTGGGATAACCTGCTGGCTGTAATCCCTGGTGGCTCCTCAACACCCCTCATCCCCAAGAATGTGTGTGAAGAGGTGCTGATGGACTTTGACGGCCTCATACAGGCTCAGACTGGCCTGGGCACAGCTGCGCTTATTGTCATGGACAAATCTGTAAGTTTGTCACATCTGCAGCATAATTCATCATTCACCAACACATAATCAAACAGTTGTTAGATTGGTGGATGCATTGTTTTTGCAGACTGACATCATCAGAGCCATCGCCCGCCTGATTGAGTTTTACAAACATGAGAGCTGCGGCCAGTGCACACCCTGCAGAGAAGGTAAGTGCTACTTTAGTCTCATTTTATCCATTGACTGCACCGACCTTAACACTACACACATCATGTCTCTACCTTTTACAAGCTTAAAAATACATTGTTTTTCCCTTTCTTTTGGTTCTGTAGGAGTGGACTGGATGAATAAGATGATGTGGCGTTTTGTGCAAGGCGATGCACGGCCAGCAGAGATCGACATGATTTGGGAGCTCAGTAAGCAAATTGAGGGACATACTATCTGTGCTCTGGGAGATGGTGCAGCATGGCCAGTGCAGGTAAACACATATACACCTGTCATAATGCATTTACATACTAACAGGGTGGTTGATAGACAATTATTATGGAATTGGGATATGATTGAGTTGTTTAACCTTTACCAGGTCTCTTCCAGGAATTGACGCACTGACATACTGTTTGTCTTACAGCCTTTGTTGTTATTTTGCTTTAATCCAAGCAAAATGAATGTACAATTTTCCTCTGTATTCTCTTGTCTGTGTTCTCAGGGACTGATCAGGCACTTCAGGCCTGTGATGGAAAGCCGAATTTCTGAATACCAGCAGCAGAAGCAGGCGAGGGCTTAAATGGCTCCTATACCTCTGAAAACTCCTTCTCTTGCCTCACATGCTCTAAGCCCTGTGCTTGTGTCCTTGACAAATTATTTAAAGTGATAATGTGCCGTCTAATCACCTCATCATCAAGTTTTACATTTATGTGTCTGCCTTGTCTGAATAAAATTATATGAACCTTAAAGAGACTTTTGTTTTGTCTTTGTAGTATTTTAATCTCAGTCTTTTTGAAGTGTTTTACGTGTAGAAAATTGTAGAAAGGAAACCTAACAATAATGATTTTGTTCATATATTTCAAACAGGTAGTTTCAATTTAATAAAGTTGTTTTTGATAATTTCCATCAAAAACCGATGCACTGGAGGTATTATGCTAATGATTTCTTCTCTTCCCATTGTTTATGCATTTAGGAATATAACAATGCACAGTAGCAGATCATTCAGCACAGCTAGGGTTAAACACTTATAGAAAGAATGTATACAATATGAAATAAATTGTATAAATATGCTAGTAAATACAGTTACCAAATGATACCAAGCATTGTTTCACCTTTTAAAGCTTCCATTTGTAAATTGACCAAAAACCGCTACACAATGCAGACAAAGCTATATTGTCATAATATCGCGATAACTCAGTGCTCGGCAACCTTTCTCATATCACGTGATGTGGGCAGAATTTTCACCGCGGCTTCATTTCGGTGGATGTGTCTCACGGTAAGAAATGGATGCTTTTTTGAATTGTTTACAGGGACTTAAGTCAAAATTAATAGCGATTCCTCACATAGATAAAGCTTTAAAGTGCACAGATACAAAACAGAAGTAAGCACAAGGCAACACAATTTAAAATAATGTTAAAATATATGAACACAATGGTCTCGCTCTTAGTTGTAGCATTGCATGTGTCGACCAGTGTCCGTTGCCTCCATCCCTTCTGGCAACTAGCTCAGGCCTAACGTTAGCTGTATTTTCTGTTTTTATTTCATTACTAGTCTGTCCGAATAAATGAAAAGCATGTGCCTTTCGTTCGGCGTGCATTTGGTTTAGTAACTGTGATTTGTGTTCAACGAGCCCAGTCTCCAATGTTTGATTATTTAGCCGAAATATCCGCTTCCTCGTATGGACACGGGTTAACCGAACGCTAGCCTTACGTCTTCCACTGCAGTCACCTGCTATAGTCGATTTAGCTTAGTCTGGTGACACAACTTGTATGGTGCATTTTCAGTGTGTGTGCAACAACAGTGTGTTCCTGTGTTACAGCTCCATACGGCTGGGGTAGTGTCTGAAAGCATCAGCATGGAAATGTTGAAGATAGAGCAAGTCATTGTTGGGAGTGAGAGGAGATCTACATCCGCGGAGATCAAGTCCGAGCCCGCGGTCGTCCCTCTGCAGTCCTGTAAGCTAACATTTATATGCGTAAGTTAGTTCATACACGATGTGATGCAGTGAATCAGATTCTGACTGCCAAAGTAGACAGGCTTTGATGCTGTGCAGCTCTGTCTATCTGTTCCTGCTATTATAAGCAGCCTGTCATGTCATTATGATGCAGATCAACATGAGAGTCTGCAGTGTTTTCAGTGCTTCATCACCTTCTGTAATGCCAAAGCCAAGGAGAGACACATGAGGAAGAGTCACCGGGAGCAGTACAAACAGCAGCTGCAGCAGGTAGGCAGAACACAGTAACTGACCTGGCATTTTTCTGCCAGGTCAGTTACTCTGGAAGTAAGGAAAATCAGCCAACCTTTACTATTAACATTATAACAAATGTGTCAGTATTTGTTCAGTGGCTTTCTGTACCAGCATTGTATGCAGGTTGTTACTTAAAAAAAAAAAAGAAAAAAATATCTTATTCTGTGTACCTAGGACTTTTTTCTTTTTGTTGTGGTTTTGGGAATCCAAGTTTAATATTCTGGTATTGTGTCAATATTATTTGTTACAATTTACCATGTAGTAAATGGGTGTATTCAGTAGCTTGTTTTGGGTGACCAACAATCCCAAAATCCAAATTCGTTTAGTATAGTATTACTATTACTAATTTGTAAATCTCTTCATAAAACATTCTTTCTTAAAAAAGCTTTTTTCTCTGAACTTTATTTTTTTTCATTTTTATTTATTGATATTTTATTATTGTTTTATGTTTTGTGAAGCACTTTGTAACTTTGTTAAGAAAAACGGTGAATAAATAAAGTTTATTATTATTACAAAATTTCTGCATAATTTTTTTGTACATAATATAATTTTGGATGATAAAAGGAGATGTAATTTAGTTTGCAAGATTTTCCTCAGTTGATGATTGTAAACACCTTTCGTTCTTCAAAAAAGCAGTGAGTAAAGCATTGAGTTAGGATTTCATATTTTTAACCAATTTTCTGCTCATCATTTTTCAGACTAATACAGTCTTCACTTGCTACAAGTGTGACAAGTGCTTCTCCTCCTCTGATTAGCTCAGCCAGCACCAGGCCACCCACAGCAGAGAGGAGAAGCCCTTCAGCTGTTCTTACTGCCGGAAAAACTTCTTTACCTTCACTGAGGTGAGTGTGCAGCAAGCTACATGTAAATCTGTTTTTTGTGCTTGGGAAATGATAAAATAATTGTTTATTGTCTATGATGAATATTAAATGTCTTTCAGCTGAACAAACACAGACGACATGAGTGCATAGAACGACGGTGTCCCTGCAGGGACTGTGGCGCCATGTTCCCCAGTCCTTCACGACTTCGCAACCATCGCATTGCGGTGCACCCCCAGTGCCCGGTAGTGGCCGATGACATCAACACTTTCCAATGCTGCAAGTGTAGTCGAGGTTTCCAGACAGAAGAAGAGCTCCTGCAGCACCAGGAGAAATTCGCTAGTGATCTAAACTGTGATGTTAAGCCACAGGGCAAAAAACGCGGCCGTAAACCCAAGTACACAACTCAGTTAGGAATGATTGACAACAAGAAGATCAAACAAGAGGAGGGAACAGGTGATTGCAAAGGATACGATGACTCTACAACAGAGGGATGCCCCTCCAATGAGCCACAAACTCAGCTCAAGATCCCGTGTCCGGAAGCAGATTGTGACCTCATATTTCCTTCTGTTGCAGCCCTGCGGGCACACAAGAGGGAGGAACATGGGCCTCCCCCCCGCAAGGCTCACACATGCACAGAGTGTGATGAGAGCTATGCTCGGCTCGAGCAGCTCAAAGCACACATGGCCAGGGCTCACCGCTCTGGATACACCTGTCCCACATGTGGAAAGAGCTTTGCACGAGAGAGCAGCCTAAAGATTCACCAGAACACCCACACTGAGGGAGAGGAGGGAGCAGAACAAAGATAATATATGGGAAAAAGACTGTATCTTCATCCTACAACATTCAGTTAAATGATTGTCAGAGTATTTCTATCATATTCTCCTTAGCATAGGTAGAATATTTCTATGTGAATATTTTAGGGTGAGAGTTTTTGAAGCAAGGTTATGCAACACAATTGAATTATGAAGGTTGTTTCTGGATTGCCATTTTTCAGTTGCTTTTACAAAGACATCCTACACCTGTGAATAAAACTCTATCGATCTGTATATAATTATGATTTATGTCCACTAAGAGCTCATGTCACAAGGGCCTTTTTGCTGTCCGTATTACCTCTATTGTTCCTGAAATGTTTTATATTCATTGTAGAGCAACTAGCTGATTCTCCCTCAATTGTGGGAATGTTTTGTATTAAGCTGTACTATTTTATTTTCAGGAAACTCTGTGACAATTACATGGTGAATGTAATTCCTAAACACAATAAAATCCAAAATCCGATAAATGGGCCAGGGTATAGGATTCTGTACAATGGGACTTCAATGATGTGATGTCATGGTCTTAAATTTTTCTTTCCAAAAGTAAATAATTGTTGAATTAAACAATACATACAGTTCCATGGTGTCTTTGGCTGACCTTGGTGTGAGTGTGTGTATGAATGGCTGAATGAGAAGCAAAATTTATAGTGATTTGTCTGCTAAGATTGAAAAGCGCAAAGTGCAGTCTATTCAGCATTTACCTGTGCAGCCAGTGGTGGGTAGATAATTTTCAGTTTATGTGTAAACTGTTGAGGTTAAGAATACATATTTTTTAGGACCTTTTTCCAACATCTTTCTATACTATCCAGTAGTGCAAAGTATATAAGTACAATTTTGTGATACTTTTACTACTTGAGTATTTCTATTTTACGCTGCTTTATACATCTACTTACATTTCCACAGGAAAAATTGTACATTTTAATGCAACCACATTTATTTCACAGATAGTTACTAGTTACTTTTCAGTTTTAAGATTTACATACAAACATATACGTTCATAAAATATCCTGCATTGTTATAGATTTAAATACCCAATGCACAAAGCAGTTAAAATGAGCTATAATATAATTCATTATGCCATTCTGCATAAACAGTACTTTATATAGTACTTTTATGTATGATACTTTAATTACATTTCGTTGCTAATACTTTGCTTTTGAATGAAGGCCTTGTAATTGAGTATTTTTACATTAATATATTGCTACTTTTACGTCAGTTAATGATCTGAATACTCTTCCACCACTGATCATAATATGACGTCTGGATTCCACAATTACACAAAACATACAAAAAACATTTACACCTGATTCCTTTAGAAAACTGCTCTGCTCTCCTCAAGCGAAGTTGCCCAGCGTTTCGAAATAGGAGTCTCATGGCCCGGAGAAGTTCGTTTTCCCATGATGCACCCGTGGTTCCTCTCTATCTCGCGCCTTTGCATCAGCGCAGTCCATCTTGCTTCTCATATAGCTGCTGTCACCCTCTGCCCGCGCGCCGTCCGTGTTGTTGTAGTAAATAATGGCGGCATCGGGAGGCGGATTATCATCTCCCGCTACCGTCGCGGGCTTGAGCACCCAAGCGGTTGCTCGGGCTCGTTTCCCGGGTCGACCGTGCACGTTTCGCAGCAGGCTGCGGTCGGAGAAACGTACCAGACGCGGAAGGTTGGGCACGGACGACGGGGAGCTGGCTGCCGGAGGGCCGAGGCCCGTCAACATCGGCCTGGCGTTGAGCGAGGATCCGTCCCTGCTGCGCCTGCTCGGGGTGGCGGAGAAGCACAGCCGGCAGAGAGATGTGGGATTCGACTCCAGCGACAGTGAGGAGGTGAATAAGCTAACTGTAGCATGTCAGATAAATGGGTCATAATACGCTCAATGGGACGCATGAAGTAAGCTCGTTTAAAAGAATGGCATTTAAACAGTTTGTTACTTCCTGAAGTATTTAGGCTAACGTCGAGCTACGCTAGTTAGCAGTAACTTAGCTTGCAAACACTAACCCCAAAATAGGCATTGTAGCTAGCCGTCTGGCAGCAGGGTCTACTTCAGATGGGTGAGTATTTCCAGTTTGATTGCTACTGCAGATATTAGTAAGTCATTGTCTGTTTTGAAGTCGCCGTATCAATGCTTTAAGTTGCAACAGCCATACATACACGGAGATGAGTGTCTGTCCAGCTGAGTTTGTTTGCATGAGAGGAACATAAAGCGGAAACTTTGGCGGTATGATAACAATCGTAGATGTGTTTTGTTGTGGAAACCGAGACATGCGTTTGCTCATCCCCTGTGCCGACGTCCACAGAGCGCTAATCTCGTCGTAATTAAAACGTCGGCGCTGCTAACTTGGGGTTCACACTGTCCACGTTGGAGCTGTCAGCTGACTGCTCGGTGTTTTGAACGTCATCTTAACGTGGGATACAGAAACGTTGAAATGTTGTAAACAAAAAGCTCCACTGTGACCTTATACTGAAAAAAATAATTTCCACCACCTTTCTAAAACCAAATTTTGCTTCGCCTTTCTTTACAAACATCTATCACTCCCATTGTGCACATCTCCCTTTGATTATTGAGATTGATATAAATGTTAAGTTATAGAACAATCAAAGCTTTTCTCAGCTTTTTTCTTGTATTTCATTTTAAAGAGCATGATTCTTTGTTAATTGTCTGCATGCTGCAGCAGATGTTCTACCAGTACAATTACATTGTTTGCACAGGCTTTGACACAAATTATCAGTTATTGCAAAGTGTAATATGTATGTTTGAAATCAGGTCTTGTTGATGGATATGTATGAGAGGGTCCAGGAGCACTGAGGATGAAATCTTGACAGTGATGGAGTGATGGCCTGTCATTGTTAGTTTACTTACAGTTGAATATTCAACATTGGCAAAAGCCTAGAAATGCAGTTAGAGAATTAAAACAGTATTGTGTTAAGGTCCACGTTAATATTTTTTTTCACGTACGCTCTGAGTGGGTTGCTAGACCAAAGGTTATAGATGCTCTGTGCATAGCTGTGCTCTCTAACTGGTAAGTGCTGGAGTCATTCATAATGAGATATAAGTATTATACAGCAAACAAGAGAGGGCTTAAATCTGCCACGCTGTGAAGAAACCAGTCTGATATGTATCATTTACTTCTAAGGTTGTGTCCTTTTAGCCCCAGCTGGACAGGACGGTAATAATGATATAATGCCAAATTGGACTAATCATATTATTTAATCTCCAGAGCAGGGGCTTTAGTGTCTGACATCGGACTTCACTGATGCAATCCTTTAGAGTGGACTGTAACAGAATCACATGGTCCATGCTAAAGCTTGTGGGTGCTGCTCTACTTGAGGACCACACGTCACTTAGTGTCCCACACACTCATGTGCTCTTTGGTACTTTTGATCATTAGGGGAGTTTCATCGCTGACAAATCTATCGAGTTGTTATATTACACATGAATATGGATGTGAGTAATTGGAAGTCAAGTTGAAGTGTGCTTTTTATCTGCTGTTGTGTGCAATCTTTGCATTTGAGGTAGACAGGTTCCCGAATGAGAGGATGATGGAGGCTGAGTGAGCTCCAAATGATCTGCTTAAACTTTTGTAGCGATGGAATCTGAATGTACTGTTTTAGGTGAGATTTAGGTTGAAGCGCATTGTTTTTAATTCCAGTGTAGCTTGGATGCAACACTCCTGTTGTATCACTAAAATTTAGATACATTCACAGGCACGGTGCACAGGTCGAGTTATTTCTTACAGTTGACTCACAGATTGAAACCAAAATCTGTTTCATTTGGTGCCTCAGCACTATACTGATGTAACACTGGAGTAAGAGTAGAAAGCAGTGTCTTGATGCTGAACAGTATTTTCAACAGGACTAATACCTCTTAATCAAATGAAGAACTCAGAAGTGGGTAAGGAAAATAAAAAGAAGTATTTTTTCTGTTTGAGTTGCATAATGCCTCCAGCGACTTGGGTGAAATTTAAGATTACTGCGCACACACACAGAGAAACCTAATACAATACTGGGCAGACAATTATCATTGTTACCACTTTAACGTCAGCTCTCTTTATTATGGAAATGCGGGATATTTTAGATATGTTAATTATTTTATGTTCATTTTCATGTATATTTTATATAGAGGTCCTTTCCTAAATGTCAGTTAAGCTTTAAGCTATATCATGGTAATTGTACGTGTTTGTGGTGTGTAGCAGGTGGTTTACAGCATACCCACAGGTCTTCATTTCAGTATGTCCACATCTTGTCTTATAGCCATTTAAAGGTTTTACTTTCTGTGTTTTTCTCCAGGAGGAAGATTTCCCTGGATTTGGGACCACAAGAGTTCGTCAACAGAAAACTTCTGGCACTGATCCTCAATCGTCGTTACTCAGCCCAGCGAAGTCTCCCCAGGCTTCAGACCATTCTTTGGGAGCAAAGCCTCTCGTTGGAAAAATTATACCCAAGACCCCCAAACCGGCTCTTATTGGGAAAATAGTTCCAAGAGTCCCTAAAGAAGGCCAGAATGACAAAGACAGCCCAGTAAAATTCAAAGAAGTACCCAAAGTGGTAATTAAACTGCATGGCAAGCAGGTAGCTCTCACTGCAAAAGCCAAGTATGCAGACGAGCAGGCCTCAGGTAGACAGAGCAGTGCAAGATCAGCTGACTTTATCAAGAAAGCAGAAAAATCAGCAGACTCAGGCAGCACGCAAAGCCAAACAGCTGCTACCTCAGCTGGTGGCACCAAGCAAGAGAAGCTGGTGAGTGCTCTGGCAGAAGTCAAGGGTGCAGGAAAAGCTTCCAAGGTCAAAGAACAAGGTGAGGTATCAGAGGACTTAGACACAGACCAATCCCAGCCACAGAGATCCGTAAAACGCATGAGGGGTTTTCAAATTGGGAACACCAGAAGCACATCTGAAGCTGTTGCTCTGTCGTTCACATCCTTTCACAAACGGCAAAGAAAGAGAATGTCGAAGGGTATGGGTACCTCTCCAGAGGCTGGAGCTGAGGCTGGTGCTCAGAGTGGAGAGGAGGCAACGATGCCTCTCGAGTGTAAATCTGCAGATTCCCCTGAAAAAAGAACACACAAAAGACAACGCAGATCTTTGTTTGGGCACAGGCGAAAGCCACTAAAAAACGTTCCAATCATTAGTCGTCCAAAAATTGGTCGTAATCGCACTAGGCTGGTTTTTTACACCTATGTACCACTGCCCCTTCCAGCCACACCTACGCCAGACGAGAATGAGCAGCAGCTGCAAGGTCCGAATATCACTTCATCAGTGGGTGAGCCGAGCTCGTTTTCTGAACAAGTGCAGCAGAGCTCAAACAACTCCTCCACTCCTATAATGAGTGCACGGTCCTCCCGCGTTATTAAAACTCCGAAGAGGTTCTTGGACGAGGAAATGATTTCTTTTCCAAAGGGTTCTCTGTCATCCTGGCTGAAAAGTCAGCAGAGAGAGGACGGAAAACCAAGTCCATCATGTCTTGAATCAAATTATGATGACAACTCTCTGCAGTCAGACAGTGACTCTATATCTATGGTTGACAGCCCATCTGCTGTGAAAGAGTTCTCACCAAAGCCCAGTCCTGGCACGAGCCACCTAGAGATCTACAAGAACCTCAAGAAACTGACCTTGAAACTGGCAGAGAAAAAGAAAGGCCAGCCCGACACTCAGGAGAATTATACACATTATGGCGACGGTTTGACCTCTCATGTCAAGAAGAGGCGGAGGTCAAAGCTCATGATGGAGGAGATGGACTCTCCTGGTGTTGTGAGGAAACTAGCCGTGGTGGTGAACACTGACGTGGAAGTTCCCTCACATGCGTCGTTAATAGATACAGGCGACAATGGTAAGGATTGCTTCTTCTTTTTGTGTATTTATGATGATCTGGCTACTTCATTTTAGCTGTGTTTTTACAAACGTTTGTAGTTTCTTGGTCGGTATCTGTATCTTCAACATGCTTCTTTTACAACATCTCTCCTAGAATAGTGAAATAATTTTGTTCATTATGTGACTACACAGTTGAGTTCAAGTTAAACCAAGAAAAAATTGGTTTTTCAAGTCAGCAGCGGCTTCAGCCTATGGTTAATTTTCTATTCATGCAATTTTTAAGATGTTTTAGCTATATTTGACAAGTGTGTTTTCAATAGATGGTCCAGCAATTATGAGCCGTATATTTGTACATCATCTCAGAGTTTCTACAAATGCTATTTGGTACAGATGAAGCAGGAATTATTACTGGGGACAGTCACGAGGCGTTGGAAGTCAGCGGGCCCAGCCATCGAATTGGTCTCAGTGGTGCCAACAAGACGATGCTCCACCTACTGAAGAAAGCCAAAGTCCAGCTCATCAAGATTGATCAGCAGAAGCAGCTCAAGTTGTCACAGGTAAGAATCCAAGATCAAATCTGTGCAAAAGTAGAAAAGAGAAGATTATAAGGAATTATTAAATCTGTGTTCCTCAGCCTGATATACATGACTGCACATTGTACTGTATAGTTCCGTAGCCACTAAGATTTCTAGTGCTGAAATGAAATGTCAATGACTCAGTTACTCATTAGAATTTACAGCTTTTTCAAGGAAAAATGCAGGTTTCCAGGCTATCAAAATGCAAATTTGTTGCTTTTCTCTTTTATATGACTGTGAATTGAATGGATTTTGGTTTCGACTATTGGTCAGATGAAACAAGACATGTAAGGATGTCACCCTGGATTCTGTTAATCACTTCATCCAGTAAACAAATAAAAGCAGAATTTTGCATGTGGCATTTGTTCTGTCTTCTTATTTTAGTCTGAACTTTACAAGTCACATTTCAAGTAGCTTGGCTGTTTATTTAGGAATGTATAGTAACATAATGGTGTTGGAGCACCTCTTACATAATACCTTGTTTTTCGTTCTTGTCTGCACCAATAGCTGGGATAATCACGTGTTCCATTGAGTGGAAGAAGGAGGAGGAGGAGGAGAGTTGGCGTATCTCCCAAAGATACTAGTCCTCAGGTAATACTTTTAACTTGAAGATGTGCATTTTCATGTTAAATCCAAGCAGCATCAGTCCACTGTATTTGTTGTAATCACCTGTGGTTTGGTTCTTACCTGCATCACTTCTTCTTTCTGCTTGCTGCTGTGAAAAAAAAAACACTAATGTACATGAAGCAGTGAGAAACCAACAACAGCTGCTGCTGTGTATCCACATAGCAGGACATGGATGAAGTAAAGTCCAGCTTTACTTGTGGAGCTCTTTTTGAAATAAATAAATTACTCAACAATCAGTAAAGAGCAATACAAGATGGTTACAGAACCACAGTGGAAGAAACAAATTCTTTGTCTGTTTTGTCATTATTTGCACTTGAGCATGGGGAATACATCATGCTATAAGGAAGTTTGTTTATAGTTCAGAAGCAATGTCATCATAATTTGTTTTCAACCAAATATTTATACATCTCACAGTATTCTTTTGTGTGTGTTTTTGTGCAGGAGCAGCCGCTGGGCGGTCCAAGGATCAAACATGTCTGTCGGGCAGCAGCAGTGGCTTTGGGGCAGCCCCGTGCCATGGTGCCAGATGATATTCCCAGACTCAGTGCCCTGCCACTTCACGAGAGAGAGGGCATCACCTTCTCTCCCACAGCAGAAGGTACAGTGTGTCTAAATGTGTTGTTTTTAAGCAGAATGCAGAAATTAACCTCTCTTTGGCTCTCCTAGAGAAGGTTATCACAGTGCATTTTGTATTGCGCTGAGTGTGTGCAATGATTTCAAATGAGGAAATGATGTTTTACACCATAAACTAATTATACAAGAATTGACAAGTTCCAAATTTACTGTGTGTACATTCCCAAGCCATTGCAGGAATTTCTCCACAATGTAGACGTTGTAAATGACCCATACAGTTAATGTGCGATGTACTATCATTTTCTGTAATGGTAAATTGCATGTAAACTAAACTAAGTTTGCATTGTGCTTGGAAAGTCAAATGTATGTCCCATTTCCTTTGGACCAGCAATGTAAACCAGTAATACACAGGAAGAAGGCAGTGCAGTCATGATTTATGATTGCATGAGGGAAATAAATTGACGCTGATAATAGATATGTGTAATGCATTTATTCAGTGTCATTCTCACTGGTTAGGATCTGGTTGAAATGTCCAGAATGTGACACACAACACAAAGGAGGGACCCAAAGAGGACTTAATCACTCAGTTTAGTACAGGGCATCCGCATATCTTGAAAAGTCATAAACTCATGAATTCAATTTCTTCAAACAAACAAAATAAATAAGTGGTTAAATACAAACTCTCATTATCAAATGAATTATCTGCTTTCCACGTTTTTCCCGACCGAACTCCTTCAGAGATCAGCTTCATCAAACCCACCCAAGGAAACTGTCCAGGACTTGTTCCAACAGGTTTAGTCACCGAGTCTTTACGACAGCCGTCCCAAATCCCCCCGATCAGCCCGTCTCCACTGCTTCACATCAACACAGGACATACTGCTCTAACAATGGGCTGTAGGTTAGCTTTCAGTACCAGCCTGTCAGTTTACCCTTTAGACATCATTCACCTCTCGGCTCTAAAGGAAACATCTGTTTGAGAAAAAGCAAACAAATGTACAAGTATGACGAGTCTGATTAAACATGAGTTCCAGGTATGTAAAGAAAAGAAAGTCAAACAGTGTGTGTAGGTAAAAACTTTAATGTAAAAATTCAAATATAGAATTCATCATTTTAATTGAGTATTTTCACACCCTGGTACCAGTGGTAGTCGACACAGTGTCAAACTGAGAGCAGTCAATGTATTCATATTTCAAGATTTCAAAATAAAATCATATTTTGAGACAAAAACTTTAATTATGAGAGAGAAGTCATAATGTTAAAAATAAAGTCAGACACAGCTGGATCTTGAAAAATTTGATTGTTAAGAGAGT
>JAPZEA010000008.1:9939656-9952801 GCA_029783685.1 Heniochus monoceros
CAGTTGGTGAGGCAGGAGTATTAGTTCTCCTTCCATCCACCTGGAGTGGGACAGAGAATGGGATGTGTATGATAACGTTTGTTGTGTACAGTTGTTCATTGTCAGTAGATCAGTTCAACACTGTTCAGACTGAAATATCTCAACAACTATTGGATGGATTGGCATGACATTTGGTGCAGACATTCATGGTCCCCACAGGACCATAAGTTACCACTTAACTTTGTGTTACGTGCAAATTAGCAAATGTTACTATGCTAAACTAAGGTGGTGAGCACAGCAAACATTATACGTTCACTCATCAACTACAGGGCTGCTATTATGGCTGTAGACTCGTCTAGTTTGACTGTAGTTGTATTGTTGAAAGTTGACGTTCTGGTAATATTGACAACATAATTTTCATTCTCCTACAAGTCACTGTCACCATGGTAATGACTTTTTTTTAAATTGTGGATTTGGACTTCTTTGAACAAATGATTGTATTTCTAATTATATGAATTATTTACAAAATGTTAGCTATATGGTTTTAAAAAAAATGACAGTTACTGCTTAAATGTATTCAGGCTTGAGTACAGGTGTTCTGTGGTTATTAAATATAGTATACTAGCTACTAGCTCAGACTGCTTTTTTACTTAGATGATAAGGTCTCACTCCTGAATAAATGTAATGTTAACATTTCACCTTTTTTTACTCTCTCTCTCTCTCTCTCTCTCTCTCTCTCCACAAACATGTGTAAAGTGCCAATAGGGAAATAACATATGACAGAGCATAATTTAGCGCATTGCACAAAACACATCATCTGCCTCACTGCTGTCGTAACACCTCACAGAGGAAATGTGAGGGAGTGCTGGTTATTTCCCTCAGTGCTTTCACAAATGTTTGTGGGCGGGCAGAAATCTGATATTATCCCATGAACAAAATATTGTGTCTGCTGAAAAGGTGCCACAGGAAAATGAGATGGAGGCAGTATGTTGCTAGAAATGCCTGATACTTACGACCAGCCTCCGTTTCTTCTTGAATTCCACAGTGTGATTATACACTCTGATCTTAAGCTCTTGTAATCTGTGGTGTTCCTCATGATCTTCACTGTCATCATCATCATCATCATCATCATCATCATCATCTTCATCATCATCTTCATCTCTGACTCTGCGACTGTGGTCTTCTTCAGTGCTGCTGTCACCATGATGCTGACTGTCATCATCATCATGTACAGTGTGAGTATTGATGCCCTCAATGTAGACATCTGGAAGGTTATTTGGCATGTTTTTGGTCTGGACCAGCACATATGAGTGCTCGCCTTCAAAATCATACTTCGTTTTATCAAAAGTTCTGTACTCAGCGTCTCTTGCGATAGAACACTCATTGAAGCCTGGGGAGCAACAAGTGTAGAGCAATTTATAAATTAGTAAGTAGGACGCATGGTTCAGATACATCACAGACTTATATGTTGGCATTTACAGCACCTGTAGACTGGCAGTAATAATCGCCCTCCTCATTTTGAAGGCAGACAGCATTTCCATCGCACTCATCTTCGTCATCACAGTCAATCTTCCCCACACCATGGTGCTTCTCACATTCACATTTCTGGCTGCAGTGATTCGTGTACCACACTTCATTGAACTGATCAGAAAGAGAGAGTCATCATGCTGCTTTGACCTTAATCTCCACATGTACCATTTTTTACAATAATGCTCGGGCTTTAAGAAAGAAGTTCTCAGTATTTGAAAATCAACACTGCATATGACTTGTTCTGTTGATGAAGAGTCATTCTAAACTCACTCACCTGATACATGGTACCATTCCTGTCCACACAACCACACTGTTGGATAGGCACACAAACCCTCCCTGTCTGCACAAAGCCTTCATCACATACACAACCCTGCTCACAACCCTCATTGCCATTGCAGTGTGTTGGGCCATGCAGGTGTGCACAGGTGGGAGTGCAGGCAGGGATGCAAGTGGTGTAATGACTATTCTGTGGGCAAGAGGGTGCTATAGAGAGAGACACAAAGGTAGAGACACAGTGTATACTTAGTCATAATCTTAAAATGACAAAAAATGGTCTGTACAATCAATGTGTACTATAATATTGCAGATTTATTACCTATTTTTCATTTTTCTTAAAGTGTTGTAGCTGACAGGTGAGTTTTGCCACAGTGTCTAACATGTGAGGTGTAAAGTAGACATGGTTAAAAAACACAGTCCGTGTTTAAATAGGGAAATGCAAACTTATAACTTACTTGGTAAAGCTGTAGTTGATGATTGTGGTCTAGCTGTTGTTGTAAGTAGTGGTTTCAATGTTGTGGTGGGTTGCGGTCTCAGTGTCGTAACTCCTGGGGGTTGGGGTTTAACTGTGGTTGGAGGTGGTTGTGGTCCAGCTGTTGTTTGTGGCTGTGGTTGAGCTGTGGTCGGTAATTGCGGTCTAGTGGTTGTTGTTGGTTGTGGTCTAGCAGCTGTTGTTGGTTGTGACCTAGCTGTTGATGGTAGTTTTGGTGTAGTTGTGGCTGGATGATGTGGTCTATGTGTTGCTTGTGGCTTTGTTTGAGGTGTGGCTGGAGGCTGTGGTTTAGCTGTTGGTTGTGGCTGAGTTTCAGTTGGAGGTTGGGCTCTAGTTGTTGTTGGAGATTGTGGACGAGCTGGTGTTGGAGGTTTTGTCCTTGCAGGTGTGTTTGAGGTTGTGTGTGTGCGTGTTGCTGGCAGGGAGCTGTGTTCGCAGGCCTGAGGGGTTGTCTGTTATCTTTGGTTATCTAGCTGTATGAGTGACGTACATTCTTCATAAAGCTAGATAACCGAAAGTAACAAGAATCCCATTACACGCCTGCAAGGAGGAAGAAAACTAAATAAAAAAAAAACACCAGCAGAGAGGAGTGGGCTCGGACGGTGGATGCTGCCAACCGATGACGTGAAGGTATGAAGCTGTGTTACATAAAGGGTGATTTTAAAGGGAGGGGAGTGGGTCTCTCATAGAGGATCTAATGTGCACAGCAACACAAATAATCAATATTTGAATTATAATTAGAGGAAGCGTTTCCATTTCCACAAAATACATCAATTCTGCTTGTCGTACAAACAAGCCACAGAAATACTGCAGCAGTGAGTTACAGCTTGTGCTGCTGTGTGGATTAGTGCTGGTCAACAGGATGTACGAGTGAGTTTGTGTGTGTGTGTGTGTGTGTGTGTGTGTATTTCCTCATGCTGGGTTGGACAAACTTTTAATTAAGGGTTTGATGAGGACGGAAAAGACAAGTTCAACATTTTAGTTTTATTTGTCCCTCTCAAATATGCACTTAAAGACACACTGAAATGCAAACCAACAGATATGTACGATGACAAATCTGTACACCTGCTCTTATTGAAAGATACATTGCAGAAAATGAGAAAACAATCTGGTATTTTAACATCCAAAAATTCATTTTCATCTCCTGGGCAACAGAATCTGTAGTAGTGACCTTATTATGGACACAGAAATATTCCATCCGTTAACATGATCACAGATTTTGGAGAAATTTGTTGCCTCCGCCTCTTTAAATCAAAACAGCCTCTCTCTATAAAGTATTTGCCATTGTTAAGTTTGGAATTAGTGCTGTCCTATTCTGTACAAGCATCTTGCATCAGGAGGAAATGCATGAAATGGACAAAAGCACAATGAAATCAGTCTCTGTAGTGAGGTGCCATGCAAAACTGAAGCTTTTTGCTAAAGAACAGACTCAGTTGAAGGCCAAATTAAAGTATTGCTGACATCTACTCCAAACAGCTGACATGTACACCTGAGGACCAGCCTTATTTTCAAAGCTTGTTCTCCATGTTAATCTGCTCTGTGTACAGCATTAGACCAAAGTGTGTAGCCAAAACTGGACATTTCAGAAAGTGTCTAGTATGAAAAGCATAAAAGACAGACTGCATTCGGCCCAATTGAATCAGGCCTCTCCATCTGACCACAAATCAGTTAAGAATGGAGCAAGTTGGTTGCATAAGCTACAAGAAGAATAAGGGAGTTTAGAGTTTGGATACTGGGATCAGTGCTCTTAAAAAACAAAAAACACTGACTTGATTTTCAGATAGACTTCAGTCCAGAAGATCCTGAAACTTCCTCTTCATCATAGGCCTCTCTTTTTTCATCCCTTCCTCCCTCTTCTTCTCATTCACACATGCACAAAAACACATACTGCGCACTCAGGAATTTCTTTGTTTAATTCTGCTTCATTTTGGGTAATAAATTGACCCCAATTTGTTTCTAATTAGTCTTTTTTTTTGTCTTTTCATCAATGCCGGATAACAGACTAAATTTTGGTTTTATCAGTTTTTTTGCTTGAATTCTTTTTTTGGAGGGAAAACTGTTTGTTATTTGTAGTCATTAGATCAGGTGTGAACTCCACATGGTTGAGACATGGAGCTGGTGCCCTGTACGTTCAGACACCTGCTAAATTGTGGCATATGACAAGCAGAGGGTGACTCCACATAATGGCCATTTTCAAAATTTCTCACATGCATTTTATCCATTTAAATACCAACATTAATAAGCAAGCAAGAGAGCCTCCTGCCTCATCAGCTGCCTTTTACACAGAGCAAAAACACACAACCGTCTCCTTTATTTCTGGTAAGTTTCTGGGTTTGGATGATTCATAAAGGATGAGAATGTGCACGCAGCTCATGTGGGGTTTTAGAGCATGTCCTACAGAAGACGTGGTGTGAGAGAGGTGAAGCTAAACAAAGAACACCTCGAGAGGCAATTAGCAGCACTTTGCCATCATTTGGAGCATCTCCCCTCCAGTTGATGCTCTTCTGCAGCTGATTTTGTGAGGCAGTGAGGAAAGATGGTGTGTGTGTGTGTCATCCCATCTCCTGTCTTTAATGTAGATAAATTCTATCTAAGAACTAAAAATCTTTCAAAACGAGCTACAGATCTCTTCTCAAACCTCTTCAGCTCCATCAGCACTCAGCTGTGGTGCAGCGTAGCACAAAGTGTATTCATCTTGAAAAGTCCCACACATCAATAAAATAAGACTAAGATTTTTTTTTTAGTCTGAAATGATCTTAAAACTTCCCAATTCTGCTTCCCATTCATGCATCTGTTTATACTGTACATACACTGCTAATGCCTGCAGCTTAATTTGATACGTTTTAGGTTTATTGAGCTTTTTACATTTTTAAATCGATTTTTTGGTAAACAAAAAAAAAAGATACTAAGCTCTCCTCCTGTTGACCACATGTTCAGACCCTGTCTTTGCACCTTTAAGTGTCACTGTACTTACCCCGTGCACACACTTCCCAACACGTTTCTTTCTTTTTCTGTTTCCCCTCATTCATTTAATTTTATTCTTTTCGTTTTTTCCCAGCTTGGATTCTCAGATGGTTGGTTCTGATTTGTATGCATTTGCATAATGAATGTCATTTGCATGCTCAGGGGCAGACCATACCATGAGAACGGCTGTGTTGGTTGTTTGTGTGTGTGTGTGTGTGTTCATGCATGGGCACATGTGTGTGTTCGTATGTGTGCGGCGTATATTAAGCACATGTAAATTACACGTTTTTTTTTTGCTTTTTTTTTACACAAACAGACCATCACAGGGTGTTGTGTTTTGCGCCCACACTCTATAAACACCATGTTCTTCCTCTCTGACATGTGAGTGAGTGAGTGTGTGTGCGTGTGTGTGTTTGTGTGTCCATGTGTGGGAGAATTCCTCTTCTATGTGTGGTGCATGTAGGGCAGCAATCTGACAATCATGCCTCTTTCTGTCTCTCCGCCTCCCTTTCCCCCTGTCTTGGTAACCGTTCAGCGACGTACCGACTAGAAGAATGAAAATAAGAGACTCCCTCCTCAATCCCATAATCCTCCTCTTCTCCGACCCCTCCCTTGCCAGTTTGTCCTCCTCTCCTACACAGCAAGTCACAGTCCTGCCACCATCTTAGGTGTTAAGACTGGCACAAAATAGCAGCTGAAAAAGGGGAACGTGGACAGCCAGCGCTGCACCTTCCCCCACTTCATGTTGGCCCCTCGATCCTTTCCGCGCCATTGGTTGCCTCAAGACAGTGTTAATTACTGCCAGTGTGTTAATTGTAGAGATCGCCCCAGGAGACACGCGGGAAGGGATGAGATAGGAGGAAACCGTAGAGCCGGTGGCTTTTTGAGTGTCGGCAAGCTGGCATTTTTAAGGGCAGCTGCGGTTCCTGCGTTGCCTTCGTTGTGCCCGTCGTCACGCTGCAGACGCCGACGATCGACCATTTTGTGGATTTCCACAGACACTCTCAAATCACTTTTTCGACGATTTCTGGGACGTTAATTAGATTATTCCAAGGGTGTTCGATTACAAAGAGTCGCTCTACTGGCATTATTTCATGTGCATGTGGAGCATTCACACCATATATACGCTGCAGACATGCACAGACAGCTTCGTTTGATGACGTGAAAAAATAAACCACCTACATGCTGCCTGACACCCACAAGGAGCCGTAATTAGCACCATCGTGGTCTTCATAAATCTCTGCTTGTTATCGCACTTAGTTTTCTCACATGTGCAATACACTTCCTATTTGGTTTGCTGCCGTATGGATTTTTTGGCAAAGCATCATTGACTTCCACTGATTTCTGAACTTCGAGATTTTAATGGAAACATTTCAGTGATCTAAAAAAAATATATAACTTCTCCATAATTTATTTGTGCTGAGTGAAAACCTTTTCTCCGATAGGTCAAAGTGTCAGGCCTCAGTTTTAGCTTTAAGATCACGTATTTATGAAGTTTCACAGTCCAAGAGATCAGCTAAATGTCTAAAAAATAAATATCTTTTAGAGGAGCATGCAATCCTTCAATTGGTGTGAAAACATGAAGATGGAAGGAAATGTGTTGCAGTATGAATTATTTATCATCAACTTCCAGTGATTTCTGAATTGGAGAAAAACTTAAAATTTTCGGATTTAGCTGGAAATAGACTAAATTAATGTACAGTTACTTTGGATGAAAATTCTCATGCCAGCTTTTCTGGCCACACTTTGCGTTGTATGTGCACACTTTTATGATGCACACCATTTGGTTTTAAAGGGTTTTACAAGTCTGAGAAATGTTTTAACCTTTAGAGAAGCACACAATCTTTGCTGGGGTGAAAACGTTAAAAATCCCCTAATTTGGAGTTTGGAGGTTTTGTGGCTGTTTAGCCAACTTTTACGCAGGGATTGAGTAGTGAGTAGGATCACCTTCTTTGATGTGGTTTTTCAGCCACCGAACCTGCACCTCTCACCACGACCACCGCAAGCGAGCGAGGGATCTACCTATGAGTTCAGGGAGGAAAATGTGTAGTAAGTGAATGAGAAAGACTGGACGGAGGAAGGAGGGTGGGAAGGAGGAAAGGGGGGACAGACAGACAAGGAGAGGGAGCCTGCGACAGTGAGATCTCAATAGTGAGAGGCCTTCTTTGTGTTTCTGTGTGAGGTTTATTTTGGGGGGTGCAAGGGGCCGCTAAGAAAGGAGGGGAAGAGGAGAGGGTGGGGATCCTATCCTGGGCCCTCAGACAAGCAGCACATTGTCCTCCCCAATGTGTGGCGGCACTTGTGGCGTAACGCCATTATTTAGGCCAGTGGAGGGAACGGGGGTCTGGAGACCAGCTTAACCAAAACTCCAATTAGACCCGGATCGTCCTGATTAATGGACGAGGGAGATTGGTAAACAATGCCAGCCATTGTTAAAGTAACCCCCCCCCCCCCTCCTCACACACACATACAAACCCCCTACCCCACTGGTTTCTTTCACAGAGCAGACCCTCCATCCCTACTGCCTCTGACACACACACACACACACACAATTTGTCTGTCATGCCAGTGCTCAGAGGCCTGCCATTAGCATGCTGCTCTTGTGTTTTAGCTTTTGCAGCCTCAATGTAAAGTTTGGGTTGATCCAAACATGCAAATTGGCACATATGTGAATTATTAGTGTCCTCATGCTTAAACGTAATTAGTTAAATAAATTTTTTTAAAACAAAAATATAAAGTTCATGACAAAAAGTTCACATTTCTTAACAAAAAAATTTAAATTTATTTAAAAAAAAAAGATTACATATGTCTTTATGTATTTAACATGCACATAAAATATGATGCTAAATGCAACACTGCATTTAAGTTGTGCATGGAGCGAACTGAGGCGTCTTTCTTCAAAAGCAGCGCCGGGCTCATATGTTAATCACACACACCATGCGATGCTTGGCTCTGCATTTCAATACGTCCTACTTTATTGTTTTTTTTAAGCATATGCGCTGAATAATTAGCCACCACATAGTCCAATCAGGGGCATGCCAATGTGGGGTTGCCATGGCGACCTCATCAGTTCTTACCCCCACCCCCTCTTTCCCTTCCACCCTTCTACCGCCCCAACACCACCACCACCTCCTCCTCCTCCTGCTGCTGCTGCCTGGTTGCAAACAGGACGGAGAAAAATAAAGCGTGGGAAAAAACACTTCGGTGGCTCAGACAATGATAGTGGGGTGAGGAGGAGGAGAAGGTGGGGGGGGGGGTGGAGAGAGGAGGAGAGGAGGAGGAGAAGAGAAGGAGAGGAGGAGAAGGAGAGGAGGAGGAGGAGGAGGAGAAGGACGTGTGATATTGGTGATTGGGAGAGCAGCTTGTGTCTAGACTGGCAAATACAGACGTGGTTGTTTTGGAGTTTGGTGTTTTTGGGGGTTGGGGGGCATATCCTACCTCGCCTGTCTGGCTTGTGTTTGTGTGTGTGTGTGTGTGTGTGTTATTAGTGTAGTCTATGGGCAGTGAATGGGAGCTTACAGTAAAGGGTTAAAAACGTCAGTACAGGCCACTCAGAAGGCGATACAATAAACAGTAACACTGAGCTTTGTGATAAATTACGCCTTATGCCTCAGAGCTCAGAGTCCCAATAACGTTTGAGTCTGTGCACATGATCCGTTACTCAAAATCCGGCTGCAATCCCTCCACATAGCATCTTTATGTGCTTCTGAGTATGTACAAGAATTAGGGAGCTTTGCCCAAAAAGGTGGATTGTTCCTGAGTAATATCGGATATATGTGTGTCATGTGTTGGATTATTAATTGCATGTGTAGATGCAGTACTTCTGAGACTTATTTAACCAACATGGCCTCCTGGGATCTGTATCTTTTAGTTGTCTCCAGTCTTGTAATGTAAACGCAGTGAAGTTGAACACAGTCGAATCAGAGCAACAGGGGAATTGTAGGGGTTTGAGCCAAGCGGTTCACCAACATCATTTGAATATTAAAAATGCACACACACATATTATTCTGTTGCTGCACAGAATCTAAAAACTGTACATCTGCACTGTGCATGTTTTGGTCTTTTTAGATGCAAACTTAAGTAGATAAATGTGCTTCTTAACAGACTGTTTTTAACACTCTGTCTCTTCTTTTTAGGTTTTCTGATCAGTCTGGAGTTGGGAAACACCTGATCTTTGCCTCTCATCTCTTTGGACTGTGACTTTGAGTCCAGCGATGTTCGTTTCACATGGGACTATGTCAATTAACGGCTAATATACTAGAGGAAATACACAGATTCTGTGAAAGCGGTCGTCTCCATCATCCCGACAGTGGACAGAGTTAAAGCTGGATACAGAGGTCAAGTTCTCTGCTGCTGCAACAGAACATCTTTATCTGAGATGACAGAAACACACAAGAAGATGTGAAAGTTTGACACAAGTGGACAAACTGACAGTTGGCCACCATGAGGCTGAAACTGTGAGAGTGAAGGGCGGCAAAGTGGACTCTGTGTGTGTGTGTGTGTGTGTGTGTGTGTGTGTGTGTATGTGTGTGTGTGTGTGTGTGTGAGAGAGAGAGAGTCGGTTGTACACTGTGTTCTTGGGAACTGCTCTGCACAGCTGTTCAGGAAACATCTGCACTAGATTTTCATGTAGGTCAGAGCTTAGATCACTCCATCTAGATCTCTCCCTCTCACATAAACACACACACACACACACACACACACACACACACACACACATTTGATATAAAATTGAAATATAAGAGGGAAAACAAAAGGTTAGATAATGATGCTGTGGTGTTTTGAATTATTTGTATTATTCATTAGTTTAACAATTTATTCACCATTTATCTTAGATCTTAAATCCTTAATTTTAAATACATTTATCTTTTTTGCATGTTTGTTATTTTAATTTATTCTCACTTATCTTTTGAATCTTATTATTTTCTCTAGCAATTAAATTTGTGTATTTGTCTCATGTAAAATTTCAAATGTTTCAATCAAATTGTTGACAATCTGTGTCACTGGATTACTTGAAAGATATTTTATGGACTTGATCCATGAAGTATGAATTTTATATCAATCCATCAAATGATTGGAGCACAGTACATTTCTATCTAAGGGCTGTATAACCTTTGTTCTTCCAGATGATTTATAAAATGCTAAATAATTTGGTGGGTCAGTTAGGTCTTATAAAGCTCTTTCAACAGCCACCAATCACGTACATCACATTTTTTTTCTTTTTATTTTGTGTACAATAGTACCTTAAGATTGGAACATAATTTCATAACAACTTTTCCGTCTCTATTAAAGTGTACTTTTATTTTTAGGCTATGCGTCTCATTAAGAGAGCTACCATCACTGCAGGAACAGTTATGTGCTATCAAAACAATATGTTATTTTTTTATCTATGCATAAGAAATTCGCAGGACGTTTTGTTGCCTTTGTCCTGTTTGTATCAGTGTTTGCACATGTATCGTTAAGTTTGCACATTAGCAGCTAAATGCATGGGTTCAGTTTGTGTTTGAGAGAGAAATGTGGTGAATTGTGATGTATTAATATGCACTATATGAGCACATGTGCAATGTGTGTGTTCTTGTTGTGTTGTTGACGTGTGTTTTTCAGTAGGTTTGATTACAATCCTCGCTAGCAGAAGTGTAGTTTTTACATTGATTTAGTCAGTAACTGCACAGTCAGTCTCAGGGACTAAAATCTGGATTTATCTTTAATCAGCTCGTCTGACAGTGTAATATGAATACTCGAATGCACAGTTTTGTTTTTATTTAATGTGGAGAACTTATGAATATGTGCAATAGATTTTATGTAGTTTGAATACTGGAGGGAATCATGTAAATGATTGCATTATAATGCACTGTGAAATACTGTTTCATGAGTCTTTTAAGCATGATTTGCACACATGCTGCTGTTAATGTGCTTGATATCTCTACTATGCAACTGTTTCTACTGCAGTTATTTTAATCAATAAAAGTATCCATGTTTACAATGAGACAATAACTGTCTGTGTGAATTGTCAAGGTCTCTGTGTTAAAATGTACATTATCTACAACGAGAATGCAAAGAATCAACAGTGACACAATCATCATTTCACAAGTTTGTTGGACCATCAGTTTACATCCATCTTTACAAAAGTGCATCACGTTCCTTCTACAGCACATCGTCCACATGTTGCATAAACACCGAAAAGAGGTCATGCAAATTTTGTGAACCTGACAGGAACAATCCATTTAGCCAGTTAGCTGAAGTTAGAACTCTTTTTAAAAATGAAAAGGTATGGAAATACATGGAGTATGGAATATTTTAAATGGCTCTCGTTTGGTTCATTTGACATTGCTAATATATCAGGCAGGTGACAAACAAGTACTCTACAGGATATATTTATTTATTTAACCTCCAAATCATGTAAATATTAACAGAAATGAAAAGAAATAAACCCTGGTTCCCACTTTGCAGCAGAAGAGGCACAAAACAAGTGATGTTTGTCCTGCTTGGAGCTTTATATTGTAGAAATTATATATTGTAGGATGAAGTTTTTTCACAAACTTCAGATGTGATGTGGGTTTATTCCTTGCATGCTCGACCACATGGGGCATTATCATCAAGCTTTGTATTTTAAAATAGTTTTCAGCTTTTGGTTATAGGAGCTCAGCCGCGGGTGGTTCACTGCCTTGCTCAATGGCATGCCAGTGACAGTAAAGACAACTGCCACTCTTACTTTCCTGTGACTTTGCTGTCAACTCTTATTCACTCACACATTTGATTTAGTCATTTTGAACCTGTAATGTGAGCGTTCGCAGGGAAAAATCATTCTAATGTGAAAATACAACCACAGTGATGCATCAGTTCCCTAAATTTTGCTAAGACACATTTTGTGATATTTATTATTCCAGTGGTGAGACTCGTTGAAGATAGTTTCCCTTTACATTACACAGAAGTATCAGACTGGGAAATGTTTCATTACATACAATTGGTATATTTAATGTTTAATGCATGAGCTACCTTTGAGAAACTGCCTTGCTGTGAATTTAAAGATGGACTTAAGAATGTGGACCCATTTGGATTGAACTATTCTGCAAAGTGTCAGTCACTTATTGGAATTTGAGCTGGTTTCATCGGGTTTTACTGTCTATATATTAATTCAGGGTCAAGACGTGGTTGTACAACACTACAATGAAAGTAATATAACCGACAAACTTATTGCACAAAACCCTCATTAGAAACATCTAGAGGTGGAATGAGTCCAGCAGTGAACAGAGGGCAACATCCTCATAACCGCAACCACTGATCAATGTTTACACACGCTGCACACTTGCAGAGGAAAATGCGAGTCACATCTGGATGATGCGACAGCGTGGCACAGCTGCTGCTGAGGAGGTGCAGGCCAGTGGATCCAGCTGCTGCTGCTGTGCTGCAGGGAGGACAGAGCTCCTCGTTCAGCTCACACACACTCTGGGGCTAAAGGTCTCGAGGAAAAAGGTTTCTGAGCTTTTGTTTCACACATAATGCGACAGACATGAATTGTTCAGAGCAAGTGGTTGTCACTGAAGCATGTGTGATGTACAGCTCTCCTTCAACTCACTATATTGGACAGAATTTGTAACTACAGGAGTGACTGAGGTCAACATGAATGTGATTTTTTTAAGAAAGTGAGTAAGAAGTTTTAATTTTGAGTATGTTGATAATGTTATTCTTCATCAGGCTGTTTTACACGTGTTGATATCTGAGGTTATCTGTCAGTGACAGAAAATTGACACACTGACACACAGTTATGATATTAAAAATCAAGAGGACCATAGTTTCTTGGACATTTGTGGCACGACTTTTCAGACAAGGACATGTCACATGATGTCAGCAGTGGTTGTACTGACAAGATGCCATCAATATGTAATATGAGGGGTTGAGTTCA
>JAPZEA010000008.1:10055062-10066712 GCA_029783685.1 Heniochus monoceros
TAGTAGACTGACGACCCCTGACTGTCATATTTTATGGATATTTCATATTATATTCAATGCATAACAACCAACAGTACAGAACAACTGATAACTTATACAGTTGACCCAAACCAAGAACACAATACCAGCTGGAAGTTTGTGTAAAATGAACAATTTGAAGTTTGAGCAGATTATTTCCTGTGATTCATCAGAGATGAGTTTTCCTGATATTTTTAGGAACGCTTTACACCAGGCATGTCCAAACTGTTCCATAAAGGGCCGTGTGGCTGAAGGTTTTTGTTCCACCCAATCAAGAGTTCACCTAATTATCAGCTGAAGACTGAGATCAGCTGATTAGATGAGTCCAGCCTGGTGTGCTCCTCCTTGGTTGGAATGAAAACCTGCAGCCACACGGCCCTTCATGGAATAGTTAGGACATGCCTGCTTTACACAATTCTCTGTATGATGTAGTTTTTTTCAGTTTGTAACAATCATACATACTTAACAGGCTTCTTTTTAGACAAAGTCACAGTTTTCTTCTCCCTGGCGCTTGCACACTGTTCTATTAGCTCTGTGGTCTTTTTAACTGCATACTTTTCTAATGTAGGACGAGGCGGTGTGGAAGAGTGAAGGTTCTGTGAATGTAGCTTGTGTTCAGGTCTTCACTGTGGCCTCATCCTGTGTTTTTTTATCTTGAATAACAATCTAAACTTTAAAAATAACAATTGAATTTAGTTTCTTCTCAGAGATGAATAAAATGCTGAGATATTGACATGCTGTATATTTTTTTTACACCCCTTAAAGTCAAGAAGGCCTCACGATCCCTGTGAACCTTTGGTGACATCTAGAGGGGGCCAGGAGCCCCAGGTTGGGAACCAGTGCTTTAAACACATCGAATAAATAACAGTAAATAGCTGTGAGCCCCTGGTGCACAGAGAGTTTATGAATCAGCTGTAATTGGATGTTTCCACTCAGTCACAGTGGATGATCCCATTCGCAAAGTTAAGTAAGCTAATGCTGCATTTCAGATCATCCCACATTTAAACAGAGGAGTAGACTTTGAACGAAGGCGCTTTTTAAAGGTGACCTGCACTAATTCCAAACACCTGGACCTCACTGACGAGCACCAGCTGATCTTTTGTTTGAACAGTTTAATGCGCAAGCTGTGTTGTTGTTCGAGCTCTGTGAGATGTCTTCTCATGACAGAAAATATTGTGCTCGTCAAGGCATATTTTGGTTTATGTTGTCCTTTGTAATGTTGATTCTTTTGTTGTAGAAAAAAACTGTTGATAATGTCAAACATTTCCATTCGTGATTCCTTCTTTCAGTGAAGACACTTTGAAAACTCCCACACACTGTCGACACTGCCAGATTTATTGAATAACTATGATTCAGCACAGCAACCTCCATCACCTGCCTGTAAAAACAGCTGAGCAAAGATCACTTTATCATTATCTTGGAAAAATAAATTTTCAAAATGTTCTGCCCTCAAAGTTTTTATGTTTCTTTGAAATTTTTATCTTCTAGTCAGTGGATAAACAAAGAATGAAAAATCACAACTCTTTCAAATAATGTAGTCCTCTTTATTTCAGTTTTTGACAAAATACCCAGAAAATTCAAAGCTCCTACACTTTACAAAAATACGTTCTCTACAAATGTCCTCTGTAGTCTGTCTGTCCTAAACAAAACACAGTGTAGTGTAGAATATCCAGTAGCAGCCTCCTTAACAATAAACCCAAACATTCTCTACGTAACGCTCCACCCGTACAACACGAGCATATAAATTAATCACAAGGTCTTAAATTAGCATTAGACAAATATACATGATTGTAGTTCATCCACAACAAAGAGGCAGATTCAATTACAAACATAGCTGTTTTTCAAGTGCCGGCGACAAAAAGCCTGAATACAACATGTCGTACACTAATAAAAAAATGTGTTTTGGTCCACATGGAAAGATACAGTCCACACCAGACTGATAGAAAACAGCAGAGCGCTAAGCACGAGAAAAGGCAACTGAGTTTCTTCAAGCCAAAGTCAACTCGACGGCATCTATCTTCTCAAGCCAAAGTGCAATTTAGCATATGAAGAAGCACCTGTGCAGAAAATAAAAGTTAAATCAGTTTGACTTTATGACTTTATACAGTTAAAAACCACAACTGGAAATGCTGGAATAGTGATTATGAAGCAAACCACATCCTGATTAAAGGTTAATTTTATGCAAACCATTTCTAAAACTTCAGTCCCCCGCACAGTCATTTGGGGATAGTCTACACATATTTTTACAGTGTCAAACAATATCTTGTGTGTGTGTGTGTGTGTGTGTGTGTGTGTGTGTGTGTGTGTGTGTGTGTGTGTGTGTATGCCTTAAAACGCAGGTGTGTTTATTGTGTTAACAGTCCAAATAAATAAGCCTTTGTGTTGATAGTCGTAGCTTCTCAAGTCAAACTTTTGTTTCCATGGCATGTCATTGAAATACCAAATCAGTCAACATTTACAGAATAGGTTTGTTTGGTTGTGCTGTCTTGAACAACTTGAATGTTTGTATGTAGTGTGTTTGTGAGTTTGTGTGTATTCCACTTTAGCTGCTCATAGCTTGAAAAAATTAAACATCTCTTTAACGTCACATTCTAAAGTCACAGTTTGAATGATGTCAGGTGACACAAGTATTGTGTAATTTCCTAAATGCTGATTTCTTGCGTACTAGCTGCAAAAAAGTCAACTGCAAAAGTTAGTAGTAGTGTGTACAATGAGTATGTAGAACAGAATTGGGGCACAGCGTACTGTGTGCGTTACCTGATGTCACACTCCCCAGCCTCCTCTGCAGCGCCTCCAGTCTGGAGATGTAGTCGGTGAGCGCTCGGTCTGGGTCATAGCTCTGCAGGTGGGAACAGGTGAGAGCTCCATGGTCTCCAGCCATATGAAACCTACAAAGCAACAGACATCAACCTTTCAGTAACACAAATGACACAATAGTTCATTAAATTTTTCTGTCAATATATATGATAACGATCATTATTTGTTTTTAGCATCTAATAGACTAATCCAGTTAGACCACTTGGGAAAAAGACTGTTCGGTTCATTGCTAATAACAGTATTTTATGTTGCACCTGTGGTGTGTGGAGGAGACAGCCGATCTGGGAGATTCACGTCCACTTCGCCCCCTGCTGCTGGAGACTCCGCCTCCTCCACCTCCTCTGTCCCTGTACATCTCCACGCTGCCCGGGTGGAGATATGGAGAGTCTCTCGCCTCTGTACCTGAGGGAGATGAATACAACTTTATTGAGCATCACTCCTAAATGTAGCAGCCAAAAAACACATGATGCATGTTTTGGTTACCTAATGTCTGTCCTGCTCCGTTCTTGTTGACACTGCAGGAGGTCGTGGAGCTCATCCCCGTCGCCTTGTGCCATCGCTTGACAAGGAAACGCATTCTGAACAGAGCGTGTGGGTTTTAGTTTTATATGACGGCATATACAGTACAGCAGTGGCCAAAACAACACAGAGCTCCAGCTGCCTACCTGGAGAGGGCGATAGAGACTCGGACGGCAGAGCGGAAGCGCATCAGGCCCCGGCGGCGCTGGTTGAGGGACTCCAGGCTGGACAGCGATGGTCGGCCGCCCATCCTGGAGAGGAGCGACAGCGTGGCTTCCTCACACTCCTGGAAGCCGCCCAGCAGTAACAGCAGATACTTTTTCTGGTAGATCAGCGCTTTACGGAAGCTTTCTGACCTCAAGTACTTCCCGTAAATCCTCTGGAGGCAAAGGAAAGGAATAAAATGATTTGCCTTGATAAATAGAAGTTGTTGCTACACTTAAGTGTCTACAAACTCCTCGGATATGAGCTGAATTACAGTGACTTATTGGCTGTTTTCAGCTGACCTTCAGTGCAGCATTGTCAGCCTCAGGTCCAGTGATCTCTCGCAGGGTGTCGTTCCTGATCTCCCCCCTGAGTCGCGCCACCTGGGCCTGGGCCAGATGTAACGCTTTCTCCAGGCGGACCTTCTCTCTTGTCCAAGCCTCCCGCTCCTGGGAAAGCAGCATACCTGACGAGTCCGCCTTGGAAACTCCTCTCCTGCTGCTGAACTGCAGGACGAAATGAAAAAATGGAATTTAGTCAAAGTCTTCTGCATGCAAGTCCAAAACAAACAGAAGTTAATCTCCAAGCTATATGAGGCACTTCTAGTATCCTATTTTATCTTACAGTTTTGGCTGCCACATCTCTGGCACACCTCTGGTGCACAATAAGACTGACTGATTGATTTCTCGTTGTGTACTCACACTGTCGCCTGATCCCAGTCCAGCCTGCCGGTAGCGTCGGAGCTCTTCCTCCAATCGGAGCGTGTGGTTCCGCAGGTCATTCTTCTCTTCGGTCAGACGGCTGACAAAACCTGTCAGCTCGGCGTTCTGCCTCAGCAGCCGCTCCATCAGGGACTTGGAGGAGCTGGAGGAGCCTCCTGCCAGCAGGGAGACGCTCTGCAGGAAACAAACCGTCACAGCACTCACAACCATGTGTGGTTCATGTTCGGAGCTCAACAGACAGCAGACATTCGGAAAAATAAACAAACAGCTTTGGCATGAATTTGGTCCATATTTTGGCTTTCTATATCTTCCATTCAAATCAAGTTAACCCATCAAACCAAACCGTTTCTGACCTCGGGGACGGAGGGTAGACCTGGGGACTGCTGCAGCATAGTGATGACCTCATCAACATTGGACTGCACCCAGGATAACTCTTCACTGTCGACCTCTGCCGTCAGCCTGTGCACAACATGTACAAACGACAAGCAATCAGTTCATTCCCAGAAGGCGATATCAGACGAATCCTGCATATCATGATACGTGTATGGCTTCTGTAGTCATGTGATGTAATCAGTCGCTGTAATTACCTGCCAGTAGTCTTGCTCGCCATGCCGCGGATCTTCGAGGAAACGAGGTGGAGTTTGCCCAGGATCTTATCGACTGTGCGCCAAGGACCGTGGTGTTGTCCGCTGGTGCGGCCGGTTGGAGAGACCTCCAGGTGGGGCGACGTGCTGGAGCTCGCTGACTGAGCATTTCCACTCTTCTGCTGGAGCACCCAGTCTTTGGTGCGGTCTGTGGACTCACTGTGCCAGGCAGCCTGCAGTTTAGATAATAACAACAGCGTTCATGCTTTAGATGAAACTAAATGAAAAAAATGCACAAAAAAGCTGCCAAAATTTAAGATTGACTAAAAACTGGCTAAAAAAGTCAGGATTTGTAAAGAGTGCGTGACTAGTAGTTGATACTCACAGTACGGCCATCGGCCTGCAGGGGTCCGCTCCCCTCCCTCCCTCCTCTCTGCTCTCTAAACTGGTTCAACCTCTCCTCCAGTCTCTCCTTCTCTTCCTCTAGCCTCTTCCGAGTCTCCACCTCTCTCTCCAGCTGCTCCTGGGTCTCAGACATTTGTGCTTCCAGCCTCTCCAGCTGGGCCTGAGCCTCCAGCAGCGCCTCCTGGTCCCTTCTTGACCTCTGACTCCCCAAAGTCAGCTCCTCCTCTTTTCGTACCACCTCAAGCTTCTGGGCCTCCACCTGACTGAGGAGATGCACCACCTGTGGAGGACAAATACAGACTTAAGATAAAAATTATTTTACTGATGAGGACAGATGTTAGCCATTGAAAGATAGTGTTTCCCAGAAAGTTTGTTGTTAGTGCACAATCAAAGTTTAGAGGAGTTTCAGTAGTAAGAGGGTGAAACAGTAACACTAACAAAATCCCACCTGTGCATGCTTGTCATCCAGCTCCTTCTGCAGTCTTTCCAGCAGACTCCCTTCCTCCTCCAGGCTCCTCCTATCCTCCTCAACCCGCTGCTCACTGGAGGGACCGCTGTCTGAGGAGACACCCGTCCGGAGCTCCCTCTCCCTCCCCAGCGCGGTGCTCATCTCCAGGGCCTTGGCTCGCTCTGTCTCCAGCTGGACCTGGAGCTCCTGGAGGCGTCTGTGGAGGCTCAGGTGCTCCTGTTCGGCCTGCTGGGAGAGCTGGGACGAGGCCTGGCGCTCCTGATCCAGGGTCAGGGTCAGCTGGGCCATGCGGCTCTTCTGCTCCTCCAGAGTGAGCTGCAGGTCCTTGGAGGAAAATGGAAACACATTTGTTTTTGACTGTAATTTTTAGCGTGTCTCCATTGCAAAAACCTCAGTAATTACTGCATTCACCATCTATCTGAAGCTAATCTGTAGCCCCATCCCACGTTAGGCTTTTAAATTAGGTTAAAAAAAACTCTAAATACCTCCAGTTCTTCTCGTTTACTCTCCTCGTTCCTCCCTGTTCGACACCTCTCCTTCTCCATGGCCCACTGAAGATCTCTGCTTCTCTTCCTCTCCTCCGTCAGCTGGTCAGTCAGTGTGTCCACCTCAGCAGCCTTCTGCGATACCTCTGCCCTGTTGACAGAGATAATGTTAATGAGATGAGAGATAATGAAGATTTTTGGTAGTACAGAATGTTGTTGGGTTTGTTGAATTTCAAATTAAACATGACGGGAGGTAAATGTTTGCTGATGCAAAGGTTAAAGCAAGATTAAAGGGTTAAGAAAGAAGGTAATTTGTGACAGAGTACTTGAAACTTCTCAGGATTTCTAGATTCTACTATACTACTGTAGGGGGGCAATATTCAAGCCTTTAAATGTTTCCGTGCAACATGATCAAGTCTTTGATCACTAGAATATCAGCCTTAGTAAAGAATTTTTACTCTAGTAGTCAATGAAATGTGTCCCGGTGTGTTGGATACACGTCTGTGAACAAACACCATGTCTAACCTGAGTGTGTCCAGCTCTTTCAGGTGTTTGTGCTGAGCCTTGAGCGTCGTCTCCAGCTCCAGTTTAGTCTGGGACAGTTCACCCTTCAGCTCCTCCACCAGCAGCCTGCCGGCCTCCACAGCTCCATCAGCTCCTCCTCCCTCCCTCTGCTCCTTCAAGCTACATTCACCGCCCAGTGACACAGCAGGCTGGCCACCTAAAGGACAACATAATAATAATGTTGAACACATTACAGCAGTAAGCAAATACGGAAATGTTTGAAGAACATCTCCAGCAGAGTGGGAGTAGGTTTCAAGGGAATTTTTAAACCTTGATGAATTTGCTCCAGCTGACCACGGAGCTGATGAATCTCAGAGACGAGACTGGACCTGTCGGCAGTGTGGAGCGAACCCATCGCCTCCCTGTGCTGAGTGTCCTGCATCAGGATCACAAACACAACGGGTTATAGACCAGGACACATGATGATCAAAGGAGAGGAAAGACAAGAGAAAGTTGTTCCTGTCCACTAATGCACATTAGGAAGCATTACATTAGAGATTCAGCTGTTATCTCTGACCTGTTCAGCCAGCCTGCGCTCCAGCTGATTGAGGTGGATGATGGCATCACTGGTGTCCAGCAGGTCCAGCTGGCTGTAGAGGGCGCTCTTCAACACGCTGCGCTCCCTCATAAACACCTGTCGCACAGCATTCAGCAGCTCCACACGCCAGTCCACACCGCCTGACGTCTGCAGCAAGTCACAGACACACAGATAAAGACACGACGACACATACAGCTGAGGACTTGTGGAGCTCCGCCAAACTGTTCAGTGAAGACTCTTCCTCCCTCCCCTACCTGTGTTTGTCTGTGGGTCTGCATCTGGGTGATGAGGCCTTTGAGAGACTCCACGGTTGCCAGTAAGGCGTCCCTCTCCTTCACCCAGCCTTGGACGGTGAACTGGCTGCCCGGCTCACCTTCAGAGAGAGGGAGCTCCGACAGAGAGAGCACCTGCATGCCCTCCTGGTGCACCTCACGCAGCAACGTCTAAACACACAAATGGCACAGAGAAATGTTGCTGAGTTATCCACCGTTCTGCTCTAGTTCTAGTTTCATCACTGTAATAGTTAAATATCCCAGTCACAATGCAGTATTATCATGTTCTGCTGAGCTCTAGGACAGCATTTATAATAAGTGGAGGTTGTACCTTGATCCGGTCAGGCAGTGGGTCGTCAGTCTCTCTCCTGGCGCCCTCTGGAGTCGTCCTGAACTCCTGCTGCAAGCTCGGGAGGTCAAAACCAGTCCGCTGGCTGTAGTCTGAGCTGCTGTCTGCAAGAGGACAAACATTTTCTTGAAAAAAATCACTGAAAATGGTAAAGAACAACACAGTATATTAAAGTCTGCCATGGCGAACGATTTTAAGTTTTGGAAAGTGCTATTTGTGGAGTAAAAAACAAAATCCCCCTGAACTCTACCACTGCAAAAGTAACAGCCGAAACACACAGAGGCAGAACAGCTGAGCAGTGCCTTCTCAGGACTGCGTTGTTTATAGCACTCAGGTTATTTCTATACGTTGTTTATTAAGCAAAAATCTGAAAAACCCATGAAGAATGCTGCAGAAACACACTTAATCACTGTCAAAAACAATGATAACACAGAGGAGTGGCCCTTGCTTGTGATTGTGCTGTATAAGTGTCTTGTGTCTTACCGCTTGTGTAGCCGTCTTTGAACTGTGTAGGACGGTCTTGTCTTGATGAAGGGGCCTAGAAAAGATTAAACATGGTTCAGATCCTCAGTATGTAGTATAGACTGTATAGGATTATATACTGTGTAGTATTAGCATGTAGTATATGATACATAGGATTAGCATAGTAAATGATGCATAGGATTAGCATGTAGTGCAAACTGTATAGGATTAGCATGTAGTGCAAACTGTATAGGATTAGCATGTAGTGTAAACTGTATAGGATTAGGATGTAGTATAGGCTGCATAGGATTAGCATGTAGTGCAAACTGTATAGGATTAGCATGTAGTATATGCTGTATAGGATTAGCATGTAGAATATACTGTATAGGATTAGCATGCAGTATATGATGTATAGGATTAGCATGTAGTATATACTGTATAGGATTAGTATGTAGTATATGCTGTATAGGATTAGTATGTAGCATGGATGTGGACACAGTTACTGTTTCCAGGCCTCACCTCTGTAGAGCGCAGTTTGTCAATGACAGCTTTGAGGGCTTTACACTCGTCCTCCATAGCCTGCGTGTCCCTTCGAAGGCTCTCGCTCTCTGAAATGTGCCGAGCCTCCATGTCCAGGATCTCTGCTGCGTGGAGCTCCTGCATCTGTACAATCTTCTCCTGGAACTCTCCGATCACCTCCTCCATCTCGTCTTTGGCTGGAGACTCGCTTTCGGGGCCGAGGTCAGACATTTGGAGAGGTTCGGTCTGCGTGAACGAGTGCGTGACAGCCACGTGTTGCTGCTCGGAGCTGCTGTTCAGCCGAGCGCTGTGAGATTTGTTGGAGGACTGGCTGGAAGTGGCAGAGTTTTTCCTGGAGAGAGATGGTTTATCTTTGGCACTGCTTCCCTTGCCAGCCAGTTGTTTGCCTCCTTTCCTTTTAGGCTGGGTGGTGGTGGAGGAAGAAGCAGAGGATTGAGGCAGAGGAGATGGAGAGGGGGAGGGGGAGGGAGAAGGAGACGGAGGACCAGAATCTGCCGTCTTCATCAAGGCTGTTCGCACCTCGTGGAGCTCCTCTTTGAGTTTAGAAATGGAGAGCTCACGGGAGTGGAGTTCATCCTGCAGTTTCTCATTGTGCTGTCTGTAGCTGCTGAGTTCTTCTTTGGTGGTATCAACATTCTGTCTCACCTCCTGGAGCTCCCCTTTGAGTTTAGAAATGGAGACTTCACGGACTTGGAGATCCTCCTGAAGTTTCTCATTATGCTGCCTGTAGCTGTTGAGTTCTTCTTTGGTGGAAGCCGCATCGTTTCTGACCTCCTGGAGAAGCTCTGCCGTGTTGGCTCTGTCTTCTTCTGCTTTTATCTAGAGGATGATTGGGTATGAGGTCAAATACTATACATACAACCAGGTATCACGAGAGAATACAGTGTGTTAGAGAAATATAAATACACCTATAATAATGTACAGCATATTTCAGTGCAAGTTAAAACGACTTACTTGAAGTTCTCCTTTAAGGTGAGCAATGGTCATTTCCCGCTCCTTTAAAAACATAATTGTAGGTGATTAAAATGTGTATAAATAAAAACTTACACACATATATATGATTACTGGACTAATATCTAACCTCAATACAGATGAAATAAGAGTTGACACACTAAGAAATACTTTAACATTTTGGGAAACATGCTTTTTGCTTTCTTGTCAAGAGTTAGATGAGGAGATTCTAACAGCTTGCTTGGCTCTGTCTGAACTAACAAAATCCACCTACCAGCATCTCTAAAACATCTTATATCATGTTTGTTTATCAGTTCAAAGTAACAAAGTGAAAAAAGTCAAGTTGTGATTGTGGTTTGAAAATAATGTGTAAATTAGGGAGATTTAGAGGCGCTGGTAATCTCCTCACACCAGAGCTATCAATTTCAAATCAAGTGTAAAATTACAACATTTTCATAGAAAAAAGGTAAAAACATAAAGGAATTTATGTTTTGCAGTGCTGAGGTTTCTGCAGACGACTATCACTGAGCTCAGCACACAAGACGGAATATGACTGTAAAGACTTTAAATGTCTGAACCTGCAGCAGCTCCTGCAGCTTCTCCAAGCTCTCCCTGCAGCTGTTCAGCTCCTCTTTGATGGCAGATGCCTCGCTACGAGCCTCCATTAATTCCTCTTGAAGCTCAGACACTTTGGTCTCCTCGCTGCCTCCAGATGACACCTAAAGAGACAAAGTTTAAATATCAAACAAGAAAAGACTCAGTTTATAAAAAAAATGCAAACTGCGTAGGATCACCTTTTTATTCCTACCTTTTCAAGTTGGTCCTGCAGTTTCTGCATCGTAACTGTTTTTTCCTGGAAAGCAAAGCGTGTCGGTCACTCACCAAACATTAGAAATACTCTCAGAAGACATATGAACACTAAGAGGCAGTAACATACTTGGAGCTCCTCCTGGAGTCTGCTGCAGCTCTCCTTGTAGCCGTCCAGCTGCTCTTTGGTGGCCGAGGCCTCGTCTCTGACCTCCTGCAACTCCTGAAGAACATCTGTAACAGCAAGCTGCTCACCAGCAGAGGAGGCCTGGTAAGAAGGTCACAAAGATGCAAACATATCATAGCTGTATCGGGCCAGGGATGATACCACACAGCCTGAGACATGATTACAATGACTTGACTCCTTCATCACTTATTGGTCAATTCTTACCCCGACAGCTGGCGGTGTCCTCTGGTGAGTCCTGGCCTTCATCTGACTGAGCAGATCCATGAGCACAGACAGCCTCTTCTCATACTCCAGCACCTCCTCCTCAGAGCTGGAGAGCAGCTGCTTCTGGAGCTCCTGGTCTTTCTGCATCCCACTGAGTCCCACCTCCAGCTCCCGAAGCCTCTGGGTCAGATGGACCACCTTCCCTGTGGGAACTTGTCTCGCTTGACCAATTCCACTGAAGTCCATTTGAGGAATACCAAAGTTGCCGAAGTCATAGACGTGTGCCTCAGCGTGTCTCTGCTGGTCCTGGTTTTCTTTGGAGCCTTGTGACTGCTGTTGCTGGAAGGCCTCCAGTGTAGCCTGATTGACGAGCACCGCAGCCACTTTCTCCCTCAGGTTTGTCTCCAGATCAGAGACCTTCTGCTGGAGACCATCCGCTTTGCTTTGTGTTTGCTCCACGAGGAGGCGACAGCGTCTCAACTCGCCGTCCTTTTCGTCGACCACGTCCTCAAGCTCCCGGATGCGGCAGCCCAACTCTTCCACTCTGGAAGTT
>JAPZEA010000008.1:10214814-10227886 GCA_029783685.1 Heniochus monoceros
AAGAAAGTCAAGACATATAACTGTAATCAGTGTACTACAGAGTGGATTGTCTCATTTCCTCCTGACTTCCACTGTACCCCGGTGTTCATCCTGACCTCAATCACACACACCTGCACATGTTTCTGTTGTAAAGATTTGGTCAAAGGGGATGTGTGTATTTGCTGAAGCTGTCCAAGCATCAGCTTAAGGATTCATTGACCATACGAAATTGGGTCAGTGAACTTCCGTGTTGCTATCAAGGGGCCTTTGTGGATGTCTTAACTTGACTTTTTTCAAACACCTTGGCCACTTACAGTTGAGCAGCACAGAATGAAAGCCCCGGCTATTCTTGCATTCATGAGGGAAAATGAAAGCATTTTCTTCTGTGATGTTTTTCATTTTAGGTAGTTTTGTGGTCAAATTGTACTTTTTTTTATTTCAGTTGACATTTTTTATAACAGTTTTAGTGTCCATCCTCATTTTCATTCACATGAATAACACTGGCTGTGATGTTTAGTGGAACCTACATTGGCCACTTTATTAGGTACATCTACACAATCTACTGCTATCCAGCACAACAGCTCTGCCACATAGTCCACCCTTACGACCCTTTTTAGGTTGTAGTCAGTGGTGATATTGTACTGGACTTCTTCCTCCCTCATGTTTGTTAATGGGTTGGACAAAACATTGGAAAAGCCTCTCAATATAATGCAGTCCATATCAATGCCAATGCAAACTCTACCCTCAGTGATAAACATATGCTTAAATAAATACCTTTCTGGCACTGTCAGACATTAGTGTTTGTGAAAGGTAGCAGGTAGAATGCTGCAGCACCGGCTCCCCTTCAGGACAAATAAAGGTGAAAGTGAAGTGAATTCACGGCTTAGCTGTTGTTTTTGATCACATTATATTTCACAGGTGTGGCTAAGTGTACCAAAGTGTATCTCAGGTTGCCCTTAATCCTGCTTTTTTTTGTGATTAATCAATATTGCCATCCTGCATGTACTGTGTATCTTCCCAAGAAGACAGAAATGTTCCCAACCGCCGTCTTATTTTTAATCCTCTTGATCGAATGCATGGGTGATCCCCTGATTGCTCACCTGCAGCGGCTGTCAGTCTAGCAGGTGAACATTCATTTGGACTATTATAAAGCCGCTACTTTTATCTCAAAGACTGGGGTCCTAGAAACAGTGAGAGGCACTCTTTCTCTGTGTGCGTGCTGCATTTGTGGCAGCGACTGCATCTGTATGCATGGAGCTGATGAACCAGCGGTCTGTGGGAGACAGTGTGTGGAGGAGTGTAGTGTTGTATCCCAGTCAGCCACATATTAGTGGACCTGTCACTTAGTAAACAGTAACTTAAACTCATTTCCATTCTGAGTTAGGAAGTGTAGAGAGAACTCCTAAGTGCATTAGAGTCACTCGCAATTTAGGTCCACTTTGTCTCTCAGGCGAGGGTGGGTGGGTGGGTGGAGGGCGGGGTGGAGAAAAGGTAGCAGAGGGAGCAATTAAGCAGCAATCTGTAATCAAAATGACTCCTGAAGCCATTCCCTAATTTCAGATCATGTCCTATCCTCACCAGGCAAGAAAAAACACTTTGCTTGTTTGACTGTCTGTTAATTGTTCTCCGTTATATTTTGCCGTATTCTTGTTAAATGGTGTTCCCTGTTTGTCACACATAAAGTACGAGCACAATCATGTCACTCAATAAGGAAAGCAGTTTTTTTATCTTATACAGGTTATGATTGACATGTGATCACGTGACATGTAATCCACCGTTCAAGATCTGCCTTCACCTGAACAAGACCCAAGTGTAGAACGGACATTACGACCATTATCATAGCAAACATGCTCGCAGGTCTTTTGCCTTTGTTTTTATTGTTTCACTCTTTTCTTGTTTAATATGATGTTAAGGTCTGGCATGCCTTTTGATGTTGTTGCGAGCCCGCTGGGCATTCTTCCTGAGGCAATGCACACTTCACCTCTTAATAGCGATTGATTTTCAAAGGCGTGGTTTATAGTCGGCCACAGAAGGTCGTCGACTCCTGCTGCTCGATATCCCCTATAGACTAGAACTTGACACAACCGTGACATCTGGCGTTACCTAATGTCATGCACGTTAACCTGTTTCTGTCACCTCCAGTCAATACGTTGTACATACAGGCGACACATCTGGGAGCTGACAGCTCATGACTAAAGCAAATAGAAGTATTCCTGCGAGGGCAGGCCTGTAATTGTTTCACACTGTGCATACTGTATTCCCCTGTTCCGTGTTCTGCTCCATCTATGGTGGCAGACTGATTTATTTACTGTGTGTGTGAGTGAATGTCTTTGCTCGTGTGTGCACAAGAAGTACAGAGGCTGGAAAAGAGCTGTTTCACTTGTTTTGTGCATTTGAAAGAGATAAAACACGACTCTTAAGTCCATGTCAGTAAAGCCCTCGCCAACACCATCCCTGCAACAAGTAAACATCCAGATAAGAGACTTTTAATGGAACAAAGTGCCTTTGTCTTACATCTTACATCTTAAAATGTCATCCCCAGTGATCACTTCTCTCACCGCCATTCTTCTGCTTTTCAAGTCCACTTCCTGCTTCCTCCTCGGGCTTCTCGCTGCCTCCACACGCCCCATCATCAAAGATCTGGAACTTTCCTCCACTGATGCCAGCACACAGGACAGTCCTCCGCTTCACGCCACGACCACAGGTTGTGTTACACTGGAGACAAAAACAGAAATTTATTGTTATTCAGTTCTGACTTTGTTGATTCTCTTCAAGACAGCTGAAGGGACCTTCTGCATTTCAGAGTTTCTTCACACAGACAGCAAAGCGTTTTCTTGCTGATATGGAAAAGTGTAACCACCAACAACCATCTATGACAGTTTAATTTCAGACTTTATGACGTCCACAAAATGCTTGTTTTGTCCAACAAGCACAATTCAATTTATAAAACAGAGAAAAGAAGCAAATCCTCATATTTCAGATGTTGGATCGTAAGAATGTTCAACAAAAAAATGATCTAACAAGTAATCAGTTGTCAAAGTATTTTCTGTGAATCAACAAATCAAATAATTGATTGTTTCCAGTCTACTGATAAACAGTTAAACAGTTAATTTCAACGCTGTGAAGCGGCCTCACCCTCTCCCAGTCTTGGCTCAGCCAGTGTGGAGCACAGTCTCTCTCCCCACACGGGTGGATGGCCAGCGGCTTGTTCTCCGCAGAGCACTGGTTCTCAGGAACCACGCGACCCTCCGGAGCCTTGCAGTACACATGACGCACCATCTTCCCCTGGCCACACGACCCCGAGCACTGCAACAACGAGGGCCAGAGGTAAAACAGGATGATCCCGTAGTCGTCACCATGTCCTTCAGCCAAGTTTGGTCATGAAGCTCACAGTCAAACACTGTCACATGAAGTCAGGTCAGGTTGCCTCACGTCATATTAAACAACAAGGAAGCATCACATGAAGTGAAGTGGCACCATGTCGCATCACATCATGTCAGAGGAAAAGAAAAATCACATCATGTCATGTCACATCGGATAAAATCACGTCACTCTGAGCCAACACACGTTACCAGAGTTGATTATTTACTGCAGTTAAAGCACCTATTCGTGTTCTGTGGGTTATTTGGATGTTTTTAGGGAATAGAAAAGAAACACTTTTTATAGAATATTGATGTTCAGTTCCTCATGTCAAACATTTAGACCTATGACCCTATCAGTTAGCTTTGTATTTATTAATGAACACATCGACCTGCTCATGATGATGGTTTCAAAGTGAAACCAAAAGCTTGAAACACCCAAAATACCTCTCTCCTTTTTGGAATTACTCTACTTTTGTACATTACAAATATCAGTGGATCTTGTGCTTACCACAAACTAAATTCCATTCAGCTCCATTGAACTGGGTTGTGGCAGAAATCTCATCAAAAAGGGCAAAAGACAAATAAAACCAAAATATACTGCATGGATAGATACGAGAAGCAAGAATGAAGCGTGACTTGAAATTTCTTTTCTTTTCTTATATAATTTGGGAGAACCAATTAAAATCAACTATCAAGCAATCAATTAAAAGTAAAATAAAACTGATGCATACGTTACTCAAAGGAGTCCCAACGTGCTCATACAGATACAATCTTTCATTTTGTTTATCTTTGAGGATGTTGGTAGTTGTGTTGCCTGATCCACTGAATTTACTGCATATGAGAGGATCATAATATTACAAACACCTTCTGATTTACTGGGGGCTGTTTCATTGGTTCTGCTGGATTGCACACATGCACATAATAGATAGATAGATAGATAGAGAGATATACTTTATTGATCCCGAGCTGGGAAATTGCCTTTCAGTTACATCCCGTCCAAGAACATAAAAAAGACAGTGACACATAACAGGGGGAGGACAGGAGCGGGAGAACTGTGGGTCACCATCTCATTACTGTGTGTCCAATTCTGATTTGATTTAATTGTTATTTTCTTTCACTTCTGTCGCTTTATTTCATTGATTTAACTCTCTATGTTGGAAGACGGCTTTTCCATTCTTGATCCCATTGACCAAGCTCTGATTGGTCACCGTTGGGCATCAGGTTAACCAGTTCAGTGTTTGATAAAGTAGAGTAGTGAAATCCAAGGTCCGTTGTCAAAATCACACTGTATAAATCACAGTGGTTGTCACAAATACATCAGTTCCACCCTTCTCGTTTCCTATTTGTTTTCAATATGTACTGAATTAAATCTACTCTGATTTGATTACAATGAACAGGGTCTTGAGGTTTGTGTTGTAATGCACAGCTATTTTGGGGCTCCTGGCATGAAAATGTTTGACCTAGTTGAAGCAGCTTTCTTTTGTCTTGTTCTATTCCTCATTCAGTCATAACACTTCTTGCTGCCAAAGAACGTGCTCTGGTGTCCAAGTCTCCATTTAAGTCCGCTTATGTTAGCTTAGCATGCGTTTCATCATGTCTAAGGATAGAGCATAGTTGCTCTTTGGCTTTCCGAAGCACAATAACGGCTCCTCTTGGCAGTGTTGTTTTTTATGGATCGAAAAGTGATCCATAAAAAAGCTCCAAACAGCGATCTGCAGGTCTGCAGGCACTTAAGACTCTGGCTCCTGACTGAAAACACCTAAAGCATTACAGCACTTTGCACAGCAAGCCTACCAAACATGTGAACAGGAACTGGGAGTTGTGAGCAGTCTGGGAGCTTTAACACAGACCCTGTGTTTGCCCTCTAAATGCAAACTGGCTGTTTGTATTTACGTGCCTAACTGCATATGTACACGTATACATACACATACACACATATGTATATGTAACTGGTTTTGTCTGACCTACATAAAATGGGAAATGTGCCATTTTTGCCCGATAAATTAAACGATTGCAGCTGATCTTTAATTTCCTGTCAATCAACTTATTGATTATTTGACCATGGTTTCTATAGATGTGTGAAGCTAAATTTGTATAGCAGCCTCATCTAAATTATTGACATCTCATTTGATTTAAAATTCTTCATACCGCAGCATCTATGACCAGTCCACCTCTTGTGGTTTCTGGATCTTTTTCTCAGTCCATGCCATCAGATGAGTCAGCGACTCCCTGTGCAGCAGTTCATTAGACCTCTTCTCTGCCCACTTCACACATTTAATATGACACTGATCCAGTTCCAGAGCTTAGAGGGAACATTAATGTTGCTCTGACCAAAGCTGCCGCAGTGTGCAGGTGTTCGGGGTCTGATATTGTGAAGTCAGCAGGTTTCTATCGTGTTTCTATCACACAATGAAAAGACAAAATAAATGAAATGTGTGTGTGTGTGTGTGTGTGTGTGTGTGTATAGGCGGGCACTGTGAGCTCCTGTTTCTTTCTTTGTGTCCACCTCTTATTCTGTGTGTGTGTGTTTGGGGAGGCCCCCCCCCCCTTGTTTCATTCTATCCCACATTCCAATGACAAGATGTCATTCCTTAGTGGAATGGGGTGGGGGTTCATTATATTGTGAACCCCCACCCTGTAATAAATGTGTGTATGCTGTGGGGAGAGCACTTTGTCTGTGTGTGTTTGTTTGAATGTCTTACAAGCCTGAATCTCTACTCCCTTTGGACTTACATTTCAAGCCTGTTATCTTTAAATTCTTTTTTATTTGCAACAACATGGTCGGTGCCTTAAACCTTTAGCATACCAGAATGTCGCCCTCCTATTGGATCTTCTCTGGATGATGGTTACATTTTTTCTTACTTTACTTCACTTTGTTCCACCATGGTGCCTAGTGCTTTTCCTGGATAGACTGACCACAAAAAGAAAACACAAAATATTTTATTATAAGTTGAATCACTGTCACATTTTGTCAGTTGTCAATCAGTTTGCTGAAAATATTGTGGATTATCAGAGCTACAAGTGCAACTAACCTGACACGCCAGATGGTTTGTTGCACAGAACCATCTGATTGGAAAAGGGCCGGCACTCTCAGAAGTCTCTTGGCAGGTGATTGGATGAACCATCTGTCTATCACCGCCACTCCGATCAAGCAGATCAACGAAACATATGACTTAGTAGGAGAGTGAAACTCTTGGCGAGGCCAGTTGGGAGACAAACCTTCACTGCTGTTCTTTGCTCTTCCTCCAATGAAGAAATACTCTCCTGCTCTGATATAACCGATGCTTTAGCAGCGTCTACGCTAACCTCTGTAGGAGCCGCCATGTTGTTTTCAAACGTGGGACACACTCTCCTGCAGCCGCCAGTAGTTCCTCATAGGATGCTGATTGGTCTGAAGGCTGTCATAAGGCCACAAAAACCAAAAGATGGGGTCTTGTGTCTTGAGTCCAGCTACAAGGTAGAAGTTCAACACCCACCAACGCACGGTTCTTCTTTTATAATCAGACCTTTTTTGTATTATGAGAGTTCAAGTAAAATCAGCTGATGCTCAAGGTACAAAAAAGCCCAACAGAAATGGTTTTGGGTTTATCAGGTTCACTTCTGTCTGCAAATAGAACTGAAGAAGAGTGAGACAGAAAGAACAAAGTGTCGTATTGACGAGCTCTGGCTGCGTTTGTCGCCTTCCTTCTGTTGCTCGCCCTCCCGTTCTGTCTCTCTCTGGTTCTCCCCTTCTCCCTCCATCCTCCATGACCTCAACTAAAGCCTCTTGGGTGGCTTGAAAGAGGAGAGACAGACAGAGACGGAGAGAGAGGGAGCAAAGAGAGAGAAGAGATGGGATTTTTCCCTCTCATTTTTTTCCTCTCTGGTCTATTATTAGCAGCAGAGCAGCCGAGTGTCATCTGCTGAGCCATAAGTAGAGCAGAAATGAGTGGGGACTGTGTGTGGCTGCATGTGTCCAAGTGAATATATATATATATGTGTGTGTGTGTGTGTCAGAGGCTGATGTTTCTGTGTGTGTATGTGAGTGTGTGTGTGTGTGTGTGCGTGTGCGTGCCTTTGTTTGGGTTATAATATAATTCACTTTGTGTCCTTTGCTGTTACTATATCTCAGTAACACAAATTACTCTTACCTCTCATTAGTCCATGTTGGTGTCCAAACTTTGTGTGTCCATCTCATTATGTGTGTGTTTGTGTGTGTGTGTGTGCGCGTGTGTGCGTGTGTGTGGGCAGGACAAAGGGACATTATGCAGGACTCTCACTCGTTTTTCTCTCTGTTTTGTTGTGGTGCTGTTGGCTAAAAAGGCCCAGCAGTGAAACGTTCAACAGCCTCAGGAAAAAGAATAAAATATGGAATATTGGAATCAGCCAGAAAAAAAACATTTATTTATGGAGAAGGTAGAGCCTGTTTGTGCCTGAAAAATCTAATTCAGAAACATCATTAATGCTTTGATGCAAGTAGCCTACATCAAAAATGAGAAAACTCAAGTTATTGCAGCTCTACCCAATATACGGCGTGAGGTTTTCTTAAACCTTTATCAATTTAAATGTGTTGTTTATCAAATAAAGGTTAAGTTTAGGGTTAAAATGTTAGATCATGCTAACAGCTATTATATACTGGTTGTCCATCCAAAACCATATTTGCAAAATTGAATGAACCTTTTCAAAACAGGTTATTTAGTGAACCAGCTGCATCCACAAAGAACTTTCTTCAAAGAGGTTTTTGCAGAGGTTCTACAGGGCGCTTCCTTTGTGTAAGTTAAAATCCTGAAGATTTTCATTAATTAAAACCCTGTTTTTTATTAATGTAAATGTATGAATATGTATTTTCATTCACAATTATCTCTCAATGATGTAGTTTTCGTCGTTAGTGGTAGAGTACATCATTCCTGTGCTGCTCTCAAATCGCCTACCAAGTATGTGGGATTCACAGGAAAACAAAGCATGTGTATAATTCAGTGTTCCTGTTTCTAATTTTATCTACTGAATATGAACCTCACTTTTTACTTTGCACATGCCTACAGTTGTATCAGAGCTGTATCAATCTACTAGCTGATGCAAACCTGCCGATTACTGATTTACTTCTTTATAAAAACACAAGTTTGTTTGGCTGCACTGTAAACATACACACCAGCAATTAATCTGAATTATTGCTGACAAAGTAGCTGCTCCTGGAGGGTTGGCTGTTACCACCAATAACCACAGGTGTCACTAAGTAACAGGATTTTAATGAAATATGCAACAATATTGTTACTTTAGCTGCCCTTGTTTTTGATGTCAGAGCTATTTTTCTTTTTTTTTTTTGTGGTAGCATGCTTTTGTTTTCCAGGATTGTGTTGTTTAGGTTTTTATGTTGGATATCTTGTGCTTTTTTGTGTTTATTTTTTTTTTTTTACAATCTTAAAGAACTGTTTACAGAAAATGTTCTTTAAATGCTCTTCCTCCAAACCAAAAACGGTTCTTCTATAGTATGGCCTCAATTTTGTTAGCGCCGTTATTTTTCTGTGTGTGACAGATCAACCCAGCGACTTACTGTATACAAGCAGTCAGTCACAACTAAAAAAACTGATTACACACCACAAGAGCCAGACATAAAAACAGTCAATAATATGAGACAAATGTGCAAGGCCAGAGGAAAGTGAGACAGCTGAAGAAACAGTGACAGCTCCAACTGAGTCAGCACTGAACAAACACTGGTGACGACTGTGCCAAACAGAATTTTTGTTTGCAGCATGAAAACACTTTTACACCTAGTTTTTAATCGGCAGAGGGATGGAGCTTAAAACTGCACAACCTGGACTGTTTCTGGAAGGACGCGTTGCTGTTTTTGTTTTGTTTTACTGATGTCATTTTTCAGTGTTTAGAAAACACATTTGAAGTTCTATTAACCTCCATTAAATTGAAGTGGCAGAAGAAATCTCAATGCACAAGCACAGTTATTGTTGTTATTTGGTTGAACAGACCTTTTAATACAGGTCAGCCTGTATTATGCGCCTTCAAATTTGCTGTATTTATTCTTAGACTCTGTCTGATTTTATTGTTGATAGCCTGGATATTTATTTTATTGCATCGTTCTTGATATTTGTCAGTATGTAATATTACACGTCTTCCTTTTCATAATGTTAGACAAACTAAACTATAAAGAAACAAAATCTCATCCTGATATGGAGCCACGCAGACAGTTTTTTGTAGATAGCTTTAATTTGTCCAGGTTTCGAGATATCTACCTCTGAGACTTCTGCCTTCACTTCAGTACAGAGGAGGCAGATTCAATTCCATTTGGTGGTCACACCTTTGAAAAATTATATTTAAAAGTTCAACAGCAACATCTTTTTCCTTGTTGCTCTGGATAATCCACAAAACAAGCTGTGAACATTTTTCATTTGGACTAATTTGTTGGAATAAAGAGGTGGCAATTTTTTCAATGCTGTGAGGCCCACAAACAAAATTCCATTCACCTCCATTGTATTTTGGTAGCAACAGACAGCCGACAATCCTGGACAAATTAAAGCAGAGTTGCCAGCTTTAATTTTGGTTTAAACACAGCTGTTGGAGATGCACCATTTCTGCGGGACGGCACCAACATCTCACTGTGTAAAGCCTAAAATTGTCAAAAGAGTACAAAGAAAAAGGCCGAGCCATCACCTCATGACATCTGCCTTTCACTTGGTTCGTCCTCCCTCTCTCTTCCTCTGTCTCGCTCTCCGTCTCCTCGTCTCACCCCGTCTCTCTCCCTTCTCTATTGCTCACCTCCCGTTTTTTCCGCCCCCCTCAGGCCAAACTGCAGCTATCAGATTTCTCTCTGCTTGGTTCTTTTCAATTAGACTTGCTCGCTTCCCCCAGCCCTCAGTGTGTGTTTGTGTGTATGTGAATCTGTGTGTGTTTCTGTATTCAGTGTGTATGTGTCTGTGTGCGACACCTTAGGAAAAGACACCATGGTGAATTCTATTAAGAAGCCGCTCATTTTCCGACACTCGAAACGCAGCCAGTGTCCGCCCACTCCTCCTCTCCTCTCTTCTCTTCTCTTCTCTTCTCTTCTCTTCTCTTCTCTTCTCTCTCTCTGACTCACTCTATTAGGGAAGATGAGAGCATCACTGGTGACAGCTGATTGCATTATTGGTGATATCATCGCATGTGCACATAAGGACACATACCACCTTTCTTCGCCTTTCAAGTGCTCGTGCTTACAGAAATGATTTACACCAAAAAGAACTAATTAAGTTGTGTTTTTCCCCAAAGTTTTGATTGTTAATGTGATCTATTATACAGCCAATAAACAGACTGTGTAATGCAGAAGTTATGAGAGAGTGAACAGGGATGAAAGGGAGGGAAACTGGAGGGGTGTCTGAGTGTGATGGGCTCAGATAAACTTCTGATCATCAAATGTTTTATGAGCGTTTTTTTCTAACATTTGCAAAAGAAACTTTTACTGTATTCTAGCAATAATGTTTAATAAGATTGTATTACAGTAATACAAACTTGATACATGTGTCATACAAATTCACTGTATATCTTACTTGCTGTGAACAATTACCACTTCTGGAAAGAATGCTACAAAATCTTCCTCAGGTAGGAGTATTATTACTTGGCCTATAAACGGAAAGTGTGGTGCAGGCAAAACAACAAAGCGAACAAGACGAACTGGTGAAACATCTAAAATGGGGATTAATGAATGAAAACCTCTTGTCAGTTTCTAGCTGGGACTGCGCGTCAAATTGAGATTGTCGTCAGTTGTTTCTGCAAAACATGCATCAAAGTTTTGTGTACATTCATGTGACAAGTAACTATTATGGCATGAGAAAAGGACAACACATCCTCATGCCTAAACGTCGGAATAAGTTGATTGCCAATGACAAAAAAAATGACTTACACCACCATCAGAGAGGAGCCTACCAGCAACAACCCATTACCATGAAGGTGGACCTTCGTCCTAAGGACCAGAACTACTTTGTTAGGTTTAGATAAAGATCATGGGTCAACGTGGACTTCTGGTTTCACACGGGACACAAACAGAGGTCTCCTGGGTGAAGGTGCTGTGTTTGTTTGACCCACCTTCCTCCAAATGTAGACCTTCTTGCTTTTCATACCACGTCACCTTTCCTCCCGTCATAATCATCATGGCCACTAGAGGTCCCCACCTAGTAATAAACATAAATACGGGTCGTAATAAGATGCGTCCAAAGTCGATCTATATGGTCGATTTCCTGGTGAGATCATCAAAACATCAGCATTCAACATGGGAGACCGCTGTTCATTTTCAACATCAAAATTGACGATGGTCCCATAATCTTAGTGAAGCATCATTTTAACCCAAACCACGATGCTTCCTGATCCTAAACGATGTCTGTTTTTCTTTCTATAGGATAAACAACATACTTTGTCATTGAATTTGGAGGACTTGGTCAAATCACTTATTGTGGTGGCAAATTTAACTGAAAGATTATCCAAAGCGTGGCTACATCCTCCCTCAGCTTCAGTTGTGCTGAAGCTAAGGGAGGATTTGTGTTTGTGGTGGTGACACATCAAGAAACATAGCAGTGCACCAGCAAATGTCGGGGAAGAACAAGAGTGCTAGCAAGTGCAAACATGGAAGAAAACAGTGCAGTGTTTAAAGAATTAGCCTTTCACTCTCCTTATGAGAAAGATAAGGCATTGTTTGTCAGGCCTCGAGATGCACACAGTGGGTTATGGTGAGAGTGTAAGCAGCGGATAACACACAGCACGTGTTACTTCAGAAATCCTATGTAGGCCTTTGTTGTTGTCAAAGAGAGAAAAGCTGCCAGCAGAATGGGCAGAGAAAACTAACATCTGGCACTGAGTCAGCTAAATAACTCTCTTAAACGAGGCTGACTGGAGTGAAGGTGGCTTGGCATAGATGTCTCCAAGACTTGGGAACCAGGACCCGGAACAACGAGGTAGCTCTCGCAAAAGCCCCACGCGGCAGCTGTGCACTGCTATGACTCATGCATGCACTCAAACGTGAGGACAAAAAAGCCTTTTTAATTACCGTGCAGCGGTTACCTTTCACTGCAGACTGCATCATCTGAGGCTTTCCGTCAGTTATAAGCCAGTCCTGCAGCCCAACAATAATCTGTCTTCTGGACGTACAAAATGATGCAGGTGGAGGAAACTCATACATCTCCGGTCTGTGTTTCCTGGTGAGCCATCCATCATCGACATGAGTAAGATGGCCGCCCCCTGTGCACTGTGGGACGGGTAAAGAAGTCAAACTTGGAGGTCAGTGTCTTCACACACACTTATCCTTTAAGTACAGTTCATATACACTCATACCAGGTTTTTTTTTTGCCGTCTTCGCTGGCATCATATTAAATGTTTGGAGCAACACAATATCACTGTTGATGATGTTCAGACTGTATGACACCAGAGCCAATTTATTGCAGACGAGATGAGGTGTGTGTGTGGGTGTGTGAGTGTGTGTGTAGTCTATAAGACAGCCTGGGGGTTAATTAGAGAATAGTAAACAGAACACATGTGGCAGCTTAATATCCCCTCTGCCTTACAGCTTATTTCACACCCCACCCGCTCTGTTGCTCTCTCCCTGTTGTGTGTGTATGTGTGTGTGTGTTTTAGCGGTATGGTCGGGGTCATGGGCGTTCCCCCGCCGCATATCCCAGAGGCTCTACCCCCGCCTCTGCGCCCGCACACCCACCCACCCACACACAGCCGTGCTGGTGCTGGTGCAGGTGTGTGTGTGGTTTGGGGGTAATTTAAAC